>SJYT01052251.1:49118-108356 GCA_006410635.1 Cephalophus harveyi | reverse complement strand
TTCTAGACCTTCATGTAATTCTTGTCAGCTGTGATGACTAGAACTGACTATCCTGTGAAGAATTAAGGAGACTGTGAATCCTTTGCTGGGGGTAAGGTTGACAGAAAAGAGCAGTTTCCTTTCTCTATAAATAGTGAGGACATCTTTAATAATGGAAAAGGCAATGTTTGTAGAGGAATCAAGCATAGATGTTCAGCATGGCAAGAAATTAAAAATAGATGGATTCTTACAAAACAGTAAGTTTTGTTTTTTTTTTTTTCCTTGAATACTGTGAATATATTTGGGCCAAGTGATGGCCCTAGAAGTTGGATATTAGAATAAGTATGGAAAACTGCTTTTAATAGCTATGGATAAAACTTTTCCTAAAATTGATTATACTTATTATCTGAAATTAGTTTGTACATTTTTTCTCTTCTATTAAGGTATTCAATTATTCCTTTTGAATTATGATGCATATTCAAACAATACAATTTTCTATCTCTTTTAGGATGTATCTTAGAAAAGATCAGCAAGAAAATATATGATAATCTCAAAAGAAAAGTCAGAAGTTTTAGATACACAGAAATAACTGAATTTAGAGCTGATAACTAATCAAGCAGAAGGCATTTGGTGAATGCATTTTGTATAAACTTTGTATATATGGAAGGTAATGTGTATGTAAAGAATAAACTATGAATAACTGCTTGTGGTAGCACTGGTTTTATATTCAAACAATACAATTTTCTATCTCTTTTAGGATGTATCTTAGAAAAGATCAGCAAGAAAATATATGATAATCTCAAAAGAAAAGTCAGAAGTTTTAGATACACAGAAATAACTGAATTTAGAGCTGATAACTAATCAAGCAGAAGGCATTTGGTGAATGCATTTTGTATAAACTTTGTATATATGGAAGGTAATGTGTATGTAAAGAATAAACTATGAATAACTGCTTGTGGTAGCACTGGTTTTTGCCTGCCCTCTGTATATTTTCTTCTCCTACTTATATTAAGGGATTAGATTTGATAGACAGAGTGCTTGAAGAACTATGGATAGAGGTTCATAATATTATGCAGGAGGCGGTGATCAAAACCACCCCAAGAAAAAGAAATGCAAAAAGGCAAAATGGCTTTCTGAGGAAGCCTTACACATAGCAGAGAAAAGAAGAGAAGCAAAAGGCAAAGGAGAAAAAGAAAGATATATCCATCTGAATGTAGATTTCCAAAGAATAGCAAGGAGACATAAGAAAGCCTTCCTAAGTGATCAATGCAAATAAATAGAAGAAAACAATAGAATAGGAAAGACTAGAGATGTCTTCAAGAAAATTAGATATCCCAAGGAAACACTTCATGCAAAGATGGGCACAATAAAATACAGAAATGGTATGGACCTAACAGAAGCAGAAGATATTAAGAAGAAGTGGCAAGAATACACAGAAGAACTATACAAGAAAAGATCTTCATGACCCAGATAACCATGATGGTGTGATCACTCACCTAAAGCCAGAAATCCTTGGGTGCAAATTCATGTGAGCCTTACGAAGCATCCCTATGAACAAAGCTAGTGGGGGTGATGGAATTCCAGCTGAGCTATTTCAAATCCTAAAAAGATGATGCTGTAAAAGTGCTGCACTCAATATGCCAGCATATTTGGAAAACATAGCAGTGATCACAGGACTGGAAAAGGTCAGTTTTCATTCCAATCCCAAAGAAAGACAATGTCAAAGAATGCTCAAACTAACACACAATTGCACTTATCTCACACACTAGCAAAGTAATGCTCAAAATTCTCCACACCAGCCTTCAATATTACGTGAACCATGAACTTCTAGATGTTCAAGTTGGATTTAGAAAAGGCAGAGGAACCAGAGATCTAATTGCTAACATTTTTTGGATCAAAGAAAAAGCAAGAGAATTCCAGAAAAACATTTACTTCTGCTTCATTGACTATACCTTTGACTGTGTGGATCACCCCCACTAGCTTTGTTCATAGGGATGCTTCATAAGTGGAAAATTCTTAAAGATAAGGGAATATCAGACCATCTTACCTGCCTCCTGAGAAATCTGTTTGCAGGTCAAGGAACAACAGTTATAACCGGACATGGAACTATTGACTGGTTTAAAATTGGGAAAGGAGTACATCAAGGCTGTATATTGTCACCCTGCTTATTTAACTTATATATAGAGTACATCATGTAAAATGCCAGACTGGGTGAAGCACAAGGTGGAATCAAGATGGCCAGGAGAAATATCAATAACCTCAGATATGAGATGATACCATCCTTATGGCAGAAAGTGAAAATAAAGAGCCTCTTGATGAGAGCGAAAGAGGAGAGTGAAAAAGTGGGCTTAAAATTAAACATTCAACCAAGATTATGGCATCCAGTCCCATCACTTCATGACAGATAGATGGGGAAACAATGGAAACAGTGACAGAATTTATTTTCTTGGGCTCCAAAATCACTGCAGATGGTGACTGTAGCCATGAAATTAAAAGACTCTTGCTCCTTGGAAGAAAAGCTATGACCAACGTAGACAGCATATTAAAAAGCAGAAACATTACTTTTCCAACAAATGTCCGTCTAGTCAAAGCTATGGTTTTCCAATATTCTTGTATGGATGTGAAAGTTGGACCATAAAGAAAACTGAGTGTCGAAAAATTGATGCTTCTGAACTGTGGTGCTGGAGAAAACTCTTGAGAGTCCTTTGGACAGCAAGGAGATCAAACCAGTCAATCCTAAAGGAAATCAGTCCTGAATATTCATTAGAAGGACTGATGTTGAAGCTGAATCTCCAATATACTTTGGCCACCTGATGCAAAGAACTGACTCATTCCTTGATTCTGGGAAAGATTGAAGGTAGCAGGAGAAGGGGATGACAGAAGATGAGTTGATTGGAGGCATCACCAACTCAATGGACATGAGTTTTAGCAAGCTCTGCGAGTTGGTGATGGACAGGGAGGCCTGGCGTACTGCAGGCCATGAGATTGCAGAGTCAGACATGACTGAGTTATGGAAATGAAATGAACTAAGCTTTATTTATTAATAAACCTTGTTGTCTCGAAAACAAAATTGAGTTTATAACTCTGTGAACTAGTCATAGTCAATCTGTCTCCTGTGGTGGTTTATTCAGAGACATGTATACACTCAAGCAGAAACTCTTGGAGACATTGTATTTTGTTATGTATATAACATATACATATGTTTTGGGGGAAAATGCTGGCTGTCTTTCACTGGGATTAATTACTAACCTGGAATCTTATAGGATAGGGTGAGGGTGGGTCTTATCTCTGGCCACATTAAAGAAAGTTTATCACTAGTTAGAGAAACTAAAATCAACATACCGAGAGAAGCAGAGAAGAGACGCATGGAGAGAGAAAAAGCACACTCAGTCTTATCTAGGCTCACAACAGAACTGAAAACAGCTTTCTCTTCCTTTTGTGTGGTAAGTAAATTCTCTTTGCTTGGGTTGATTTTCTAATATAACAAATTCTCATTAAACAAGAGAAAGCTGTGGAAATACTTTTTGCTAGGTTAGCAAATTGGTAAATTTAAGTCCTGGACTTAGCTCTGCTGTAGATCAGTGTGTCTTTGAATGAGGCATTTATTCATTCTGAAGCTATTCAAAAATCTATTAAGTAAAGAAATATTATAAAATAATCTCATTTTTGTTCTAACAATCTCCACTTTAATTACACATTTTATCTGGCCTTCATTTTATATTTAATGTAGAACTCTAACTCCAAGATAAGACACTAGAGAAAACACTTGCTGTCCTTATGTCATTATTTTTCAGGAAGACAAATCAATGTCTTGGGTTGCCTCGTATGAATATTGAAAAATTGCCTGTTTAGCTAGATTGTTCAGGAAAAATTCTTCAACAAAGGGACTTTTGAGACCTGAATGATATCAGAAAGCAATCATATGATGGTCTCAGAAAGAAAAGAAGAAAGATTCCAGGAGTTTGAATGAAAAAGTTTGCTAGATTTGGGTTGACTACACAGTAATCACTAATGAAATGAATTATTTATGCAGATGCTTTGTTACCTACTCTTGAATATTTGCTGCTGCTGCTGCTAAGTCGCTTCAGTCGTGTCCGACTCTGTGCGACCCCATAGACAGGAGCCCAACAGGCTCCCCCGTCCCTGGGATTCTCCAGGCAAGAACACTGGAGTGGGTTGCCATTTCCTTCTCCATTGTGTGAAAGCGAAAAGTGTAAGTGAAGTCGCTCAGTCGCATCCGACTTCTAGCGACCCCATGGACTACAGCCTACCAGGCTCCTCCATCCATGGGATTTTCTAGGCAAGAGTACTGGAGTGGCTTGCTATTGCCTTCTCCGATTC
The DNA here is from genome assembly GCA_006410635.1 of Cephalophus harveyi. Classification (NCBI taxonomy): domain Eukaryota; kingdom Metazoa; phylum Chordata; class Mammalia; order Artiodactyla; family Bovidae; genus Cephalophus; species Cephalophus harveyi. The sequence continues at coordinate 104,036 of SJYT01052251.1, read as the reverse complement.
ACATGTACCTGATCATATAAAATATTTAGAAAATTCTGTCTCAGCAAATTTGGAAAACACAGTCAATCTTAACTACTTTCCTTTACTTACAAAGATTTAGAGTGCTTTTGAGAGACAGGAAAAAAGCTGTAACTATTATTCTAGATCAAGACAGGACCATTAAAATGCCTGTCACCTTTATGATAAAAACTAAGATGATCACAAACTGCTTATGTAGCTGAGACACTATCAGTAAGCACATTGACAGCATATTTAGATACTTGATATTTCAAACCCTAAAATTTTCCTAGAAGAAATACAAATATCTGTTTCCATTAATGGAACCAAGCACACTTATCTTAAATCCTTTCTGTCAGAATATGAATGCTAACTGATATAAAAATAGCCATGTAAATTTCATCCATTATCTTCTTATAAAAGATGCTATATTAACTGGTTCATTTATTAAAATTGATGAATAGTGTTTCCTTCTCCCAATAATATTCCTTCTCTCAATTTGCACCAACTCCCATCACACATACAAATATAGCTAAAAGCTACAATACGGATGGGTACCTGATTCATCTAATATATTACAATAAACCAGCTTATAAATTTTAAAAGCCAGACGAGGCAGTTTACCTGGTGGAAGAAAAAAGGCACCATACATGAAACTGAAAGCTAACTTCTGCTCCTGACTTTTCAATAAGTAATTGTCAAGAAGTCACAAGTGAAATATATATTTTGTGCTTGATGAGTTTTATTATGTCAAAGCACAGCTGCTTTGGTAAGAGAGGTCAGTGGTTACTGATGGCAAGGCTGTAAAAAGCACTCACTTTTATATGAAGAGCATGCCTTCAGAGTAAAATCAAAAGTCAAACCTTGTGAACTGTTTATTTAAGCCTCTTTCTCTTAAGATCTCAAATTTCAGGCCCTCTCCATGGAAATGCTACATTTTAAGAAAGTCATTCTGCAAATAATCTTCAACATAGACAGGCAGTTACTAAGGTGGAAAAATAAAAAGCTTGAAATAAAATAATCAGGTTTAGTGTCCTGGATAGAATCAGCTTTAAGTCCATGTGATCTTCCCAGGAACCCATGCTCATAAACCTGGGAGCTGATGCTCTACAGTAGCTGCCTTGAAATTCTTAATTTTCTCTTTGAATCTGTGCTTTGCAAATGAAGTTTGATGGAGCAATGGAGCCTGTATGCCTTGACACCCACATCCTGCTTCCATGGGCATCCCACCTTTCTGCTTCTCCTGAGCGGGTTCCTGAGCAGGTTCTCCATCATCTGTCCCCACCCAGAAACTACTGACACCCTCCACCCATGGAGGGGAAATAGTCTAGTCATGTGACCCCACACCCTGTTAAGGGTTTCCTACACTTGCTCCTCAAATCTTCCCATGCCCTAGCAAATGAAAACCACCACAACAACCGGAGAGACAAGCTGTGGAAGAAGGGAAAAATCTTTTCTTCCTGATTTTTGAATAAGGGACCTTGCATTTTTATTTTCCACTGGGCCCCTCAACTTATTGCACTGCTGGCTCAGACCTCAGATCTACCATTTTACAAGCTCTGTGTACCTTGGAAAATCACTTCATTGATCCATGTTTGTTTCTTCACCTGTAAACTGTGGTTTATGTTTTCTGTTATGCAGTGAGGCCAACTGAAAATCATCTTGACTGGAACACACAATAGCAGGAGGAAACTATGATTTGCCTTTGAGTTGATTCATTCACAATTACTTCCAGTTCTAAATCACTTTAAATAGTCAGATCTATAGACTATACAAATCTGTAGATCATTCACTAGAACTACAAGTTCTAGATGTCTCACTGCCAAGTCAAAGGAGAAGATATATTTTTCAAAGACCAGGTTAGAAACTGAAAACACATTTCATGAAATTAATTTTATAAATCTTGAAAGTTGAAAGTGAAAGTCACTCAGTCAAGTCCAACTCCTTGTGACCCCATGGACCATAACCCACCAGACTCCTCTGTCCATGGAATTTCCCAGGCAAGAATATTGGAGTTGGGTAGCCATACTCTCCTTCAGGGGATCTTCCTGACCCAGGGATCGAACCTGGGTCTTCTGCATCACAGACAGATTATAAATCTTAGCCAGGTTCTGTGGTATTCATTGGCCCAACTGCTAAACTATATAGCAGATAAATTAGATTATACTGCTTGTTTTAGAAAACTAATTGTCACTTTTAGAATTATAATGCCATTATTATATTTTCATAAGAAAATGTATTTTAACATTTAAAAACCCTCAAACATACCAAAATGAACTTTGATAATCTAACTTGTTTGCATGCTGGAAGCAGGTTGACAGTAATGCATTTTGAAGAGATTTCAGTAATGGCTGTTAGGGATGTACAAATTAAACAGTATCTACTCCATCCCTCTAGCTGTTCTCTGCCCCATATTTCTAATTAAAAATTCACAACTTAGAAAGAGAGTTAGCGCAAGATACCTTGAAGTTATATACTATCTCTTCTCTTTCCCTTCAGCCATTTGCCCTTGTGTGTTTTTTTCTTCACCACCTCCATATCTTCACCAGTTAACATTTAAATGCACCAATGCCAATGTCCATTTCCAATTTAATGATGAAAAAGGGACTAAAATTCATATGAAAATACTCTAGGACTGTCGGCAGTTTCCTATCTGGCTGTGTTATTGAGAAATACAGTATTTTAAATACTTAATACTCAGAAAATATTTAGCCCAGGATACAGAAAGATTATCTTCTTATGTAGGGTCAAAAGTAAGTACATATTGGAATCATGTTTCTAAAGCCTCATTTCACCATGAAGCCAGAGTTATTAGAAGCATATCTTTCCTGCAAGGAAAATTTAAAATTTATAAACATACCGGATAATGGTCTTGGTGGCACAGCGGCAACAAATACATAATTTAGTATTTGGGCTTATTCTGATTGCCCTACACACATCAATTATCTTCACTCCCTGGCTGTATATTAGGTTGACAGGCAGTATTTAAATTTAGGACTGTAGCCACTGTTCCACTTTTTCATCACATGGAGTATTACAGATATGTCAAGTATATTGGGAAAATTAGAAACTTATCTAAGAATATTCATACTTAAATGTTTAAAAATTTTCTGAAGATGATATAATTTTAACAGCAAAAGGGACATTCTGCAGTGTCTCTCTCATGTATGAATATTGTTTCAAGCTAAAATAATTGGATTATATATATATATATCAATAGTTCTTTTTAAATTTTGAAGAAAACTAACTGGGATTATGTGGTTTAAAAGAGGAGACTTGAATACTATTTACATATTAAGAGAGGATCTAAAGGTCTTTGAGGGTTTTACTTTAAGAATATGAATTAAGATGTGAATATTTTCACTGGACTGAAAATATAACCCATTTCTCAGCTAGGACTCCATACAAAATCTGTGAGGCACTGATTTGATCTGCTCAATCCTTTTATGATATTTTCTCTAGTCACATATTTCTATATTCAAAATTCACTGTAAATCTTACATTGAGAATGACATAAATCAGATCACTCAGTTTCCTAATCACAAAAGCTCCAATTTTTTTACTCCATGAGCCTCTTCACCAAATATTATAACATTAATCATAATACAATTTTGTCGTATATTTGTTGAAGTCCCTTGATTTTATTTCCTTTTATTTTTCCAGATGCACTTAAGCTTTTTAACCTTTATTTTTCTCTTTTGAGCTGCTGCTGCTAAGTCGCTTCAGTCGTGTCCGACTCTGTGTGACCCCATAGACGGCAGCCCACCAGGCTCCCCAGTCCCTGGGATTCTCCAGGCAAGAACACTGGAGTGGGTTGCCATTTCCTTCTCCAATTTCATTACCATCTCTCGGAGTTCACTCAGACTCACATCCATCGAGTCAGTGATGCCATCCAGCCATCTCATCCTCGGTCGTCCCCTTCTCCTCCTGCCCCCAATCCCTCCCAGCATCAGAGGCTTTTCCAATGAGTCAACTCTTCGCATGAGGTGGCCAAAGTACTTTAGTCATATTTATATTCAATTCAGTCGCTCAGTCATGTCCGACTCTTTGAAACCCCATGGACTTCAGCACACCATGCTTCCCTATCCATCACCAACTCCTGGAACTTGCTCAAACTCACGTCCTTCAAGTTGGTGATATCATCCAACTATTTCCTCCTCTCTCATCCCCTTCTCCTCCTGCCTTCAATCTTTCCCAGCATACGGGTCTTTTCCAATGAGTCAGTTCTTCGCATCAGGTGGCCAAAGTATTGTAGCTTCAGCTTCAGCATCAGTCCTTACAATGAATATTCAGGACTGATTTCCTTTAAGATTGACTAGTTGGATCTCCTTGCAGTCCAAGGGAATCTCAAAAGTCTTCTCCAACACCACAGTTCAAAAGCATCAATTCTTTGGCACATATTTATATTAAATGTCTTAAAATTACTTCATAGAAATACACATCCTTAAGATATAAATGTGCATTTTAAATGATATAAGTTCATATTTTGGATATATGAAGTCATATGCACACAGAAAACAATCATATTCTATTTCAACTCTTGTAAAATGAATGAAATTCCTTATAGTGATAAACCTTCAATCTTTTCTTACTGCTACTTTTTCACAAGATAGAAAGAAGTATATATTGATTCATATAGCACAAAATTAATGTATACCTATTGCCAGTTCATATTGATGTATGGCAAAAATCATCACAATATTGTTAAGTAATTATCCTCTAATTTATAAAAATTAATGTTCTGAGACTAAAATGACCTTCTGAAATTTTATTATAAACTTACTTATTCTTAAAGTTTTCAAAATATGCTATACACCTTAAATAACACATATCAAGGGAATTTATAGGTTTGTTTACTTTCCACTTGATTTAAGAAATGTAATAAATAACACTAGCTTGTTTTCATTGTTAAGTACACCCTAGTAAATATCCATCAATTCAGTTCGCAGTGGACCTCATACACTGAAAGCTAAACATGTGAGATTTGCAATTTTATAAAACATATATATATGTACAGCTCATCTGTAATATGTTTTAGAATAGATAATGCAAGTTACAGTATGCAGATACAAGAAAACATCATGACAAAATCCCAAGTTAAAAATGAAGTTAATAAGTACCCCCTAATAACCATCACAAAAAGGCAATTTTGGTGATTACTGTCAATGTTGTTTTTCTACTTTTTTTTAATGGGTTTCACCTCAGATAGAGGTGATAGGGTATAGATAAGGAAAGAATTATTGATAGGAATTCTAAATGTGATCTAGGAAAAAATAATGGGAATTACTAGATACTTATATGGCTCCTTTCTTAGGAGGGAAATACAGAGGTATCATTTAGCAGTGATTGAAAATAATAAACAATATTGCATAGCACTTCCTCTCCCAAGACATTGCTCTAATTGATAAAGATAAATATATACCTACATTCTTACTCATATCTCTATCTATGCATCTAGTCATTTAAACCTCATGATTATTCTAAAAATCTACTAAAATTGTTGCCATTTAATAGTTGATGATAATGAAGCCCAGAAAAAAGTAAGTAGCATGCCTAAGTTTCTCTCCTGGTAAATGGAAGAGATAGGATTTGATTCATAATTCTCGGTCAGAATCTGGATTAATGACAATGATTATTTAGAGGGTTATTAAGCTTCTCAAACACACAAGCACAGTTTATTTGTATTTCTTTATTATTTATTTGTATCTGTATTTACTTGAAAGTATAAGTGTTCGTTCCGGATTTCCTACCTTCCATGTGGGGCTTCTATTGAAACAGCAGATTGATGATCTCTTATATGAAATAGATGTCACTCAATTGGGCTCAAATTAGTGAAGTAGACAGTATACTTACTTCTCCTTGAGTGAAGTCGCTCAGTCGTGTCCGACTGTTTGTGATCCCATGGACTGTAGCCCACCAGGCTCCTCTGTCCCTGGGATTTTCCAGGCATGAATACTGGAGTGGGTCGCCATTTCCTTCTCCAGGGGATCTTCCCCACCCAGGGATCGAACCCAGGTCTCCCGCATTGTAGGCAGATGCTTTACCATCTGAGCCACCAGGGTCACCCTATTTCCCTTTAGGTATGACCGTTGTTTAGCTTTATGAGCAAAAAGTAAAGTATTAGCCATTTGGTCATGTCTGACTCTTTGCAATCTCATGGACTGTAGCCCACCAGTCTCCTCTGTCCATGGGGATTCTTCAGACAAGAATACTGGACTGGGTTGCCATGCCCTTCTCCAGGGGATCTTCCTGACCCAGAAATCAAACCCAGGTCTCCTGCATTGCAGGCAGATACTTTATTGGCTGAGCCACCTGGAAAGCCCAGGTGTATTTATGAAATATCACATGATTAGATGTTTGCAATTTCTGCTGCATAAAGATTAAGCATATTAGTCAGAAGAGTGTTGATGGCAAGTAACAGAAACTGAACTCAACCTAGCATAGGGAATAAAGAGAAGTTATTGCATTAGGAGAAGGCAACGGCACCTCACTCCAGTACTCTTGTCTGGAAAATCCCATGGACGGAGGAGCCTGGTAGGCTGCAATTCATGGGGTCGCGAAGAGTCGGACACGACTGAGCGACTTCACTTTCACTTTTCACTTTCATGCATTGGAGAAGGAAATGGCAACCCACTCCAGTGTTCTTGCCAGGAGAATCCCAGGGACGGGGGAGCCTGGTGGGCTGCCGTCTATGGGGTCGCACAGAGTCGGACACGACTGAAGCGACTTAGCAGCAGCAGCAGCAGCATTGCATTACAGAGACTATGGAAGGAAAGAATGAAGAAACTAAGAATGGCAGAAGGCTGGGCTGTGGGGATAGCTAGAGCCAGTCACCAGAACCTTCATAAGACAAACTCTCTGCCAATATTCTCTCTGCATCTCTCTCTCCTTCCTTCCCTTTCTCTTTAAAGAATATCAGTCTTGTTTCTTCTCATAGTGGGAACACAGGTCCAAAGAGTTTGAGAAGCTCACATATGGACATTTGTATAATCAGGAAGCTGATTCCTTTTTCAAGCTCCCAGTGTCACAACCCCAGAGAAAAGTTATAGGATTTTGATAACTATACATTTCAACTCCAGTCAAATGTGGCCAGAGAGTAGGTTTTGTGAGTATTTGATGATTTCCCCTGGAGCAGTTGAAGGAAAAAAGGAGCAGCCACCAAATGAAGACAAAGGGAAAGAGGGAAGACAAGAGAAGGAAAGTAATGCTGGTCAGACAGAAACTAAATAAACACAATAAAAGTAATTCACAGGCTCAGTTCAGTTCAGTCTCTCAATCGTGTCCAACTCTTTGCGACCCGATGGACCACAGCACCCCAGGCCTCCCTGTTCATCACCAGCTCCCGGGAGTTTACCCAAACTCATGTCCTTTGAGTTGGTGATGCCATCCAACCATCTCAACCTCTGTCATCCCTTTCTCCTCTTGCCTTCAGTCTTTCCCAGCATCAGGGTCTTTTCAAAAGAGTCAGTTATTCACATCAAGTGGCCAGAGTATTGGGGTTTCAGCTTCAGCATCAGTCTTTCCAATGAACACTCAGGACTGATCTCCTTGAGGATGGACTGGTTAGATCTCCTTGCAGTCCAAGGGATTCACAGGCTACAAAACAACAAATGGAAGGAAGTTAGATGAACTTAATTTTTGCTTATTTTTTTCAAATGAACAGGACAGTGAATTTTTATGCATCAGACTAAGGATATAATAATATGTTTAAAGTGCAATTTTAATTAAAATAAATTTGAAAATAAAAGTTATGAGTGCTCTCTTTTTACTAATAGCACATGTAATCTTACATGCATATTCTAGACTATGTTCCTGCATTTCTTCCCTAACTCTGAAATATGCTTCTAATGTGAGAGACATTATTTTGCTTATTTGCTGGTTTGTTCTTTAATTTTTTTTTTTATTTAAAATCTTCTAATACATTTCACATGGGCTTCCCAGGTGGCTCAGCTGTAAAGAATCCATCTGTAACACAGGAGATGCAGGAGACATGGGTTCCATCCCTGGGTCAGGAAGATCTTCTGGAGGAGGGCATGGCAACCCATCCCAGTATTCTTGCCAAGAAAATCCCATGGACAGAGGAGCCTGGTGGACTACCGCCCATGGGGTCACAGTCGGACACAACTGAAGCGACTAAGCACATGCAGTACCTTTCTTATACTTTTTTTAGAGCAACCACTGGGGGAGGGGGGGGAGGCGGGGAATGAATATTTAATTCAAGACTACAGTGAGAGAGAAATAATAACAACTTAAAAAAAAGAGTGAAAAAGGAAATATTAAAAGTGAGCAGAAATTAATTACATACATATATTTTCAAAAATTTAGGGGGAGCACACCATGTGGCTTGCAGAGTCTTAGTTCCCTGACCAGGGATTCAACTACACCCTTGGCAAGTGAAGGCAAAGAGTCCTAACTGCTGGACCAACAGGGGATTCCCAATTACATGTATTTTTAAAAGAGGATGAAAAGCAATATCTTTGGAAAAATCAATAACATAGAGCATCTTCTGGGAAAGAGTCAAAATAAGAAGGGGGATGAAGAAACTAAAACAAATGTAAACAAGAAATAATACAATTTAAAATTTTAAAAATGAAATAGTACATTTATATTCTATATCAATGAGTTTATTAACATAGACCAGAGGAATGAACTACTGGAGTCACTGTAAAATGCCAGCTTGAAAAAGTGTGGGAATCTTGAGCAAACCAATGCTCTTAATAGTACTTAAGTACTGATTGAAATGATAGAAAAGAGGAAAACAGCATGAAGAAAACTATGTATTTTGTATGGTTGGATACATATTTCAGAAATACACTTTATAATATGTTCATATATAATTTGCTTATTAAAGAGAGTGTTATTTGACAGAGAAAGTAGGATTAAAGGAAATCAGGGGAAAAGGAAAAATAATACAATACAGTACAATACACAGAGAAATTACAATAAAGATTCTTCAGATAAACTGATGATAACATCGTCCTAATTACTGGAGACAAAAATAAAATGAGAAAGAAATACCATATTCAGGAGAGAATATTTTAAAATGGCTTTATGTAACCAAGGGAGGAAGTGAACACCCACAACTGTTTACCAACCCTATGAAAAAAGTTTCAGAGATGGCAAATATAGATTCATTAACACCGTACACTGACAGCAATTCTGTATGCAGTATCAAGTATCATCTCTGAGTAGCCAAGTAAATGCCAAACTGCAACAATGGTTAGTGTAGATTTGTGAATTTTACATCTATCTCACTCTGAAATGTTTCAGTTTTATCTATTTTGGTTATGAAACTATTATACAATAACATAAGTAATTTATAGGTCCTCACTATTTTGACGAAATAGTCCAAAGAAAAGCATCTACATTTATTTGACTGCTTGCAGCATGAACAGTGACTATTGCTGACTTAGAGGGTGAAATGTCTCAATTTTTCTGAATGTAGGTTTTCAAGATTCAGTCAAATGTGGTTTCTTCCTTCCTCTTTCTCCACTCTTGTTACATAAGCACACATGGTTAGGAATCTGGACTTACGACTAATCTTTAAATTTATGCATATTTATTGATACATGAGGGAAATATTCTTATTAAAATGACATGCTATTATAAACCAGGAAATATAAACATTCTTCCATTATTTTCTACTTGTTTATAAAGATTGGACAAAGCCCTACAGTCATTTTAAATAATTAACTTTTCATTGGGCTTAATTCAAGAAGTTCTATATTTATTTCAAAATAGATCAGTGAAAAGCAGTGGTGAATGATGTTTCATCTTAGCAAACTGTCCATACTCACATTCTTGCCAAATCATAGCAATTAACTACCGAAAATGATGCAGTATGAGTAATTATTCACCCTAAATGGTGAGGTGTTGCAATGACTTTATAAATGAAGCTACTTTAATCTATTTCGCCTTCAAATTGATTGCTATAAGATTCATTATTATTTCTAATTCATTCATACTTAGCTTTTTAATAAAACATAGGGAGGGAAAAGTAATAATACTGAGCTCTATAATGGAATCAAAGTTAAGTTGTTATCAACTTAAAATATCTATTGTAAATCATTATGGGTTATTCTTGTGTGTGTGTGCTCAGTCACTTCAGTTATATCTGACTTTTTGCAGCCCTGAGAACTGTAGCCTACCAGGCACTTCTGTATATTGGATTCTCCAGGAAAGAATACTGGAGTGGGTTGCCATACCCTTCTCCAGAGGATCTTTCTAACCCAGGGGTCAAGCCCACAGCTCCTGCATTGCAGATGGATTCTTTACCACTGAACCACAGTCACCAGGGAAGCCCCAAGGGTAATCCTAAAGGTAACCCAAATCAAAAACTTATGGTAATGACACAAAAGATAAAGAAAATGTAAGTATTCCACAGAAGAGTCATTAAACCACAAGGGAAGAGAGCAAGAGAAGAAAAAGAAACAAAAACTATAAAAAAAAGTCAGAAAATAATAAACAAAACAGCAATAAACCCCTACTTGTCAATATTCATTTTAAATGTAAATAAACTAAATTCTCCAATCAAAAGACATAGATTAAAAAGACTGATTATTGCCAGAGGCAGGGAGTGCTAGATGGGAGAAATCGGTGAATTATAGGTTTGTTTATTTTTTTTAGTCTAAATAAATTAAATTTTTGAAAATGAAGCAAATATTTTTATAATAACTATAAGTGAAGTATAAACTTTAACACTGAGAATCACTATATTGTACACATGTAACTCCCATTACTTCATGGGAAATAGATGGGGAAACAGTGTCAGACTTTATTTTGGGGGGCTCCAAAATCACTGTAGATGGTGATTGCAGCCATGAAATTAAAAGACGCTTACTTCTTGGAAGGAAAGTTATGACCAACCTAGATAGCATATTCAAAAGCAGAGACATTACTTTGCCAACAAAGGTCCATCTAGTAAAGGCTGTGGTTTTTCCAGTGATCATGTGTGGTACAAAGTCAGAAATGTACATTAATCAAATTATATAAAATGTATATTCATAACACTACCTTGAATTTTAAACATCTTTTAATGAAAACATGTCAAACTTATAACATCTTAGAAAATTTGCTTATTCATCCAGTCCCCATCCAACATATATCCCAATGGCAACAGACTATAATTTGTAAACCTAATCATAATAATATATGGATTCAACTGACAGCTGATATTCAATAAATGTTGATTGAGCACTGAGTCACTATTCTATGTATCAGAAATACAACAGGGAATAAATTTTACTAAGTCCTTGACCTCAGATAGTTTATATTCCATTGGCTTTATATTTATGCTAACAGAATTCTCAATGAAATATGAAAATAGTGAAGAATATAAAAAGGCAGGTAAAGAAAGGAAAGCACACCAAAGCATACAATATCTGTCCATGTCAACACAATAGTTCACTTTTTATTGTTTTGACATCTGAATGGTGGGAGACCTCCCAACAGAGATCTTTCATTGGAGAGAAAATATCCAAAGTTTAGTTTTGAACCGGTAAATAAGATGCCTGTCAGACATACCAGAGATATAGAGTATCACCTATACATGGATATGCTAGTCTAGAATTCATGAGAAGCACTGCAGCTGGAGATAAATGTGGAAGTCAATGGCCTATAGATGATAAGACATATAGCAAGTCTGATATGGACCATGGTGAGATTTAAAAGTTTAAGCATTATCAATTTTTCAATCCTTAGCCCTGAATATAAAAAGGCAGGTAAAGAAAGGAAAGCACACCAAAGCATACAATATCTGTCCATGTCAACACAATAGTTCACTTTTTATTGTTTTGACATCTGAATGGTGGGAGACCTCCCAACAGAGATCTTTCATTGGAGAGAAAATATCCAAAGTTTAGTTTTGAACCGGTAAATAAGATGCCTGTCAGACATACCAGAGATATAGAGTATCACCTATACATGGATATGCTAGTCTAGAATTCATGAGAAGCACTGCAGCTGGAGATAAATGTGGAAGTCAATGGCCTATAGATGATAAGACATATAGCAAGTCTGATATGGACCATGGTGAGATTTAAAAGTTTAAGCATTATCAATTTTTCAATCCTTAGCCCCGCCTCGTCCCTTTTTCCTCTTACCTCCTATTTCTTTCCCCTCCTCCTTTTTCATCTTTATAACTCTCTGTGTGTGGACTTCCTAGGTGGCTCAGTGGTAAAGAATCTGCCTGCCAATGAGGAGGCAGAGTTTACATCCCTAGGTCAGGAAGATCCCTTGGAGTAGGAAATGCCATCCTACTCCAGTAGTTTTGCCTGGAAAATTCCATGGACAGAGGAGCCTAGCAGGCTACAGTCCATGAGGTTGTGAAAGAGTCGGATGCAGCTGAGCGATGGAGCAAACTCATCAGTTGGGACAGAGTCAAATTGTAAATAAACTCTTGTTTATTCCTCTGTACCTTTCTTTATAGCAGTTTAGTGAATAAGGCCTTCTTTAGTTCTTCCCAAAATTCAGCTGTATCCTGTTTTCACCCACCTACTAAAACTAAAGCAGACATCCGTGTTTATGTTTCCCCGGAGAATGTCGAATTCAAGGGTGAAACAGGTCAGGCCACAGAGGCAGGTTCAGGTTTGATGAGCTGGAGAGGGATGACTTAGATTTGACTCACTACTTTCACTTTGTGAAAAGCAATTCACAGTGCCTACAGTTAAAAATAAAAAGAGTGCACACAGTCCCTCAATGCCTCTTAATGTTCATCAGGGAGGCACACCAATAATTGGATGGGCTCAGTATGTGGCATAGAAGGGGAATCAGTCAGGTCAGATATGAACAAGGATTTTATATCGCTTTAAACCAGGGTGTTGGAGTATGTCAAGCTTCAAAAGGTCAGGCTGTTTCCAGGGAAGAAACTTCTTATCCAATCAGAGTTACACATTTCTTTGCTTTAATTCTATTTATAAAAAGAGTTATAAATAGAATTAAAGGTGAAGGACAGGGAAAGACAGGGTGAAGGACAGGAAAGCCTAGTGTGCTACAGTCCATGGAGTCACAAAGAGTCAGACATGACTGAGTGACTGAACAACAACAAATTTATAATTTGACTATTTGTAATTTGTTTATTTGAAGTTTCAGTGTACTAGCTCTGGTCATAGGCTATCTGTGTGACAGAGAACATTTATATTTATTATACTGAAGGTTTTCTAAGGGAGACCTGGGAGAATATTACCATACACATATATAATCTCAATTGATGTATCCTTTCTCAAGCCCTTGCTGTCATTTATTTCATAACTTTCCCCACCAAACCACTGGTAATTTTTCTCATTTGTTATACAGAGTAATTTTGTTTGTGCCCCCCACCCTCTGCGGTGAGCACACACACACACACCATACTACTCAGCAAAGAATGCTTTAGAGTACACTATCATGACAAAGACATCTTTGCTTATAACATTTAGTATTTCCTACGGAGAAGGCAATGGCACCCCACTCCAGTACTCTTGCCTGGAAACTCCCATGGACAGAGGAGCCTGGTAAGCTGCAGTCCATGGGGTCATTGAGTCAGACATGACTGAGCTACTTCACTTTCAATTTTTACTTTCATGCATTGGAGAAGGAAATGGCAACCCACTCCAGTGTTCTTGCCTGGAGAATCCCAGGGATGGGGGAGTCCAATGGGCTGCCATCTGTGGGGTTGCACAGAGTTGGACACGACTGAAGTGACTTAGCAGTAGCAGTATTTCCTATCATTCAGTTGTTCAGGCAAAACACTGAGAACCAATAGTGTGGTTTCTTGGAAAAGTCTCCTCCAGCTTTAAAAATTATACTTGTAATGCTGTAAGAACTTTGTGTTTTACAAACCTTTAAACAACCCCATTAGTGTATTGGAGCACTTACTGGAAAACTATTTATAAAGATTGTGGAGATTCAACACCTGCACCTGTGGAAAAGTCAACTCACAATTAGAATTTTGTTTTTATATCCATACTGAAAATTATCATTACTTCTCTACTAATACTATGAACATTTTATGAACATAATTTATCTCCATTGCCCTTCACTTTGTCTGTTTCTGTTGATGTATGACATACTTCAAATTGCTAGAAATAAGTTATAGTGAGCAATTCCTAATTATTTGTTCTGATTAAAGTTCAAATATATCAAGGAACCTGATTCCACATGTTGCTGTTTGATGGGAGAAACTACTTTAAAATTTATCTGGGTCATTTTAAAAATATATGAATAACAGCTTGCATTAATGTCTGTGAAATGATTAAGTATTTTTTATTTCTCATTTTCTTCTGATTTATGGGGGGATAAACTACCAAAGCTGTCATATCTTAAAAAAAATAAAGTACCAGTATGATGAATAGGAGTATCATATGCTCTTTTTAGCGTAAGGGTGAACATAGTTAAGCATCTGTCAGAAAAGTTTATAATTAGATGCAAATCTACACGTTGGGCTTTTCACTCATACTTCTAGTTAGGCCTTTCTGCAAAGAAAATCATTAATGCTCTGCCTGCTCAAGTGCATGCTCAATTGTGTCCGACTCTTTATGATCCCACCAACTGTAACCCACCAGACTCCTCTGTCCAGGAAAAATACTGGAGTGGGTTACCATTTCCTACTCCAGGGGATTTTCCTGACCCAGAGATTGAACCTGTCTCTCTTGCATCTTCTGCTTTGGTGGGCAGATTCTTTTTCTCCAACTATATTCTCCCACGAGCAACGGTTTGATGGAAAGCTTAAAATACTGGAGTGGGTTACCATTTCCTACTCCAGGGGATTTTCCTGACCCAGAGATTGAACCTGTCTCTCTTGCATCTTCTGCTTTGGTGGGCAGATTCTTTTTCTCCAACTATATTCTCCCACAAGCAATGGTTTGATGGAAAGCTCAATTTTAATCACACTGAAAATCTTTTAAGTTAATTTAAAAGATTGATAAGCCATTAAAGTCTAACTAGAGCAGAAAGAAAATCAGGAGGGAAAAACGGAAATAGCAGTTAATATAGTGTCTCCTAAAATATTACAAAAGACAGTTTGGGATTTGAAATGAATTGAAAAGTGAAAGTGAAAGTTAGTCACACAGTCATGCCCAACTCTTTGCGATTCCATGGGCTGTAGCCTGCCCGACTCCTCTGTTCATGGAATTCTTCAGGCAAGGGAGTACTGGAGTGGCTTGCCATTCCCTTCTCCAGGGGATCTTCCTGACCCAGGGATGGAACCTGAGTCTCCTGCATTGCAAGACAGATTCTTTACCAACTGAATCACTGGGGAAATCCAAAATGAGTTGAACTGAACCTAAACTTTTGATTCTGCCTCTTTCAGTTGTATAACTTTGGGGTATGGTGTAGAATATTACTTAGCCTTAAAAAGAATGAAATCTTGACATTTATGACAACATAAAGCGAAATGAGTCAGGCAGAGAAAGATAAATATTGCAGGATTCCCCCTGTATATGGTATCTTAATAAACAAAACAAATGAACAAACATAACAAAATAGAAACAGAGTTATAGATACAAAGAACAGGCTACCTGTTGCCAGAGTTGAAGAGGGTAGGGAGGGAGTGAGAAACTAGGAGAGGGATATTTAGTGGAACAAACTTCCAGTTGCAAAATAAATGAATGAAATGAACAGGGAGGAGAATATATAGTCGATAAGTAACAATTTTATATTTTAACATATCATAACTAGACAATTTGGAGATCAGTTTGAAATGTATAAAAACAATGAATCACTTTATTGTGTATCTGGAACTAAAAATGTATAGATCAATTACACTTCAAAAACAAGCTCAAAGAAAAAGAAATTAGATTTGTCATCACTAGAGGGAGGGCAGAGGGGATTGGATGAAGGCAGTCCAGTTATAAGTACTAGGGATGTAACGTAAAAGTGAAAGTAAGTGTTGGTCACTCAGTCATGTCAGACTGCGACCACATAGACTGTAGCCCTCCAGGCTCTTCTGTCCATGGGATTTCTGAGACAAGACTACTGGAGCAGGTTGCCGTGCCCTTCTCCAGGAGATCTTCCCAACACAGGGATCAAACCCAGGTCTCCTGCATTGCAGGCAACATGCACATTATTAATATACAACATAAATAAATATAATTAACATTACTATCTGCTATATATGAAAGTTTTTAAAAGAATAAATGCTAAGAGTTCTCATCAGAAGAAAAAATTTATTTCTGTTTCTTTAATTTTGTATCTATAGGAAATGATGGATGTTCACTATATATTGTGATAATCACTTCATGATATATTTAAATTAAATCATGCTATATACCTTAAACTTATATAGCACTGTATGCCAATTATATCTCAACAAAACTGGAAGAAAAAAATTGAGTACAAATACACTGACCTCAGCTCTGAGGACTATAAACTTGAACAAAATACATCATCTTCATTTTGCTACTTGTGCAAGTACCAAATTCCAAACATTAAAAGACAATGGATGCACAAAAACTAAAACATAGATCAGTCTTAAAATACTGAAAACTGATTTCCATTTTTTTATTGCACTCTATAACTATAATGTCACCAACTCTATGGATATGAGTTTGAGTAGGCTCCAGGAGTTGGTGATGGACAGGGAGGCCTGGCGTGCTGCAAAGAGTGGGACACGACTGAGCGACTGAACTGGAACTGGAACTGTAATGAAAACAAACATAAACTTATGTTCAGCATAAAAGGGAAAATAAAGGACAGTCTTTTTGAACCAAAATTATTATGACTAAAGCTGTGCTTCTGTTTCAGAAACTTTTGCTCTTATTAAAATTACTTTTTTTTCACTTCCTGGCATCAATATACCATTCAATAAGAATCTATTGTCTCAAAATAAAAATAAAAGAATGAGTTGTAATTGTTCTTTAATGTTAAATATTTGTCAGTCAAAAGCAAAGTGAAGTTCAGGTGATATATCTGCGGGGGTTTAGGATTGATAGTGCCTCAGAGTAAGCAAGTAAAGATTAATGGTCCTTTTTTAAGGAGGGGATTAAATTGTGCACTAATGTTGTATATTCAGGATGAGGTTGGCTTAGAGAAGAGGGGAAACGGAAATTGTACTTATTTATTTAGTAAATAATGTTTGAACAGCTACTATTTGCCAGGCTGTGATTGAGGCACAAAGAAAGTAGCAAAGAAAAATAATATGTACTTACAGAAATTACATTCTGTTGAAGGAGAACGACAAGTAATGACATTCACAAGCAAAAAAGAAAATATAAAATGTAAAACTCCTCCTAAAGAGAAATTTGTTAGAGCTATGGAGACAAAGAAAGCAGAATAAGAGACAGAGTATGTATGCTGCTTATGCTATTCAGATAATCAGGCATAGTGTCTTAGAAAAGAGGACACTAGAGAAGAAAAGCAAATGTAAAGACTCTGGTTTAGTGCTCAAGAAGCAGCCAAACATTCAATGAGTCTGGGAGTGAATGAACCAAGAGAATTCAGAGACCAGGTCACTCAAATAGTCACCGTTCAGATGAGAGAGGATTTTTTAGGCTGTGAAAGAGACTTTCAGTTAGTCTAAATGCTATAGAAATCATTGGAAGTATTAGTCTTATGTGCTGTGATGAACATTTTAAAACTACATGCACAGTGGACTTGAGGGTGAGCGTGATCAAGAGGATGGGTTTGGGAGGGAGAAGGAATGCAAGAGATGAGACCAGTCAGAAGACTTCACAGCGCTCTCAGGAGACATGATGGTGACTTGAACCAAGTAGCAGTGAGGGAAGCAGTGAGAGGAATGAGATTCTGGATACATTCGAGGTATCTTTGCAGGACTTGTTGATGCACTGGACTTGGGTTGAGAACAGGGAAGAAAAACAAACTTGAGCCTTGAGTGTTGACTGAGCTCCTAGGGCAAAGCAACAGTGAAGACTCAGGGGAAGAGAGTGAGTTTGGGAATACAGATCAGTTTTTTATTGAACATGTTAAAATATATATGCCTTGATAAGTAGGCAGTGAAATAGAGAAGTCTAGAACCAAGGGAGAGTCTAGATTGGTGATATTTATTTGGTGATAGTAGGATAAAGATGGAATTTATGGCCATGTGCATGGGTGTGCACTAAGTGACTTCAGTCGTGTCTGACTCTTTGCCATGCTATGGACTGCAGCCTGCCAGGCTCCCTTGTCTATGGAATGCTCCAGGAAAGAATACTGAAGTGGGTTGCCATGTCCTCCTCCAGGGAATCTTTCTAACCCAGGGATTGAACCCGTGTCTCTGATGTCTCCTGCATTGGCAGGCAGATTCTTTACCACTAGCACCACCTGGGAAGCCCCACTTATGGCCATAGGTCGTAATAAAGTTATCTAAAGTACAATTTTAAATGAAGAAAAGAAGCACAAGGATTGAGCTCTGGAAAATGCTGATAACTCAGTGTCAGAAAGGAAAGGAATGACCAGTGGAAGACTGAGAAAGAGCAGCATGCAAGACAGGAGGAAACACAGATCTGGTAGGAAATACACACATGAGCCTCAGGAGGTCGACTCCAAACTTCACATTATTGTCACAGGAAGGCAGAACAAACAAAATGGGGCTGCCATACACAAGGCTGGGTAAAGGATGAAGTGATGTGGGAACCAACTTGATGTTATCAGGCGTTGGATGTGGTCTATTAATGTTGGAAGAAAATGTGGCTGTAGTCTGCATTTTAGCTAAAGACATAATAAAAATGGTGACATCAGGGATTAGGTACAAAAGACTGACAGAGATATTGACAGTATGAAGATTCAACTAAACCCACCCACCTGTCTTAGAGTTTGTGCAGTTCTATGTATGGTTTATGATTTTCTGAGACTCTAACCAGGGACTCTTAGGGCCTTAGTGGTTCCATTCAAAACACAGAGATGGTTTTTCTCTTTTCTATGATGGAAACTTAAGTTTTGATTTTGAAGTATCTATTTTTCAGAAGCTAATCAGGGTGAGCTAATCCTGATAGCATTTGTCTTTCTTGTGAATTATTCTACATAAAAATTACATTTTCCCTTCTCTCAGCAGACAGTTGTAATCATTGTCAGAGGAAGTCAAGACAAACAAAATGGGGTTTCCATGCACAAGGCTGTGTGAAAGAATACCCACAATAGCTGTTTGCTAAAGGCGACGTTTTATAGTTTAAATTATAACACTGCTGGAAAATCATGAAATGTATACACAAATTCATTTACCTCATTTGTTTTTCACCCTTAGGTGCAATATTGTGAACAACTGCATTTGAAATCTGAAACAGAGATTTATTTCCCACCAGTGTTTATTTATTCCTAGTAAAATGGACTTCCTTTGAGCAACATGTCATTTTGTGTAATGCTCTGGCAAGCCAAAGTTTTAATTTCGCTAAATGGCACATTTTTTATGGTTCCAAATGCTTTTTTGTCACCATTTATTTTGAAGAACCTAGTGATAACTGTAAAATATGAACTCCTGATTACTAAGAAGATATCTTTGTTAAGTAAGTAATTTACTAATTACCACTACCATAAAACTGAACACAAATGAACAGAAAACAAGTGTTTAGGAATGCAGTCACAATAATTTTTTTCATTTTTTATCACTAAGTGAAATTCAGTCATCTCTGAGAAGTAGATCTTTTGTTATTTTGAATAGAATAAAAGAAAGCAAATAAGCATTTCATGATAGATGTAATGATGTCTAATTGGAAAACTGTGCTTAGTCACTCAGTTGTATCCAACTCTTTGCAAACCCATGAACTGTAGCCCACTAGGCACCTCTGTCAATGGGGATTCTCCAGGGAAAAATACTGGAGTGGGTTGCAATTACCTTCTCCAGGGTACCTTCATGACCCAGGTCTCCTGCATTGCACGTGGATTCTTTACCATCTGAGCCACCAGGGAAGCCCAAGAATACTGCAATGAGTAGCCTATCCCTTCTCCAGGGGATCTTCCTGATCCAAGAATCCAGCCTGGGTCTTCTGCATTGCAGGCGGATTCTTTACCAGCTGAGCTACCAGGGAAGCCCAACTGGAAAACTAGACTGATGAATATTTTTTTCCTTCTCTGATTTTTCTATTCCTGGAAATTCTAAACAATTCTGTCATTACCTATTAAATATCTTGTTGCCCATGTTTCAAATGAAGGTGTAATAGCAACAGGAATGTGAATGTGTTGGTGAAAGAGAGCTTTGGGGGATCCAGGTTCAAGGTCACAGAGAGGATGATGATAATCCCAACTAACTACATGAATGGAACTGGAAGCTTATGTTCTTTTTTTTGTCTTGCATTTGAAAAGAAGTTATGGTTTAACTAAAGTCAACCTCTTCTGTAAGAGTTCTGACTGACTACTTCTCCAAGATTGATCCATATTCAAACAGAACTGCTATAACTTTTTGGTTGGATTCCATAATTCATTTTTAGGAGACAGATGAAATTTCCTGGGGAGATTATTTTTAGATGTTCTATCAGTTAATGCGCTAAACAGGAAATAGGAAACACTAAAGCATCTTGCATCTATTTAGAAAGGGATTTCATGTAAGAGAGTAAGTGCACATAAAATCATTGGAAGGGTTGGAGGAGTGCAGTTTATTCTGGGAATTCAGAAATAATTTCCAAACCATGAGAACCTGCCAGCCAGCAAGAGCTCCTATCATTAAAACTGAAGTTCCACCACTGAAACTATTGAGGTGAAGATAATCCATGGTTGTATTCCAGACATCAAGAAGTCAACACTACCACAAATGTCTCACAACATAAAAACTGGTGCCTGGATCCTAGAAAATGATAACAATTCCAACTAACTACATGAATGGAACTGGAAGCTTATGTTCTTTTTTTTGTCTTGCATTTGAAAAGAAGTTATGGTTTGACTAAAGTCAACCTCTTCTGTAAGAGTTCTGACTGACTACTTCTCCAAGATTGATCCATATTCAAACAGAACTGCTATAACTTTTTGGTTGGATTCCATAATTCATTTTTAGGAGACAGATGAAATTTCCTGGGGAGATTATTTTTAGATGTTCTATCAGTTAATGCGCTAAACAGGAAATAGGAAACACTAAAGCATCTTGCATCTATTTAGAAAGGGATTTCATGTAAGAGAGTAAGTGCCCATAAAATCATTGGAAGGGTTGGAGAAGTGCAGTTTATTCTGGGAATTCAGAAATAATTTCCAAACCATGAGAACCTGCCAGCCAACAAGAGCTCCTATCATTAAAACTGAAGTTCCACCACTGAAACTATTGAGGTGAAGATGATCCATGGTTGTATTCCAGACGTCAAGAAGTCAACACTACCACAAATGTCTCACAACATAAAAACTGGTGCCCAGATCCTAGAAAATGATAACAACCTCTAAATCCAGGAAACGGAAGAAGAGGAGCTATAATACTGCTGCAGAAAAACTTCACATCTGCAAGACCTTGCCTACCAGTAGAAAACATTCAGAAGGGCAGGAGGATGTCTTCATTCTCACTTGGATTTTCCAGTTCTCGTGTGGATGGATCTTTTTGGTGGGAATCAATTAACATTCATATCCTTAGCAGTAAAGGAGTACTGAAAATGTAATTTTTAGTTTTCCAACATCTGCTTTAGAAAGATATCCTAGAAGACTGATGGAATAAGAAGAAGCTAAGCAAACTGCAATACCTGTCACCAATGTGATTTTAGAACAAATATACATTTCAAGTAAAGGTGATATAAGAAAGGGCTTTTAATTTTAGATTGTGTGCATTCATATGCTGAAAATGTTTGCCAAAGTCTTTCAGATCCCTATCCATCTCTAAAATACACCAGAAATGTATGTTGCAGCAGAGTATTGGACTAAAGTAACATGACATCATAGTGTGCTTCTTTCAATTTCTAAATCTTTGATAAATATTATATATGCTACACTAGTGTCTTATTTTCACATAGTACATGACAAGAATACAGATAAGCCCTTCAGTCATGTGTATTTAAACTTCAATAGTGGTGACAGCATAAGCTATGAAAATTGATTTTTTTTAATTGGTTAATATGTTTCTTTTGGGTACTTCCAGTGACAGCAATGACTCTGACTTTCCGGACAGTAAGAAATTGCCATAGTCTGTCAACACTGCTTCATCTCATGTGATCTATTAAACATTAAATGTGATCTAAGCATTTTCTTTTCTGGTCTATCAATATGAAATAAATTTCCTTTGAAATAATATCATGAATTAACATTTAAAGTGGCTTTTTAAAATTTACTGAATTTCCTTATATAACAATATGAAGACCTTGAGTTTTACTAATGTTGTGTCTAATATTTTTGCATGTAGGTAAATAGAAATTTCATTTTCATTTAAACTATCACTTAGTTACCTGAATTTAATTCTGAATATG
This sequence comes from Cephalophus harveyi, assembly GCA_006410635.1. NCBI lineage: Eukaryota > Metazoa > Chordata > Mammalia > Artiodactyla > Bovidae > Cephalophus > Cephalophus harveyi. Next base: position 81,762 of record SJYT01052251.1, on the reverse strand, counting down.
GCACCGACAAGACATTATGATGCTTAATTATGAGCAAAGATTTCTTGGGGATAAACACAAAAGGCACATATATTATTGTTCTAAGTATTTTTTAAATTGTCATTAGTGAGATCCAAGGAACAACTATATATGAACTTTTCATCCTTTCTCTACTAGAAAAATATCTATTTGAGTAAAGAACCTAATGTAACTTCTCCCAACTTCTAACTATGACTAGTATGTCAAATTTTGGCAGAGTCTAGAAGGAATTTTTTCTACAGTTACTGTAACTGGCCTTACATAAACACGCGCAAGGCACATTTGTGAAAAGTTTTGCTTGATTTTGTTTTGTTTTGTTTTTATTTTGCCTCCCCACTTATGACCTCCTTTCTGCGATTGCGAAAATCCACCCCGTACCCCAAATGTATGTAATCTTTGGGGGAGGCAGAATCCTCATCCATTACTTAGGACAGATGCCTGCAAGTTCAGCATCTCACTTGCCTTTCTGCACACTAGGTCAAAGAAAAATGATCCAGGCTAGGATAATCTACTATGACCCCTTAACACTGGATTTACATCTCATGATGCCGAGAAACAGGGAGAGAGACTTCATTATGGCTGTGGTGGAAGCGTCCACAGTGTCCAGGAGCCTGGAAGCAGGGGCAGCCACGGCAGTGGTGCTATATGGAGTCCAGAGCAGCTGAAGAGGGACAGTTCCTCAGTCTGGTGCCCAATGGCTATGACAGCTGGGGGGCCTGATTTGGCCTGCTTTGCATATTAAAAAACAGAGACATTACTTTGCCAACAAAGGTCTGTCTGGTCAAGGCTATGGTTTTTCCAATGGTCATGTATGGATGTGAGAGTTGGACTGTGAAGAAGGCTGAGCACCGAAGAATTGATGCTTTTGAACTGTGTGCTGGAGAAGACTCTTGAGAGTCCCTTGGACTGCAAATAGATCCAACCAGTCCGTGCTAAAGGAGATCAGTCCTGAGTGTTCATTAGAGGGAATGATGCTGAAGCTGAAACTCCAAAACTTGGGCCATCTCATGCGAAGAGTTGACTCATTGGAAAAGACCCTGATGCTGGGAGGGATTGGGGGCAGGAGGAGAAGGGGACGACAGAGGATGAGATGGCTGAATGGCATCACCGACTTGATAAACATGAGTTTGGGTGAACCCCGGGAGTTGGTGATGGACAGTGAGGCCTGGCGTGCTGAGATTCATGGGGTCGCAAAGAGTTGGACACGACTGAACGACTGAACTGACTGACTGACTGAACTGACTAACTAGACTGCCACTCATTTCCATCCATTTTCTAAGATTCATTCCTAAGCCTTCACAGGGATCCTGTGAGTGTTCCACATTTCAATAAATTGATTGCTGTTTAAAAAAAAATTCAGAAAGAAGCAATTTTATATTTTTTCTTTCAGCTAAAAATCCTGACTTGTACAGAAATAGATAAAATCAGACTACTGAACATAACTCTGGCAAATAAAGAAAACTGTAATTTGTAACTGTATTAGTTTCCTAGGGGTGCTGTAATAAATTGTCACAGAGCTGTTGGCTTAAAACAACAAAACTTTATTCTCTCACAGTTCTAGAGGCCAGAAGGCTGAAATCAAGATGTTCTCAGAATCATACTCTCTACCCGCTTCTTCTCCCACCCTGACCCCACAAAGACTGTAGGGGAGAAACTTTCCCTGCCTTTTCCAGTTTGCTAGCTCCTGGGATTTCTTGGCTTGTGGTAACATAGCTCCAATGCTCATTTCTATCTTCATGTGGCCCCTATGTCTCTGTGTGTCTTTTCTCTTATAAGTACACTCTCATTGGATTTAGACTTCTTCTACTATAGATAGAGATTCTTCTAATCTCTATCATTCTTTAATTACATCTGCATAGGCTCTATTTCCATATAAGATCACATTCTGAGGTTCCAGGTGGATGCGAATTTCTGAGGGACATTATTCAACCAATGACAGTGATTGTATTTAATTAGCCGAAGTGTCACAGTGAAAATCCACTAGTGGGACATAGTAACCTGCAATCCCATGGTGTTTGATAATAAAGCAGTTAAAGTATCTCCATAAAATGATGGCAAGTCTCTAGGATTCTGCATAGCTACTACTAAACATAGAGTTTATTGGAAGTTAAGAACTGAGGGATGAGGTAGCTGCCTTTACGGCACTGAATAGCATAAGAAAAGAGAATGATAAGGGAAAATATCCAAACTATCTATGATTTTGGCTCAAGAAACAAATGGAGACTTGAGAGTATAGTTATGTTAAGAGAATAGCAATACTTTCAAAATAAAAGATGCCAGTGTCTCACAATTAAACAGCAAATTTAAAAATATCCTACAGATTGATGAAGTTTGATATCAAGTGAATTCACAGTTGCTTTAAGACTATCATTTTAAAACCATAACACTGCTAGTGGGGGAGAAAACCAGAATTGAGATAAATTTATATGGGGGAATTTTGAAGATGCAGCACACCATGTATCCACAAACCCAATCAGCCAAAACAGTCCTTTTTCTTGTTTCCTCTGAGGTATTCTTGTGTGCAGCCAACCATGTCATCATGTAAGAGGAAGCAAATTCTCTCTGGGCTCCATCCTTGCCCTGTTTATTATCACCAGATCCCTCAGTTCAGTTCAGTTCAGTCGCTCAGTCGTGTCTGACTCTTTGTGACCCCATGAATCGCAACACGCCAAGCCTCCCTGTTCATCACCATCTCCCGGAGTTCACTCAGACTCATGTCCATCAGACATATCACAGCTCAATCTTTCAATGATAAGGAGGAAGTTGAAAAGCCAGTCCACTGAAGCTGAGGTACATGCCAAAATTTTTTAAACTTTTTCAGCTTTATGTCAGCAAAAATTTTGATAATCAGAAAGGGAATTAATTTAAAAACTAGGAGGAGGGCAGAATATAATGTCAAATGAGAATAACTTCAATATGAGTGCTCTTACTGCAGAAATCAAGATCTTTCCTGAAAGAGTTAGGTGCCCTTGCTAAATTGAGTTGAGATGCCAAAGAAACAACTCAATATGATTTAAAGAAGGAATCCAAACACTCTGTGAAAGAGGAATGTTAGAGTGGATTTGTCAGTTATTGACCACTCAGCTATCTTCTATTTCCCGGAAAGCAAGCCATGCCTTAATTATATTGATACGTGAACCGTGAACTTCCTGATGTTCAAGCTGGTTTTAGAAAAGGCAGAGGAACCAGAGATCAAATTGCCAACATCTGCTGGATCATGGAAAAAGCAAGAGAATTCCAGAAAAACATTTATTTCTGCTTTATGGACTATGCCAAAGCCTTTGACTGTGTGGATCACAATAAACTGTGGAAAATTCTGAAAGATATGGGAATACCAGGCCATCTGACCCTGTCTCTTGAGAAACCTGTATGCAGGTCAGAAAGCAACAGTTAGAACTGGACATGGAACAATGGACTGGTTCCAAATAGGAAAAGGAGTACGTCAAGGCTGAATATTGTCACCTTGCTTATTTAACTTATATGCAGAGTACATCATGAGAAATGCTGGACTGGAAGAAACACAAGCTGGAATCAAGATTGCCGGGAGAAATAGCAATAACTTCAGATATGCAGATGACACCACCCTTATGGCAGAAAGTGAAGAGGAACTAAAAAGCCTCTTGATGAAAGTGAAAATGGAGAGTGAAAAAGTTGGCTTAAAGCTCAACATTCAGAAAACGAAGATCATGGCATCCGGTCCCATCACTTCATGGGAAATAGATGGGGAAACAGTGGAAACAGTGTTGGACTTTATTTTTTTGGGCTCCAAAATCACAGCAGATGGTGACTGCAGCCCTGAAATTAAAAGACGCTTACTCCTTGGAAGAAAAGTTATGACCAACCTAGATAGCATATTCAAAAGCAGAGACATTACTTTGCCGACTAAGGTCCATCTAGTCAAGGCTATGGTTTTTCCAGTAGTCATGTATGGATGTGAGAGTTGGACTGTGAAGAAGGCTGAGTGTCAAGGAATTGATGCTTTTGAACTGTGGTGTTGGTGAAGACTCTTGAGAGTCCCTTGGACTGCAAGGAGATCCAACCAGTCCATTCTGAAGGAGATCAGCCCTGGGATTTCTTTGGAAGGAATGATGCTAAACCTGAAACTCCAGTACTTTGATCACCTCATGCAAAGAGTTGACTCATTGGAAAAGACTTTGATGCTGGGAGGGATTGGGGGCAGGAGGAGAAGGGGACAACAGAGGATGAGATGGCTGGATGGCATTACCGACCCGATGAACGTGAATCTGAGTGAACTCCGGGAGTTGGTGATGGACAGGGAGGCCTGGTGTGCTGCAATTCATGGGATTGCAAAGAGTCGGATATGACTGAGCGACTGAACTGAACTGAACTGAACTGAATGCATTGTTGACCGAAATGCTTAGTAGCTTTAAAAGTCTTTGAGAGAACGTGTGACTTTTGTTGGACTAAGATGCTGATTATGGGCTTCTCAGGTGGCACAGTTGATAAAGAATCTGTCTGCAAATGCAGGAGATGCAAGAGCCATAGGTTCAATCTTGGGGCCAGGAAGATCCCTTGGAGAAGAAAATGGCAATCCACTCTGGTATTCTTGGCTGGAAAATTCTATGGACAGAGAAGCCTGGTGGGCTATAGTCCATGGGGTTGCAAAGAGTCAGACAAAACTGAACACTCACTTAGGTAAGTAGGTAGGTAGTTGATTAGAGATGCTTCAGTGCTATTGTTGAAATGAATTCTTTGATTCCTATGAGCAGACAATTACTAGGTAGGGAAGTCAAAGGGAGTGATATAAATACCCCTGGCAGATTTTCAATGATAACTTTTCAGGCAGCTGAACTTGTTATCAACATCACTTAATCCCCAGTGACCTCAATGGCAAGGACTTTGACTATAACATTAATACAGAATCTGCCCTAGGGCCATATACTTGATTTACACAAATGGAAAAAAAAATCTCCAGATGGAATAGGAAGAAGTTTGGAGTGAGTTATTTCAGTGGAAAGTCACAACTTATTGAATTTTCAGAACTACATCCCTTAACAGGCCTGTTACCCTGAATTAAGATGTTAGGCATTCATAAGGAAATATAATGAAAATAATAAATAAATACTAATATAAAACTCCTGACTTTCTCCAAAAGATCCTGACTGACTCTGAATTGTTGCTACTTCTTGGGCAAATACACAAAGGTGTTGTTGCAGATCAAGTGAAAAAGATGCAATTTTTGCCTATATACGCCTCACCATATACACAATAGGATGCCTGTGTTTGGTTCTCCCAGTTCTAGGGTGTATGGTGTCTGGAAGTCATGTAAGCCATTGGCAGGATCCTGCATTAGAGTTGTTACAGAAGGAGAAGCCAAGGTTCTATAGTTTGTTCTATCTAAGAAAATAGCAAATAAAGACCAATGGTGTATCACCAGAAAAGTCAAAGAAATAAGTACCTCCATCAAAGACTCTAAAGATGCAAGAGTAATGATTTATATCACAGCCCATTTAATGCTCAGACTTGACCACTTTCAAAGACAGATGGGTTTTTGAGAATGACTGAATTATTGTAAGCTTAATTAGGTAGGGTATCTGACTGCAGCTGTTATTCCATATGTGGAACTGTAGCAAATCAGTAAACTCAAAAGGATAGATGAAAGTTGATATTTACCCACTTGGATGAAGTTCTTGTAGTATATCCTGCTGTCTCTTTTACAAGATGCCAATACATGCTGAAGTAAAAATATACTCTAATTTCTGATTAGTTGCTAGCAGATTATCTGGGTTTCTGGCACTTGGGAGAAGCAAGATTGGAGTTCTGGGGGCAAGAAACTTTGACAGAGTTTTAAAAATATACATAGCTTAGGAATGAATCCAACCTGTAGGAATAAGTTTGTCCCACATGAACATTTACTAAGGATCCCCCTGCAGAGAAAGTTATGAATGTTCAGGTGTTCAAGAAGATGCAGTCAGAAAGTTAGTGTGGCAGTCCTTTTCCACTCCAGAGCTGATTTGCTGCCTTGTCAAGTCCTGTGGAGAGAGTATCTCAACCCTGAATGACAGATTGTAATTCATTTAAAATCTCCTTGCTTTCCCTGCCCTGGTCCTGAACATTATATTTTCTAAGGTTCCCTGATAAGTGGCTTCCAGTTAGAGCTTGTCAGTGGGAAGCATTGGTGGAACAGTAGATGGCAGGAAGAAAAGAAAAACTGGAGTACTTCTCTCTTTCTCCACTTCCGGTGGAATCAACAGTAACAGATTCTTCCTTACAGTAGCTTGAATCCTGCCAGGCAGCCTCAGTGCCATAGTCACTTTCTCTCTATATGCCCCCATTCCCTATGGATGGTAGCAGGTACCCTCTGGTTGCCTCACTGATAGCCCTGTCTGGTTTTCAGGCTCTTCCAATCCTTCATACAGACTCTCTCTTTTGCTGCTGCTGCTGCTGCTGCTGCTAAGTCGCGTCAGTCATGTCCAACTCTGTGCAACCCCATAGACGGCAGCCCACCAGGCTTCCCTGTCCCTGGGATTCTCCAGGCAAGAACACTGGAGTGGGTTGCCATTTCCTTCTCCAATGCATGAAAGTGAAAAGTGAAAGTGAAGTCCCTCAGTCGTGTCCAACTCTCTTTTGCTACATGGTTCCAAATGGATGTGCCTGGTTTCCAGGAACTGTAATGGAGCTAGGTACTAATTCAGCCCCCATTGTTTCCATTTCAGTGTCTTCTCTGTACACATTGGACCATCTCTATGTTTGAAATATTAGCTAACCATCTTCACTTTTTAAAGTTATTTTTTGAACCTTGTTCTCTAACTCAGTATCACACTCTTGCTAAAATTGTGTTGGCTCAAATTCGATCTTTAAGCATTGCATATTCAAAACCTAATTTGTCAGCACACCAAAATGCCTCTGCTTAAGTGTAGGCTTTAAAAAAAAAAAGCTCATAAAAATGGTATACAAACGGAGAAATTTAATTAACTATGATACAGTGATGCTAACTTCTGAAGCTATCATACTTGTGTCCTCTTTTCTGCCTTCAGAAAGATCCTCATGGAAACTTAAACCAAAGAACCTTTCAGTTCAGTTCAATTCAGTCACTCAGTCGTGTCCGACTCTTTGTGACCCCATGAACTGAAGCACACCAAGCCTCCCTGTCCATCACCAACTCCCAGAGCTCACCCAAAGAGACATCCATCGAGTTGATGATGCCATCCAGCCACCTCATCCTCTGTCATCCCCTTCTCCTCCTGCCCCCAATCCCTCCCAGCATCAGAGTCTTTTCCAGTGAATCAAACCTTCACATGAGGTGGCCAAAGTACTGGAGTTTCAGCTTCAGCATCATTCCTTCCAAAGAAATCCCAGGGCTGATCTCCTTTAGAATGGACTGGTTGGATCTCCTTGCATTCCAAGGGACTCTCAAGATTGAGTCTTCTCCAACATCACAGTTCGAAAGCATCAGTTCTTCCTTTATGTGTTTCCTTTTTACATAGACAGTACTCAGAACAATCATTATAGTTTATGAATTTTAACCAGCTTTTTTAAACATTGATATCCATAAGATAACTGCATTAGGTAGCACATGATTCCATCCAAATCCTGCTTTATACCATTATAAGGGCAACCATAGTCAATGTCTTAGAGAAGAACATGCCAACCCACTCTAGTATTATTGCCTGGAGAATTCCATGGACAGAGGAGCCTGGCAGACTGCAGTCCATGGGGTCACAAAGAGTTGACATGACTGAGCAATTTTCACTTCACTCATAGTCAATGTCATTGACTGTTGTTTTATAATCTAAGACATGGTAAAAATTCCTATTTTTTTCTTAAAAAAATCATATATCTTGGGAGGAGGTGGAATTAATTTTGTTACTCTTGAAATAAAATTATTTAGAACTTTTTCTGTTATAGATTTTGAAGCTTGATTTACATCTTCTCTATCCCCAAATCCTACTAAATTGGAAGGATAAAACCCACAAAGACAAGGAGAAAAAAGTGAGAACAGTAAAGCAGATGGATAAATGATAACTAATGTGCCAGCTCTGATAAAGCTGAAATTCAGTTATATAATGTGCTAAACTAAAACAAGCTGATCTCCTTTAGAAATTCAGAAGGATTAAAGATTTGGAAGAACCTCATGGCAACCACTCCAGTCTTCTTGCCTAGAGAATCCCATGGACAGAGGAACCTGGTGGGCTACAGTCCATGGGGTCACAAAGAGTCGGACATGACTAAGTAACTAACAACAACAACATAACTCTAAAAGTAGGAGTAGCAGTAAGGATGAAAATAAAAGGAGTGGTTAGAAGTCTATATAAATAGGAATTAGATTCCAGGATTCCTTTTCTGGAGATACTAGTCTAGAAGAACTAGACTTTGGAAGAACCCAGGTGCAACTGAGAGCAAAAGGTAACCATGTTGAAAATCAGATATATCTAGCTCTCTTCTGTTTGTCAGCTTCAAAAATGTCAGCAGCCAGATGTATAGTTCCCAGTTAGCAGTCAAGATGATTCCATTCTCAAAAAAAAAAAGGTCCCAGGAGAACCAACGTGAGCTGTTGATCTCCAGTAGGTTGAGATCCCTTTATGATGAGTCCTATCTGGTAACAAGTCTCCTTTCCCCGAAACACATACAAAGATACTGAAGATTTAATGTATCAGTCCCAACTGGAAAAATTTAACCAAGGATCAGTAGACACTAAGAAAAACCTTTGAAATGAAAGAGACTAAAACAAAGAGCAAAGAGAAAGTTAGAGAAACCAAGGAGAGCCGAGAAAATAAGACTCCAAAAGGCTTTATTTGATATCCTATGTGACAAAAAGAAGATATTACCAATCTGAAGCAAACACAGACAACTAATAATGGAGGAACCTACAAAGAAATAAAGATTTAAGAAATAAAACATTAAAATGAAAATCCTTTGCAAGAATAAAAAGATGAATTTGAAGACTTTTAGAAAACAGAGGAAAAGGCAAAGTCGGAAAGAAAAGGTTAGAAGATTACCACAAAATCTACATTAAAATGATACCAATTGTAAAATAAAAGAAACAAAGAGAAACTAGCAAATAAATAATACATCACAACATTACAGAACCAAAGGAACCAGTTTTCAGTAGAGATAGATTTAGTGCCCAGCACAATGGATGGAAAGATCAACGTTAGAGCAATTACTAGAATTTAAGAACACAAGGTTCAAAAAGAGATAGCAAAAATAAATAAATAAAAAGACCTCCGTGTTTGGAAATCAAATTGGCCTTAGCTCTCTCAGTGGCAGCACTGAAAGAAGACAATAGAGCATCACCATCAAATGTGAGGGAAAAAAATAATTCCATTTTAGAACTCTAAGCATCATCGCATGCTGAAGTATGAAAATAAAAATGTATTTTCAGGCAATGTATCAGAAATCATTTCTGAGATTATTTCTCAGATACTGACTTGAAAATGTGTTCCAGCTAAGTGAGGAATTAAGAAAAATGAAAATGTGGAACTTCCAACATGAGAGGGATGACACCAAGAAAATAAGTAAAGGAAGAAACAAGCTGATGGTGTATGTAGCTGCTGATTCAGAACAAAGTTGTCCAACACACTCGGACTGTAGCCATTGGAACTGATAAAGAGAAGGTTCCAGGAATGAGATTAAAGAAGAACATAAAATTAGCATTACATTTGATTTGTTTTTAATGCACTGAGGAGATGTCTGTGAGAGGCCACTTGAGGCAGATCCATAAAATGTCTGAATAATTAAAAAAGAGAAAGAATGAGAAATAAATCAGTAAATGCAACAACCTCCAAGCATAAGACTGTAGAAGAAAGGAAGTCACATCACTGTCCTGCACAAAGTGAATGCTGAGAAAGAGCTTCTTGTTGCTGTTGCTCTTGTAATTATATTACTTTGCTCACCCATTAATATTTTTATGTCATAATAACACTGAATACCCTATACAAATTGAATATATTATACAAAAAAAAACATAATATAACTGCTTTGGAGGATAAGTGAGGCAAATGCACATGGTAAGGTGAGAGATGGAGAACTAAATCAATATCATCAGTAGAAAGATAACATATAACATACACATATAACACATATAACATACATTTTACATGCATTTATAACATGCATGTGTGAACATATAATGTGCATGGATAACATATATATAACATCAGTTCAGTTCAGCTCAGTTCCTCAGTCATGTCCAACTCTCTGCAACCCCATGAACCACAGCATGCCAGGCCTCCTTGTCCATCAGCAACTCCCAGAGTTCACACAAACGCATGTCCATCAAGTCAGTGATGCCATCTAGCCATCTCATCCTCTGTCGTCCCCTTCTCCTCCTGCCTTCAATCTTTTGCAGCATCAGGCTCTTTTCAAATGAGTCAGCTCTTCGCATAAGGTAGCCAAAGTATTGGAGTTTCATCTTCAACATCAGTCCTCCCAATGAACACCCAAGACTGATCTCCTTTAGGATAGACTGGTTGGATCTTCCTGCAGTCCAGGTACTCTCAAGAGTGTTCTCCAACACCACAGTTCAAAAGCATCAATTCTTCGGCACTCAGCTTTCTTCACAGTCCAACTCTCACATCCATATATGTCCCCTGGAAAACCATAGCCTTAACTGGATGGACATTTGTTGGCAAAGTAATGCCTCTACTTTTTAATATGCTTGTCTAGGTTGGTCATAACTTTCCTTTCAAGGAGTAAGCGTTTTTTAATTTCATGACTGCAATCACCATCTGCAGTGATTTTGGAGCCCCAAAAAATAAAGTCAGCCACTGTTTCCACTGTTTCCCCATCTATTTCCCATGAAGTGATAGGACCAGATGCCATGATCTTCATTTTCTGAATGTTGAGCTTTAAGCCAACTTTTTCACTCTCCTCTTTCACTTTCATCAAGAGGCTCTTTAGTTCTTCACTTTCTGACATAACGGTGGTGTCATCTGCATATCTGAGGTTATTGATATTTCTCCCAGCAATCTTGATTCCAGCTTGTGCTTCTTCCAGCCAGGGTTTCTCATGATGTACTCTGCATATAAGTTAAATAAGCAGGGTGACAATATACACCCTTGACATACTCCTTTTCCTATTTGGAACCAGTCTGTTGTTCCATGTCCAGTTCTAACTGTTGCTTCCTGACCTGCATACAGGTTTCTCAAGAGGCAGCTCAGGTGGTCTGGTATTCCCATCTCTTTCAGAATTTTCCACAGTGTATTGTGATCCACACAGTCAAAGGCTTTGGCATAGTCAATAAAGCAGAAATAGACATTTTTCTGGAACTCTCTTGCTTTTTTGATTATACAGGAGATGTTGGCAATTTGATCTCTGGTTCCTCTGTCTTTTCTAAAACCAACTTGAACATCCAGAAGTTCATGCTTCATGTATTGCTAAAGCCTGGCTTGGAGAATTTTAAACATTACTAGCGTGTGAGATGAGTGCAATTGTGCAGTAGTTTGAACATTCTTTGGAATTGCCTTTCTTTGGGATTAGAATGAAAACTGACCTTTTCCAGTCCTGTGGCCACTGCTGAGTTTTCCAAATATGCTGGCATATTGCGTGCAACACTTTCACAACATCATCTGTCAGGATTTGAAATAGCTCAACTGGTATTCCATCACCTCCACTAGCTTTGTTCATAGTGATGCTTTCTAAGGCCCACTTGACTTCACATTCCAGGATGTCTGGCTCTAGGTGAGTGATCACACCATCGTGATTATCTGGGTCATGAAGATGTTTTTTGTACAGTTCTTCTGTGTATTCTTGCTAACTCTTCTATTTTCTGCTTCTGTTAGGTCCATACCATTTCTGTCCTTTATTGTGCTCATCTTTGCATGAAATTTTCCCTTGCTATCTCTAATTTTCTTGAAGAGATCTCTAGTCTTTCCCATTCTATTGTTTTCCTCTATTTCTTTGCATTGATCACTGAGGAAGGCTTTCTTATCTCGCCTTGCTATTCTTTGGAACTCTGCATTCAAATGGGTATATCTATCCTTTTCTCCTTTGCTTTTAGCTTCCTTCTGTTCACAGTTATTTGTAAGGCCTCCTCAGACAGCCACTTTGCTTTTTTTCCTTTCTTTATCTTGGGGATAGTCTTGATTCCTGTTTCCTGTACAATGTCATGAACCTGCATCCATAGTTCATCAGGCACACTGTCTATCAGATCTAGTCCCTTAAATCTATTTCTCACTTCCACTGTATAGTCATAAGGGATTTGATTTAGGTCATACTTGAATGGTCTAGTGGTTTTTTCCACTTTCTTCAATTTCAGTCTGAACTTGGCAATAAGGAGTTCATTATCTGAGCCACAGTCAGCTCCCAGTCTTGTTTTTGCTGACTGTATAGAGCTTCTCTATCTTTGGTTGCAAAGAATATAATCAATCTGATCTTGGTGTTGACCATCTGGTGATGTCCATGTGTAGAGTCTTCTCTTGTGTTGTTGAGTGTTTTCTATGACCATAAAAAGATATAAATAAGTAATAGCAATGTAAACTATGTTATCTTATGCTATGCTATGCTAAGTTGCTTCAGTCGTGTCCAACTCTTTGTGACCCTATGAACTGTAGCCCACTAGGTTCCCCTGTCAGTGAGATTCTCCAGACAAGAATACTGGAGAAGGTTTTCATTTCCTTCTCCCGAGGATCTTCCCAACCCAAGGACTGAACCTGCATCTCTTATGTGTCTTGGATTGGCAGGAGGCTTCTTTACCACTAGTGCCACCTGGGAAGCCCAACATAAACTAATACGAACGTAAATTCTGAAAGAATCAGTAAGAAAGTCAGATGAAGAAAAGTGCAGGTGAAGGACTTGCTGAAATCTGGCTGGAAGATGGGAAAAAGACTACTGCCTTTTGTAAAATGCTTTATAGATATACAGCATTTGTGTACATACAATTTGATTTAAAAATTTAAAATCATTAATCATATGATGAAAAGTATTAACACAAGCCAAGACAATCTAACATGCCCTCTCCAGACCTGAGACAAAAATATGCCCGACCCAGACTGGAGCAGTCTACAGATCTCACCGCTTCAAACCATGGACACAATTGGTATACACATAAGCAATGTTTGCCACTGAGACCTTTCTTTTTATGTTTCCATGGACAACTAACACTTTTCTGCTAAATAATATAATTTCTCTTTACATTAACTCTGCCATAGAAATGTTTCTAGGCGAGGAAGTCACTCTCTCTCTAGAGGGGTAATTTTTTGCAAATGTGTGCTCTACTTCCTACATGATGATCATCATAATTTAACTTTCTCATTCTATTTACTTAACTTCAACTTCCTGAAGTATGTTTAACTCTACCACCTCACAACAGAGAAGTTGTCAACCCTGATTTAAAAGCTATATCCTTACGTATTATTTTAACTTACTTCTTAACACACTGTTTTAAACACGTTACCCTATGTGTTCAGTTGTGTCCAACCCTTTGCAACCCCATGGACCTGCCAGGAACCTCTGTCCATGGGATTTTACAGGCAAGAATACTGGAATGGGGTGCCATTCCCTTCTACAGAGGATCTTCCAGAACCAAGGATCAATGTCTCTTGCATTGGCAGGAGGATTCTTTACTACTAAGTGTCACCTAGGAGGCCTTTAAATGCATTAATTCATGCTCAAATGTCTATACTCATAGGAGGCATGTGTCACAATGCGCATGCTCTGTTCAGAGTAGGAGTTAATTAATTGAAAAATTTTAAAGTATATTTTTATGGGCATCTGCTCAATGACTAATGCATTAAATTGGCAGCAAACAGTATTAAATAACTTTGGGATTTATTATCTGCAAATATCATTTCTCTTACACCATTAAGAGTGTAAAACATTATTAGCTAGGAATTCTGTGGAAATGTAACTCTTTAAGAATTAATGGATTTTTAAAATAATGTTGATAAAAATTTGACCTTAGAGCTCAATTAATTTTTAGTCTTATTCCAAGGACAATAAACACAATCATATGAAGATATAATAAGATAGATTTGTATTTCTTGCTAGCTCAGTCAGTTCTGAAGGTACCAACAGGAAAAAGCTTACACCAATCAATGATTTCACCCTTTGTGGAACTGGACACTCCATATCTCTTTTCAGCACTAATGTTCACACTGTAAAATTCCTTGACAAATGCTGGCCAAATCTATCAGCAGTAGGCTTATCTATGAACAAGCTTCAAGATCAACACTATTCTAACATCCCCCCTGCCTCCAAATCAAGATATATGTGTTTTTATCAAGATTATAGAACTACATATGTTTATTGAACAGTATATATTTTTAATAATATACAGCTGCACCACATGAAAATAGGGCATGTTTCAGAACTTTTTCATCAATAAATTAAAATATCTGGTGCTTTTAATTAATTAAGAAAAATCACAATGTATATAGTTTTTGTTTGTAGAGATGACCTTACATCTTCCAGAATGAATTGGGAAGGTCACAGTTTGGTTCTTTAAGTGCAAAAATTCTAAATTACTAAGTGAAAAGAAAGTGAAAGTGTAAATCATTCATCTGTGTCTGACTCTGTGACCCCATGGACTGTAGCCCACCGGTCTCCTCAGTCCGTGGAATTCTGCAGACAAGAATACTGGAGTAGGTAGTCATTCCCTCAAATATGGTTGTTTTGTTGTTAGGTAATAACATAGGAATTCTTGGTTATTTACCAATGAAAGTGATTGTGAGACACTTTAGGACCTGGGATCCCTTACTATAGTGCTCAAAGCTTGCACTTGACAACCATCTCCTTGAGCTACAATACACAAAGAAACCATAAGGGAGTAAAAATAACTGTGTGCGTGAGCATTTTAAGCAAATTCTGGACAAAAGATGCAAAAAAAAAAAAAAAAAGTCCAACTACTGCTACTAAAGAACCAGGAGCAAAATCATGGGATTGAGAGCAAAAGCAACGTACTCTGCATGTCCCACTGCACACAATATCACAAGGGGGTGTGCAAATCACTTAAGCCACCTCTCTCACCAAGACCTTTGACACACCTCTACCCTCACTCCCATATAAGGAACTAGCTCAGCCCCCTCAGAGAGGGAGCAAACAAGGGAGTTCATTGTTTGTTCTTACACCCGCCTGCTTCAGCAGGGGCTCCAATAAAGCCTTCCTGAATTTCTTATCTGGCCTCTGATCAATTTGTATTGATTAAGGTGGCCAAGAACTCTGGACAGTAACAATTGAAAGAAATGAAAAGCTAAAAGAAAAAGTACCAAACATATTCCAAAAGGCAGAAACACCAGGTATCATCTAATGAAACAGAAATAGAAATGTTAGTAGCTCAGTCCTGTCTGACTCTATGACCCCATGGATAAACGGGAGTCCCCCTGCAAAAATGAGAGTTCCTCTTGAAGGATATTCTCAGGGCTCTGCCTGAATAATTTCAGGGAAATGACAACCACAAATATGTATGTATTTGATCTGACTGAATCCAAGCTTTTTCTTAGGTAACACTGTAGTATTGACTCTGTGTTATTGTTTCCACCTTCTGCTTCTAAAGGAAAACAATTAGAGTATGAGAAGATTGTTACTATGATCCTTTCTGGGCTAGTCTTCCACAGTATAAATATTCCCAGTTTCTCTTTTGTTTTCTTTTGCAACATGGCCTCTTTATCCTTTGCCAAATGGAGGTCTAATTCTAGATGGACACAGAGTTAATAGTGAGTCTCTTAATATGCAGTTTCAAGAAGAAAAGAGAATGTTCTGAAGAGGGGATTCTACTTATCCAAACCAATGATTTTCAAAATCCAAAGCCTCTCTCTCCCATGAAATGTTTGGGGTTTATTTATTTATTTATATTGAGCTTTAACTAACATACAATACTATATTTCAGGTATATGACATAGTGATTCTGCATTTTAATATTATGAAATGATCACTATTGTAAGATGAGTTACCATCAGTCACCATAAAAATGTTGATTAAAATTATTGACTGTAGTGTCTATGCTGTACATTCTATCCCCATGATTTAATTATTTTAGAGTTGGAAGTTTGTACCTCTTAATCCCCTTCATGTTTCAACCCCACCCATTTGCCCTCTGGCAACACAAGTTTGTTCTCTTCATCTGATTTCATACCTATTTTGCTTTGTTTGCTTTGTTTTTAAGATTGCACATAAAAGTGCGAGAAATCATGCTGTACTGTCTTTCTGTCTGACTGATTTCACTTAGCATTGAAACGCATATATATTTCCCCAGAAATTGGTATACTTGGACTGAATATGATTTTTTTTAATTGCAAAGAATTCTGAGCTGAGTTGTCTATAAACCTTACTTGGACAAGCTCTAATCTAGATTTTTGAGCAAAAAATAATATCATAACATTTCCTAATTACTACTGGTACCCATTAAGCCGCTCAGTTGTGTCTGACTTTTTGTGACCCCATGAATCGCAGCACGCTGAACTGAACTGAAACTTAATCTGAGTTTCTGTTAAGCCAGGTGTTCCAGTCCTTTATTTTGCAATTGATATTTTCATTGTGTATTTGGAATCTCTGTTTGGGTTTTTTTGTGTGTGTGTGTTCAGATTCTTGTTAATTTAGGTCTATAAGTTAAGTCTGTTGGGTAAAATAGTTGAACCTTGATTCTATTACCTGAAATAATTGCTTCCCTTGCCAACACTGTATCACTTACAAATCTGACAAATGTTCCTTCATCCAAGTCATTGATGAAAATTTATAAGACTAAATAAAGAATCTTATGACATGTCACAAGATACCTCCTTCCAAGGTGACAATCATTTATTAAACAACACACTTGGGGGTAAGCTAAGAATTTATTAAACTGCTCTATCACTTAACATATTTCTCTATTTTGCCTACAAGCATGCTATATTCAAGAGAACTGCTTTACTGAAATTCTGATAAACTGTGTCAATAATACTTCTCTGCTTTCAATGATCTAGCAGGGTCAGTTCTGGTGGGGAAAGCAGTGGACATTTATTGAGCATTTAAACCTTCAAAATGCATCCCCTCATTTATGACCACCATCTGAAATGAGCTTTTTAATTTCCCACATATAAGGACACAAAGGACTAAGGAAAAGTACATGATGCCACAAAACTAGAAGGAAAGAAGTCCAAGGGCTTTTTGTATCTCATCACTTACTAGCCCTGTAGCATTAAGTAAGTTTCTTAATATCTCTGCAGTAAGTATATTTCAGAATAAATGTATACTCAGCTCTGAATTGTTGGTAATACCCAAAATTCCATCAATAAATTCACAGTATATATAACAGAGAATCAGAATAAAATATATAGAATATAATAGAAATTTATCTGTCACTTAAAAGTTTGAGAAGGGCAGTCTAAAGCTAGTATGGTTGCTCTTTTTCACACAGTTCTCAAAATACCAGGTTCTTTCTATCTTGTTTCTTCATCATGCACAGCCTCTGATCTCAAGATTAACTCATTATTCATGATAACTGCTCCAAACTCTGATTATTACACTCACATTTCAGGTAGTAGCAAAGAGAAAGAATAAAGAAAAATGGATAATACAAATTCACCTTAGGAAAGGATTCTGGCAGCTGCTACATGACATTCTATGAGACATGTATATCTCATTGTCCAAAAGATAGTCAGATAGTTGTATCTCACTGCCAAGAAAGCTGAAAAGTGCATTTTTAAAAATTCTGTATGTTTGTGTGCCCGATAAAAATTAACTATTCTATTACTATGGAATAAGGAAAATGGATTTGGAGAGACAGCTATCTTGTGAGAAACATGCTATAAATATAAATGAGTTTAATTGCATATACTTGTGTTTAGTGAACCCTACTGATTCTCCTTAGTCAGAGTCGGACACAACTGAGCAACTAGCGCTTTCACACTGATTCTCAAATATGAACTTTTTGTATTGCCTTTACTTTGTTCCAGAAATATCTTAACACATTCATTTATTAATTTATTCAGTCAGTCAACAGACATTACTAAAGAGGCCCAGACACCACACTAGATATTGGTCCTCAAGAATCAATACAAGACACAGTTCCTGTCCTAGAGGAATAAAAATTCTGTTTTTGTGTGAAAAAATATTGTGAAGGAGATAGACTTTTGAACAAGTGAAATAACTTTCATAACAGAATTATATAAAAGAGAACCAGGAGAAGAGTAAGATTAAATTAAACAAACAGTGAAGAGTTGAGGAAGGCTTCAAAAAGGTAATATTAAACTTAATTTTGAAGGACAAATGTATTTTTTTATCAGGAAAAAAAAAGTGGGAAAAGTACTCTGGTCAAAATAATAATATATACTAAGGCATAAAGAAGCAAAAAAAGAACCATGCTGTTATAGCAACATGCATAATTTCATACTATTATTAAGAGAGATTAAATAACTTTTCCAAGAAAACCTAGTTGGTAAGGAGCAGAGCTTAGTTATAAAACCAACTCTACCTATCAACAACTGATAACCAACAACTAATAACAAGCCAATCTATCAACATGCAGATAGTTTGCTTATTTATTAATGGGTAACAAACAGACATCAGCTCATCCTATCAATATTTATAATTTAACATTCACCTGTGACTCCCTTAATGTGTGTATTTGTGTATTTTTGTGTGTATGTGCATGTGGTGTTTCTATTAGCCCATGTGTTCCATCTTTCACTTCTATTGTACATCAAGAAGATTCACCAAGAAGCAATTTCTTATCTTTCTTAGAGAATGGAAGCTTACATTCACTCACACTGTTTGTTTCTTCTTAAATAAGGTGTTAGACGACTAAGTGACTTCACTTTCACTTTTCACTTTCATTCATTGGAGAAGGAAATGGCAACCCACTCCAGTGATCTTGTCTGGAGAATCCCAGGGACAGAGGAGCCTGGTGGCTGCCGTCTGTGGGGTCACACAGAGTCAGACACGACTGAAGCGACTTAACAACAGCACCAGCAGCAGTATAACGTATAAAGAAAACTAATGTCTTGTATACAGACATCCAGCCAACCTAAATCAGAGCATCTTTAATAAAAATATTTTTTTGAGTTTTGTTAAATTTATGACATTTACTACCTTCCTAATTGAAATATATTTGAAATATAACATTGTATAAATTAAGATATATAGCATGCTGATTTGAGTATTAATTAATATGGTTGTCATTGTAGTGATAATCAGCATTTCTATAACCTGTCACAATTATAATTTTTTTTTAGTGGTAAGAATAATTAAGATCTAGGGGCTTCCCAGGTGATGCAGTCGTAAAGAATCCACCTGCCAATGCAGGAGACACAGGAGATCTGCGTTCAATCCTGGGTCAGGAAGACCCCCTAGAGGAGGAAATGGTAACCCATTCCAGTATTCTTGCCTGGAAAATCCCATGAACAGAGAAGCCTGGAGGGCTACAGTTCATGGGGTCACAAAGAGTCGGACACAACTGAACGACTGAATACACACACACACACACATAATTAAGATCTAGTCTCTGAGCAACTTTGATGTATATAACACAATACAGTTTGTATTATACTGTACATGAGATCTGTAGGGCTGACTTGCTACCCATTGTAAGTTTGTACCCTTTAATAACTGTCCTATCCACCACCACCTCCATTCCCTGCTAACCACCATTTTATTCACTGTTTTTATGAGTTTGACTATTTAGTGAAGATGAAAGTTAAGTTGCTCAATCATGTCCGACTCTTTGCGACCCCCTGGACTATACTCCACCAGGCTCCTCCATCCATGGGATTCTCCAGGCAAGAATACTGGAGTGGGTTGCCATTTCCTTCTCCAGGGGATCTTCCCGACCCACAGATCGAACCCAGGTCTCCCACATTGCAGGCAGACACTTTAACCTCTGAACCACCAGGGAAGCCCTTGACTATTTAGATTCCATATAAATGATATCCTATAGTATTTGACTTGGTCTGACTTATATCACTTACCATAACGTCTTTAAGATCCATCCATGCTGTCATTAATTGCAGGATGTCCTGTGTCATGGCTGAATAACATTCAGATATATCTAATGTATATATCTATGTCTATATCTATATCTATAAATATAAATATATGCCACATCTTTATCTCTTCTTCTTTTGACAAGCACTTAGTTTATTATTCACAGTGAATAATGCTGCAAAAAACATTGAGTATGTATATATATCTTCAGTATTCTGTTTGTATTTCCTTTGAGTAGATACTCAAAGAAGTGGAATTGCTGGATCTGGACCATCTTTTCTTTTGCTATCTTAACCTTCTCTGCACTGGCTTCCAACTTCATCCCGACACACACAGATTAGTATTATCTAATGAGAGTAATTTGTTAACAGTAAATAAAACTGGGTTTTCCAGCACAGATTTCTTATTTTTCAGTAGCTAAGTTGTGTCCAATTCTTGGCAACCCCATGGACTGTAGCTCTCCAGGCTTCCCTGTCTTTCACTATCTCCCAGAGTTTGCTCAAACTCATGTCCATTGAGTCAGTGATACCATTCATCCTCTGTTGCCCCCTTCTCCTCCTGACTTCAATCTTTCCCAGCATCAGAGTCTTTCCCAGGGAGTTAGCTCTTTGCATGAGGTAGCCAAAGTATAGGAGCTTCAGCTTCATCATCAGTCCTTCCAATGAATATTCAGGGTTAATTTCCTTTAGAACTGACTGGCTTGATCTCCTTGCTGTCAAAGGGAATCTCAAGAGTCTTCTCCAGTACCACAATTTGAAAGCATCAATTCTTTAGTGCTCAGATTTCTTTATGGTCCAATTCTCACATCCATACATGACTACTGGAAAAATCATAGCTTTGACTATAGGAATCTTTGTCAGCAAAGTGATAATCTCTGCTTTTTAATACACTGTCTAGATTTGTCATAGCTTTTCCTCCATGGAGCAAGTGTCTTTTAATTTCATGGCTGCAGTCACCTTGTGCATTGATTTTGATTCCCAAGAAAATAAAATTTGCCACTGTTTCCACTCCCACCCCCACCCCCATTATTTGCCATGAAGTGATGGGACTGGATGCCATGATCTTAGTTTTTTGGATATTGAGTTTTAAGCCAGCTTTTTACTCTTCTTTCTCCCTCATCAAGAAGCTCTTTAATTCCTCTTCGCTTTCTGCCATTAGGGTGGAATCATCTGTATATCTGAAGTTGTTGATACTTCTCCCAGCAATCTTGATTCCAGCTTGTGAGTCACCCAGCCTGGCATTTTTCATGATATACTCTGTATATAAATTAAATAAGCAGGGTAACAATATACATACTTGTCAGAGTCCTTTCCCAATTTTGAACCAGTCCATTGTTCCATGTCCAGTTCTAATTGTTGCTTCTTGACCTGCATACAAGCTTCTCAGGAAGCAGATAATATGGACTGGTATTTCCAACTTTTCAAGAATTTTCCAGTTTGTTGTGACCCACACAGTCAAAGGCTTTAGTGTAGTTATGAAGCAGAAGTAGATGCTTTTCTGTAATTATTGTGCTTTTCCTACAATCCAATAGATGTTGGCAATTTTATCTCCAGTTTCTCTGCCTTTTCTAAATCCAGCTTATACATCTGGAAATTCTTGATTCACATACTGTTGAAATCTAGCTTGAAGAATTTTGAGCATTACCTTGCTAGCATGCAAAATGAGCACAGATGTATGGTAGTTTGCACATTCTTTGGCACTGTCCTTCTTTGGACAGATTACTATTGAACATAATTTTTTAATTTGGTCAAAATTATGCCACTGATATTTATTTATAGCATAAGAAAAAGATTTTAAAAATAAATTATTTAGCTATGACCAAGTACAATTTCTTTTTCAAAATACTATTTCTCCAGTTGTTATAACTGAATCAGACAATTCAGTTGATATTTTGACATCTATTTCTCTCTTTTAGGAGTAATATGGCAATAGTGTGCATGCAAGCATGTTCAGTCATGTCCCACTCTTTGCAACCTTGTGGACTGTAGCCAGCCAGGCTACTCTGTCCATGAGATTTTCCCAGTGAGAATGCTGGAGTGGGTTGTCATTTCCTTCTCCAGGGGATCTTATCAATCCAGAGATCTAACTCATGTTTCCTATCTCCTGCACTGCAGGCAGATTTTTTACTGCTGAGCTACTGGGCAATCCAATGGCAATAGTAGATAGAAACAAAAATGTCTGGAGTCAGGAAGGCCTAGTTTCAAGTTGAAAGTCCCACTGTTTATTGATGAGTATTAGTTGTATGACCCTGTGCAAGTCACTTAACTTCATTGATCTTTAGCTTCCTAATATGTAAGATACAGATGAGGGCTTCCCAGGTGGCCCAGTGGAAAACAATCTTCCTGCCAATGCAGAGACACAAGAGATGCAGGTTTGATCCCTGGGTAGAGAAGATCCCCTGGAAGAGGAAATGGAAACCCACTCCACTATTCTTGCCTGGTAAAATCCCAGGCACAGAGGAGTCTGGCAGGTTACTGTCCATGGGTTCACAGAATTGGACATGACTGAGCATGTGTGCAAAATATAGGTAATGCCACATATATATTAGAGTGAATATTAAACAAAGTCTATAAACGAAATCCTCATAAAATGCTAAAACAAAGGCAATTACGACTGTTAGATTCAAGTGGAACCAAATATGGATCTGCTAGAAAACTCTTGGAGATAATCTAATTCAACTTAATTATTTAACAGATATTGTCATCAAATCTCAAGGAAGTGACATGATTTGCTCAAAATTGCATAGCAAATTGAGACAGAGCAGAGATCAAATCTTGTATTATTTCAGTTAAGCCTTTATCCGCTACTTCATATCATTGCATCCAAAGTAAAAACTGCCTTCAAATTCTACACAAAACCATTTGCATATTTTTCATCAAAAAAAAAAAAAAAGAATTAAAACAAAATATTATGTGAAAGACTATGACTGTAGAATTCAATGGTACTACTGTATTAATAAAAAGAAAATTGGCATTTGAAACCTACTTAACTGTCCTAGACCAAAACAGTATGGTTTTCAGAAAGTGAAATGAGAGTAAAAGAAAGAACTTAATGGAAAAGCAATTGACTCCAAGGAAATTTACTTAACTCAGCCTGATTCATGATAATAGAAAAACATAGACTTTAAAACAGTAAAATAAGGACGTTAGAAATAGCTTTTTAAAGTTATAGAAACTGAAGTAGATTTAAGTAGAAAAAAATAGTAAAAGCTATTTTGTATAGCAAATAGTTCTGAGGTAACAAAATAGTAGCAATCATTTTAACACAAAGATTGTATGTCAAACCTAATCCTAAAGGTAGATACTTTTTGAAATCTTTCAGTAGGTTCACATGTGACAAAGACTTTTGAAAGTGGCAAACTCAGATGCAAACTGTGAAACCCATCATACTTCTATCATAGAGTTCTTGCTGCCAAATACAAAACCAATACTTCCTTCCCAATTCCTAACTTGTGAATGAATAGGGAGTGATATTACATTACTGATTTGGCGTTACAATCCTATTTGTAATGTTTTTTTTTTGTTCTCAGAGGGGTTTGTCCTACTTCCCATTCATTCAGAGATAATCACTGTCCCAGAAAAGGGTGTACTACAGCATAGCTGGAAAACAATGACATCACATTTTTACATTTATATTTAAGAACTTCAATTTATTTTAAAAGAAAAATAAGAGATGCACTGGTAGATTTGTCTACCCAACCTCACTCAAGATTAAATAAGATTCTTTGAGGAAAGGAAGAAAGGGGTTTGTGAAGCCAGTGACAAGAAATGTGAAATGTAGTTGAGGGCCCTATATTCTGACCCCAAATCAAAGTTTCATCTAGAATCTCTTTAAGATATGGGTGCATTCAGGAGAATAGAGAACTTCTGCTTGGCTTCCTCTGATAAAGCCAAGGAAATAATACCCAGTGCTATGGACAAGTCCTGCAGCATAATTGTTGGAACTCTAGGGAGGTAGGTAGTCTTGTGCTAACCCTGGCTGTGACCTCTGTCCCCTGAACAACAGACAAGAAGGCTCTGTGAGGCTTTAAGTTGGGGAAGAAGGCCTGATGAAAGCTTCAAGGCCCCAAAGGCTCCAGCTGAGTGGCACAGAGCAAGGGAAACTTCCTTCTGCCTTCTGGGGATTCCAGGCCTGACTTAGTTTAAATCTAAAATGATTTACAAAACCCAAGCTGACTTATAAAATTTGACATTTGCTAGATTACTTTTTCTGCCAGCATGTAGAATGTGATCTTGAGTTAGAAATTACATTCAGTTTTATAGAAATAAAACAAGTTTCCTTTGTTGGGATACCTTTGCAATCTTCAAAATACATTTCAGTAAATGATCGAGTTAAAGGACTAATATTGCAAATAAAATAAGTTAATAGAAGTCTTGACCACAGGGCTGTTTTAATTGGCCATTCTTTTCTATTTTTAAAGAACTGAGTCATCTGCACACTAAAGCCCATTAATATTGAAGAGGGCATAATAATTAAATCATATGGAAATTAGTACTTAAGGAAACCAAGGCTTTTTGTCCTACATATGAAATAATGAATGTGTCTTGTTTGCAGCCTTTGCCATTATAGTGTTATTACACAATCATTTAATTGAAGTTCTTATTCCACTGTTAAAATAACTGATCAATATCCATTTCCATCCTCTGATGTTTGGAGCCAAAATGCTTTTGTAAATGAGACACAGACAGGTAAAGATCCTTCTGCATTGATATATTTTTTTAAATGTCCTAAAGCTTATAATTTCCTTAAGGGAAGGAACAAGTCATCAAATATGTTCTCCGTGTAGGTGAGAAAATGTGCTTTAACATTCTCTGTCCTCTGTAGCAATATATTAGCATTTGAGACAGAACACTGAGAGAACAAATTCTCCTACTGAATTTCTCCCTTATATTCTCTCTGGCACGAACCCTATTGAGGAAGTTTTATTTTATTTCTAAGTTGAGCAAACACACATTCTAATGAGCCAAATGATACATGAGCCTGTAAGAGTGATTTACTGATGGTTTCTATGTTTGGGGCTCATTCTGAAATAGGTGTATTTCTTGTTATCAATGGCATGTGATTTATATGAAAGCCTTAAGTTCCATTATTTAAAAGAAGTTATAATAGGAGGACAGAAACTTAGCAATGGAGAAAAAGAAAAGGTTACATTATACAACTTGTATTTCAAAGAGGGAAATGTTATTGTATTATTTTGTTTAAAACTTTATATACTTTGATTAAAGCAGATGATGTAAAGTATACTGTTACTGTTTAGTCACTAAGTCTGTCCAACTCTTTGCAACCGTATGGACTGCAGCATGCCAGGCTTCCCGGTCCTTCGCTATCTACCTGAGTTTACTGGAACTCATGCCTATTAAAGTAAATTATATTATGTATAAAATTATACTTATACGTGAAATTACAAATATATTTTCAGAAACAAAGATGTCTAGTATATGAATAATTTGTTAATAGTTTTTTTTGGCATTAAGTACAAACTACATGCCAGACACTTTAAAATACAGCAGTGAAAAAATGGTTGCTGTAGTCAGTGATACTGTTCGCCTCCTTTCGCTCTCCTGTCATTTGATGGTACCTTGTTGCAGGCTTACTTATGGCCCTGAAATTTAGATGTTAAAGTACTATTGCCAAATACCTCAGAATGTGATTGTATTTGGAGATAGAGTATTTAAAGATACAATTAAGTTAAAATGAGGTCGTTTGAGTAGACCCTAATTCAATACGACTGGTGTTCTTGAAAGATGGAATTAGGAGACAGACACATACCTAGGAAAGTCCATTGGAAACACAGGAAGAAGACAACCATCTACAAGACAAGGAAAGCAAGCTTTGAAGAAATCAACCCTGTTGACACTTTGGTCTCAGACTTTCAGCTTGAAGAACCATGAGAAAATAAGTTCATTTTGGGTAAGCCACCCAGTCTGTGGCAGTTCGTGGTGGCAGCTTTAGCAGGTTATTTCAGGACCAGTGAACAGTGAGCATTAAACTGCTGATCTGTCCGGTGTGCTTTTCCCTTGCCGTGACGGCAGTGTTCCAGTTCACCAGCAATACGGGCATATCCGGCAGCACTGCTCCTCTGCCTTGGCCTAGAGGGAGTCTGATGCAGAATACAGTCCTGTGACTTACAATGGCATGACTAACAAATAAACTCTCTTTGTTCAAGCTATGGTGACTGCTACATGGCTCTGGTGTAGTAATGAAATGTAGCAGATTTTTTTTAGCATTTTTAATTGAAAAATATGTTAATTTCCAGGGTACTACCTAAGTATTTAAAATTTACATATGTTATGAAAGGATCACCACAACAAAGTCTGGCAACCATCTGTCCCCACAAAAGTTACATAATATTATTGATCATATTCCTTCTGTTGCAAATTACATCCCTGTGACTTATCTATTATATAACTAGAGTCTTATACCTCTTAAATACCCTATATTTATTTCACCCTCACTCCATTTTCCTTCTTTATGGCAACTGTTTGTTCTCATTTGTTTTCTGTACCTAGGAGCCTGTTTTTGGTTTTTTTGTTGTTTTGTTTTTGGATTCCACCTGTAACTGAGATCATGCATTTCTTGGCTTTCTCTGTCTGACTTAATTCACTTAGCACATGCCCTCTAGATGCATCCATGTTGTTGCAAATGGCAAGATTTTATTTTTTATGGATAGGTAATATTTTCCTTATCCATTTGTCTATTGATGGCTACTTAGGTTGCTTCTATATTTTGTCTATTGTAAATAATACAGAAATAAACACCATAGTACATAAATCTTTTAAAATTATTGGTTTTGTTTTCTTCAGGTAAATACCCCAAAAAAGAAAATTTCTGGATTACATGAAGCTCTATTTCCATTTTTTAAGGAACTTTCATATTGTTAACCATAGTGCTTACACCAAATTACAGTCATACTAACAGTTTGCAAGGGTTTCCTTTTCTCCAAATCTTGCCTGCATTTTTTATTTCTTGTCTTTTTGATGACAGATGTTCTGATGGATGTGGGGTGATATTTCAATGTGGTTTTGATTTGCATTTCCCTGATGATTAGGGATGCTGAGCATCTTTTCATGTGTCTGTTGGCCATCTTCATATCTTCTTTGAAAAGAAAAACTCTAATCAGCTTCTTTGCTTATTTTTTAATTGGGTTGTTTTTAAGTAATAAGAGTAATATGTATGAAGTGAAGTGAAGTGAAAGTCGCTCAGTCACGTCCGACTCTTTGGGGCCCATGGACTATACAGTCCATAGAATTCTCCAGGCCAGAATTCTGGAGTGGGCAGCCTTTCCCTTCTCCAGGGGATCTTCCCAACCCAGGGATCAAATCCAGGTCTTCTGCATTGCAGGGCGGGTTCTCTACCAGCTGAGCCACAAGGAAAGCACAGTTCACTTCACTTCATATGAGTAATACGAGTTCTTTGTATATTTGGATATTAACACTTTATCATATGTTATTTGCAAACATCTCCTATTCAGTAACGGTGCCTTTTTAAAATAGTTTCCTTAGCTGTGCAAAAGCTTTTTATTTGAGGCAGTCTTATCTGTTCATTTTTGCTTGTGTTTCCCTTGCCTAAGGAGACACATTCAAAAAATATTACTAAGACTGATGTCAAAGAGTATACTATCTATGTTTTCTTCTAGGAATGTTATGGTTTGGGGTCTTAATATAAGTCTTTCATCTATTTTGAGTTTGTTTTTTCATAGGTTGTGAGAAAGTAGTCCAGTTTGATTCTTTTGCCTGTAGCTGTTCAATTTGCCCAAACCATTTATTGAAGAGACTGTCTCTCCTCCACTGTATACTATTGCCTTCTTTGTGATAGATTAATTGGCTTATAAAGTGGGTGGGCTTGTCTCCTGGCTAACTGGTTGGGAGGGCCAAGTGATCTAAGGCTGGTGCCAACCACACTGGCAGGTAAGCCCCTACCCTAACAAGCTAGAGGGAGGGTTCTGAGATGGAGCTTGCCAGCACCAGTGTCCTTGTGGTAGAAGGAGCTCCCAAGAATGGCTATCTCTGGGTTCTGTGCTCCCAGTGGGAAGTTCAAGTTGCCTCCTGCATCTTGGAAAGATGCAGCAAATGGATCTGACCCAGACTCCTTTCACATGGCTGCTTCTTTGCTAGAACTCAGTGTGAGAATTTACAGGCACCCTCTAAGGGTAGAGTCTGCTTTCTACAGCTCTGCAGCTTTTCTGTGTGCAAACCCAGCTGGCCATCAAAGCCAAATGTTCTAGGGGCTCCTCTTACCAGTGCAGGATCCCTGGGCTGGGGAGACTGATCCAGGGTTCAAAACCCTTCCTCCTTGGGGAGAACTTGTGCAACTGTGATTATCTACACATATGTGGATCTCCCACCCCAGGGATGGGTATTGATCATATATCCACCCCCACCTACCCATCTCCTTGTGGTTCCTACTTCATATCTTTAGTTGTGGAAATTCTGTTCTGCTAGTATTCAGGTCATTCTCATAGACAGTTGCTCTGTAAGTAGTTGTAATTTTGGAGTGACCTGGGAGAAAAGTGAGCTCAGAGTCTTACTGCTCTACCATCTTGACCTAAAGTTAGCAAATATTTTTTTAATGACTCAAATATTTTCTTTAATGACTTGGGTTTGTGATAAACCTGTGGAGAAAAAGTGCAACCTTATATTTACACAGCAAAACAACTTTTGTATAAACCCCATTCATTTTGGACACAAAAGTGGCAAATATTTTTCTAGGCTGCTGGGAAATTAATTATCAGAAAGATGTCTGGCATAGCCAGGCGATCTTTATAACATGATAAAACAAGGATCAGAATCCACATTTTCAGCTACTTTTTAAAAATCACTTTTTAACTATATCCTTATGTCTCTTTAAGAAGTCAAGTTTACAATGGAAGAATCATTCAAAGTAAACAACAAAAAATATAGCATTTCATCACTATGTGTGTTCCTCTCCTTAAAACTACAAAATGAAGCATATTTTAAAATCTTTTATTGTATAGTATGCATCTGTGCTAAGTTGCTTCAGTCATGTCTGACTTTTTGTGACCCTATGGACTAGAACCCACCAGGCCTCTCTGTATAAGCAGTTAAAATAGAAGCTTTGAAATTTCAAATTCTAAAAAGAAATTAAATATGTTTGCTGTTATTTAATTTCTATAAATAACATTTATCTAAAAGTAAGGAGAAATATATTTCTATTTCATCTCTAATCAGCCCTTAGACATACATGGCTCCTAATGGCATCTGACTGCTTCACAAGTTGAGTTCTAATTAACTCAATTTGATAAAGATTTACTAAGTCCCTAGATATTTAAGTTCTGTGCTAGATGGGAAGATTAAAAAAAAAAAAGATGAAAACTAGGCCTGTGAAGAGCAAACTTATTAAGTTAAACTATAAAACTCTACACTTCTAGACACGAAGCATTTATATAATGACTGAGAATATGATTATTTTCCATAATATGAGGTTAATCAAAGGATAATGATTTCCAAGGGCATGGATAACAATGGATAGAATTTTATGTTCCCATGTAGAATAACTGATTGGTTAAACATATAGTTTTAAATAAGTTAAACCACAATGATTTTTAATAATGAATTTCACTCTGTCTTGGAAATACCTAAATTAAAGATGAAAACTAACTATTGCTTTATATAGGCCATATCCTGGGGTACCAGCCAGGTTGTTCTTTACAGTTTAATGTCTTTGATTTTGTACAGTCTAACTCCATATGTTTCTGACAGTGGGGTTTCCACAATGTCCTTTGCAAAAGGCAATCTTTGCACAATTGATCTTACCGTCAGGAAATCTTTGAAGATATTCTGAATAATTTCCTCATTCTTTTAATCATATATCTGTGATAAATCCCAATTTAGAGCCACACAGTGAATTAAATAATGGTAATAAAAAAAGACCACCAGGTTCTTTTTGTTACTAGTCAGTGAACTAAAACATTATTAAACAGGATGGCTCCGCAGGTAAAGAATCTGCCTGCAATGCAGGAGACAAAGAGATGCAGGTTTGATCCCTCGGTTGGGAAGATACCCTGGAGGAAGAAATGGCAACCCACTCCAGTATTCTTGCCTGGAAAATCCCATGGACAGGAGAATTTGGTGGGCTACAGTCCAAAGGGTGTCAAAGAGTCAGACACGACTGAGCAACTGAACACCCACCATAAGTACTATTGCCTCTATCTGTCATCAGAGAATAAAGAGAGAAATTTACTCCTGTAATCTACCTTCATTCCATTTAAATAAGATTTGCTCGTTGGAACAAGAAACTCACTTAGCAGTGTTCTAGATTGTCCTCAATTCAGAACTAATTACACAGTTTAAACTATCACAGCTCAATTATTTAGATCAGGGTTAGAAAATGGCAGTCTATGAACAATATCTACCTCCACACATGTGTTTTTGTATGGCCACCCAGTGTTTCTTTTCTTATAGTTAATTGACAGAATTGAAAACTGGGACACTTGGCATAAAATCAGGATTTCTGACTACTATTGGAAAATGGAGACCCAGAAGAAAAGAAGAGGAAAAATAGGAGAGGGGAAGGGGAAGGAAGAGAAAAGGAAAGAGAGCAAAGGAGCAGAGAGAGAAGAAAGAAAGGGAGATGAGAGGACAGCAGAGAAGACAGTAGTGGAGAGATAGCACCACCTCCGGCTCAGCCTCTTGATTAACAGGTTCATTCTGAGTAGCAGGTGTTCTCTTAAAAGGCTTGAGTTTCCTATTAATATAATTTATTTTTTTCTGTTCTTTAACATTTTACTTAAAAAAAAACCTCTACCCTTTAGTTTACCATAATCTTCACCTTTTTCTGTTCTTTAGCATTGTATGTGTGTGCGTGCGTGCTAAGATGCTTCAGTCGTGTCTGACTCTTTGCAACCCCATAGACTGTAGCCCGCAAAGCTCCTCTGTCCGTGAGATTCTTCAGGAAATAATACTGGAGTGGGTTGTCATGCCCTCCTCCAGGGGATCTTCCTAACCCAGGGATCAAACCTGCATCTTCTGTGTCTCCTGAATCGCAGGGAGATTCTTTACCACTCACTGGGGAATATCTCTTTACCATTTTACTTTTAAAAAATCCAACTCTAACCTCTGTGGTAATTTACTTTGTGACCCTTAATTTAGACTTCAAGCTCTTTAAGGCAAATCCAGTGCTGAGAATGGTGTTAAATCTACAAGTTATTTGGGCTGAAATGAATGGGGTTCTGTGTTGAAGACTCATCATATCACATTTATTTCTGTTTCAATTTTCATCTCATTAGATATACTATGTAGTGTATTTTATGCTTTCTTCTTTCATTTCCCATTGTCAAGATCAAATAGCAACTTTATTTTGTACTCATGCTCCTAACTTCATCTCCACCTACCAATGATTGTAGTTGTCTCATTTCAAGGATTCCATTACCTCTGAAATCACCTCTCGAGGCCAGTAGTACTCGATCTCCCAATCTAAAATACGATTCATCTTAATATGAGAAATGTAAAAGAAATAATGTCATCATAAACTAACTCTGGCTGAAAATCTGCTGTTCTTCCTCATTATTTAGGGCAGATGAGTTTTACCCCTTAATGCTGAATTATCACATATCTATTAAAGAATTGTGGACCAAATCTTATCTATCACTCTGCTAAGTAAGACTTTTTTTAGTGTCATGTAAATTAATCAGTTCTAAGCAATTTGATGTCTTAAAATATTAGACTCTCTTCTCATTACTCATTTTATTTTAAACTTATAACTTTCAACTTTGTTTATAGCCTATGTTGCAATCCTCATTAAATTTAAAATAAAGANTCAGGTAGTCTCTAACCTCTAGTTTCCTTTTGAAGCATTGGCTTGGTTGATTTAGAAGCATAAAGGAACCCTGTTCATTTGAAAGATAAGAAACATGAATCCTGGCATACCTCAGAGATATTTTAAGTTCCAGACTACTGCAAACCAATCAAATTTCACAATGTAAAGTGAGTCACACAAATTTTTTGACCTCATAGTGCATATAAAATTTATGTTTATATTATGATTTATTAGGTGTGCAATCTCATTATGGTTAAAAAATAATGTACATACCTTAATTAAAAATACTTCATTGCTAAAAAACTTTGGCCACCTGATGTGAAGAACTGACTCATTGGAAAAGACCCTGCTTCTGGGAAAGACTGAAGGCAAGAGAAGGAAACAACAGGGGATGAGATGGTTAATGGCATCACCAACTCAATGGACAGGAGTTTGAGCGAGTTGGTGAAGGACAGAGAAGCCTGGAGTGCTGTAGTCCATGGGTTCGCAAAGAGTCAGACATGACTGAGTGACTGAACTAAACTGAAAAAATGCTCATCAGAGCTTTCAAAAATGACTGATCACAAATTTCCATAACAAAAATAATAACAATGAAAACGTTTGAGATATGGTGAGAATTACCAAAAATGTGGCACAGAGACACGAAGTGAGTAAATGCTGCTGAAAAAATGGCCCCAATAAATTTGTTAGATGCAAGATTGTTGCAAATCTTCAGTATATAGAAAACACAGCATCTATGAAGGTCAATAAAGCAACATATCTCTGTATTCTATTGCTAAACTCCCTAACCAGTTATTTGCATAAATTTATTTTTTAAACTGTCCTCTATTGTGGAATAGAATCAATGATGAGACAAATATTTAAAAGTTTCAAATGCCTCATCATATTTTGAGGGTTTTTTTTTTAAAGCAAGTTCAGATAATAATATATAAATATTCTTGTACTTACTGCATGAATAGGCAAATACTAATGATTTATTATATTTGTTTTTTTA
>SJYT01052251.1:0-48924 GCA_006410635.1 Cephalophus harveyi | reverse complement strand
AAGTTTAGATAATAATATATAAATATTCTTGTACTTACTGCATGAATAGGCAAATAATAATAATTTATTATATTTGTTTTATTATTTAAACAAATAAAATAAGGTATTACTGATAAAGTCAAAGTCCATTTATACTTTATTACTTGGTCTCACCTCCACCCCAGAGACATTTACTATCAGAAGTTTATGTCTATTCTTTAGTCCATATTTTAATAAAAAGAAGAGGAGTATGAGGAAGAACAGAAGGAATATTTTTAAAGTATTGACATTTTATGTCTGTTGAACATTCACTATGAATCAGGAACTCTTCAAAGTGTTTCTAAATGCTTTTCACATATAAACTCATTTAATTTTCAAAACAAATAATTTTATAGATGAGAAAATTGAGGTACAGAGAGTTTAAATTGCACGAGGTCACACAAATTATAAATTCTGGAAACAGAATATAAACTCAGCAATTGTACTACATATAGAGGCATATGAATCTTTTAATTATGTTTAGTATTATTATAGGGCTTCCCTGGTAGCTCAGCAGTAAAAGAATCTGCCTGCAATGCAGGAGAAGCAGGTTCAGTTCCTGGGTGAGGAAGATATCCTGGAGAAAGAAATGACAACCTACTCCGGTATTCTTGCCTAGAAAATATGGACAGAGGAGACTGGCAGGCTACAGTCCACGGGGTCACAAAGAGTCGGACATGATTTAGTGACTAAAGGAAAACAAGAGTATCATTATATCATGTTTAATATCATTTACACTGTTTGAATATTTGTTTTTAGTTCCATATTTTATTTTTGAGGTGCACTTTTACTTTTCTTTGTCAAAATGAGCATATTGTTGTAAATATTTATAAGAATTTCTTCTTACATGTATCTAATAACAGGATTTCTGGATCTAGTGAATACATATTTCAATTTTTGGTAAAGATTATTAAATTGTTCTCCATGGTAGTTATATTTACATGTCCATCAGATTTCAGAATTTTTTGTTTATTTCATATATTTTCTAATACTTTATACTGTCAGGCATACTACCTTACCATTCAGATACGTGTGAATGGTAACTTAAAGATTTATTTTCCTTGAGAGAGATGGGATATTGGTTTTTTTTCTGAAATCTTCCTTTTTTCTCAATTACATTTAGAATTATTTGTCTCTTCACTAATATGTAAAAACTGTAATAAACTATGCATTCAAACCTTGTGTTGTAAATATATTTTCCAATTTGTCACATATTTTTAAATCATCTTTTTGCATTCCATATACATTTATTATTTACTAATTTTAATATTAATCTACTACTCTTACTTTTATAATTTGCGCCCTTTAAAAACCCTTCCCTTCCCTCAGATGGCAGAGCTATTTTTTTTATATTTTAATGATTCCATTGTTCTGTGAATTTTGCATGTGTAGTATAAAATAATTATATCTAATTTTATTAGGCTCCATAGTTTAAAAAAAAAAAACTGTGATTTCATTGCCATTTAATGAATTCATTGCCATTTATCCTTTTCTTGTGTTGGGCTGTGCTTAGTCGCTCAGTTGTGTCCAACTCTTTGCAACCCAAAAGAATGTAGTCTACCAGGCTCCTCTATCCATGGGGATTTTCCATGCAAAAATACTGGAGTGGGTTGTCATGCCCTCCTCCAGGGGATCTTCCCAACCTAGGGATAGAACCAAGGTCTAACCTATTGCAGGAGGATTCTTTGCTACTTGAGCCACAGGAGCCAATCGTAAAGGAAATCAATCAGTCCTGAATATTCGCTGGAAGGACTGATGCTGAAGCTGAGGCTCCAATACTTTGGCCACCTGATGTGAAGAACTGACTCACTGGAAAAGACCCTGATGCTAGGAAAGATTGAAGGCAAGAGGAGAAGGGAACAACAGAGGATGAGACAGTTGGTTGGCCTCATCAACTCAATGGACATGAGTCTGAGCAAACCCTGGGAATTGGTGATAGACAGGGAAACCTGGTGTGCTGCAGTCCATGGGGTCACAAAGAGTCAGACACCCCTGGGCTGGATTGAACTGAACTGAGCCGCTGGGGAAACCCAAGAATACTGGAGTGGGTAGCCTATCCCCTCTCCAGGGCATCTTTTGGACCCAGGAATCAAACTGGGGTCTCCTGCATTGCAGTCGGATTCTTTACCAGCTGAGCTACCAGGTAAGCCCAAAATACTTGAGCGGGTTGCTATTTCCTTCTCCAGGCTATCTTCCTGACCGAGGGATGGAACAGGTCTCTCCTGTGTCTCCTGTATTGGCAGGCAGATTCTTTAACTCTGTGCCACCTGGGAAGCCCTTTCTTCCTGACTTATAAATGCTAACTCAGAACCAGTGGCTCATGGGGAAGAAATGGGAAAGCCATTTTGTGACTAATCTGAATCGATTTTTATAACTCTATATAACATGTTATGGGTTTCTCAGGTGGCTCTGTGGTAGAGAAGCCCCCTGCTAATGCAGAAGATACAGGAGAAATGGGTTCAATCCCTAGGTTGGGAAGATACCCTGGAGTAGGAAATGACAACACACTCCAGTATTCTTGCCTGGAAAATTCCATGGACAGGGGAGCTTGGTGGATCCCTGGGTTACAAAGAGTTGGATACAACTAAGCATACACACCACCATAGCATATTATGAAAGAGTTATTTTAAACATAGAAATGAAAGAAAATAAAGTCCAAAAATCTGAGAACTTGTAAGTGTGGAAAAGCAGATGTGAAAGATTGCATTTTTCAGACATGTCACCAACAATATCACCCATCTCACACGCTCTCCAGCAGTGAGACTTTGTCACTTTCCATAAAGATGTAGAGACAGTTTCTCCCAACTCTTGAATCTAGATGGATCTTGAGAGTGTTTTAACCAACCAATAAGGCAGAATGACTCTGTGCCATTTTCTGGCTCGGGTTTTAAATGACTTGTCAGCTTTCTCTGTCTGCTAGTAACAACTACACAAAGGGCACTTGCTCTGGGATCACCAAGTCCTCAGAAGTCCAGTTCACTTAAGGAGACATGGAGGCTCAGATGCCACATGGGAGGCAATGAGAGCATGGGGCACCAATGTATCAGTTATGTAAGTAAAGAAACTACCTGGAAAGCAGATTTTCTGGCTCTAGATACCTCTGCTGACATTATGTGTATAGGAGTCAGAATCACCAGCTCAGTTCTTCAGAAATTACTGACCCATAGGACACTAAGCAAAATAAAATCACTGTCTTAAGGCATTATGCTTTGGTGTTTTGTCATGCAGTAATACATAACCTAAGCAGTGTATACCTCAAGCAATAAGAAAGAAAATGGAAAAAATAAAAGTAAAAAGTTTAGAGCCATCAAGTCACTTAACAGGATATTAGCTCACAGCAAAGATCAACTAAGAATAATTCCTTCTAATCAGACCCACTCAGATTATCTAGGTTCATTTACTTAAAGGAAACTTACTATCCATGTGAATCACATCTGCATAATTTCCTCACAGTAACATCTAGATCAATATTTGATTGAACAATTGGGCAAATTTACACATAACAGCATCGTATCATATGAATCTCTCATTTCAGATGATCTGAAGATAAATACCCATTAAAATGTGTTGTAGGAGGGGAAATATGGATCAGTTAGCAAAGAAATAAGGCAGACAGAGGGTTATATCTGGTAAAGAATTTTGGGTATAGCTACTGACACACCAAATAGATCAAGGACCTACAAAGTTTTTATTGATGGAAAAATCATGGGTTTGGACCAATAACTCTTTGTCCATAATATGTACTTGTGAAACTGAGTACAAGCTATTATCCTGACATATTTTCCTTCATATTCTCTGCTCCAATGACAATGAACTACCCTCTCAGACAGCAATGTTCTTCTTAATCCTACAGCATGAATATAGTCTGAACACTCTAAGCTACTAAAGCAAAGAGATTTTAAAAGATGATGTAGTGATCTAAACACAATAAAAATGTTTCTTTTACATG
The DNA here is from genome assembly GCA_006410635.1 of Cephalophus harveyi. Lineage (NCBI taxonomy): Eukaryota > Metazoa > Chordata > Mammalia > Artiodactyla > Bovidae > Cephalophus > Cephalophus harveyi. The sequence continues at coordinate 44,957 of SJYT01052251.1, read as the reverse complement.
CAGTAATCCAGGATAAGTGTTTCAGTACAGGAAGATGAAGGGATGGATGCTCTTTTTTGCATAGTTATTCGCAAAGAGTAAGACTCAGCTTAGCAACTGAACAACAATGAACAATTCCAAGTCCTAAGCTGATGGTGGCTCTGCCATTGACACTTAGCTTCCAAGGTTTCTGTAATCATCACTATTCAAGTCCATGAGAAACAGAATGTTGTGGAAGGGTATACCTCCAGTTTCATGAACCATCTCTGGAAGTAGCATGCCTGACTTCTGCTCATTCTCCTTTAACCGAAGCTTACTCACATGATGTCTTTCTGAAGGGCTGAAGTGTATAGTCCTTGACCAGGCAGTTATGTACTGGATGCAACTACTTGGCCATAGAAGGAAAAAGTATAGATAACGCTGAACAGGCTTGTCACTTATTGTTAAATTTTATTTGTCCTTAAGAACTCAGATCGTATGCCATCTGCCCTGAAACATCTTTCCTGACTCCATGAATAGTGGTACAGCATTCCTCTCGTGGGGCTTCCCTAGTGGCTCAGACAGTAAAGAATCCACTTGCAATGTGGGAGACCTGGGTTCAATCCCTGGGTCGGGAAGATCTCATGGAGAAGGGAGTAGCTACTCACTCCAGTATTGTTGCCTGGAGAATTCCACGGAGAGAGGAGCCTGGTGGGCTATGTCCATGGGATCGCAAAGAGTGGGACATGACTGAGTGACTAACACTTTCACTTTCAACATCCCTTTCGTGTGTTCTCATAGTCTACTTCCTACTGATATATCATCCTTCCAATTATGTAGTGAGTTTCTTGATGGGAAAGACCTATTATTAATTTTAATATTTTCAATACATAGCAGGTTGCTAATCATATAATAATGTCATTCTCCAGAAAATAAATTAGATTGAATTAAATTAAAATGAAAGTATATGGAATGTGCCAAGATTGACAAAGAAAGAAAAGAAAAGGACTGAAAACTGTGAGAGGCCAGTGTTAGGGAAGTCAGGCAAAGGAACAGCTCTATCAAATACTTCAGAGAAACTAATCATGTCTGAAAAAAAAGTTTGCTAGTTTCAGCTAATGAAAAGAGGTAAACAGGTAGAGATAGTAAAGAGAAGGGGAAATAAAAGGTGAAACTAGCTGACCAAAAAAATCTAAAGAAGATTTTGTTTTGTTTCAAAAATAGGAAGTCATGGCTTTCCCAAAAGGTATCATACGGTATGAAAAGTAAACAGCTTGTTCTATAATTGTTCCCAAGTGTCTAGACTTGGTTTCGACATACATTTATTATTTGCTAATTTTAATATTAACCTACTACTCTTACTTTTATAATTTGTGCCCTTTAAAAACCCTTCCCTTCCCTCAGATGGCAGAGCTATTTTTTTATATTTTAATGATTCCATTGTTCTGTGAACTTTGCATGTGTAGTATAAAATAATTATATCTAATTTTATTAGGTTCCATAGTTTAAAAAAACAGTGATTTCATTGCCATTTAATGAATTCATTGCCATTTAGTGAATTCTTATCCTTTTCTTGTGCTGTGCTATGCTTAGTCGCTCAGTCGTGTCCAATTCTTTGCAACCCAAAAGAATGTAGTCTACCAGGCTCCTCTATCCATGGGGATTTTCCATGCAAAAATGCTGGAGTGGGTGTCATGCCCTCCTCCAGGGGATCTTCCCAACCTATGGATAGAACCAATGTCTTCCCTATTGCAGGAGGATTCTTTGTTACTTGGGCCACACGAGCCAATCCTAAAGGAAATCAGTCCTGAATATTCACTGGAAGTACTGATGCTGAAGCTGAAGCTCCAATATTTTGGCCACCTGATGTGAAGAACTGACTCACTGGAAAAGACCCTGATGATAGGAAAGATTGAAGGCAAGAGGAGAAAGGAACAACAGAGGATGGGATGGTTGGTTGGCCTCATCAACTCAATGGACATGAGTTTGAGCAAACCCTAGGAACTGGTGATAGACAGGGAAACCTGGTGTGCTGCAGTCCATGGGGTCACAAAGAGTCAGACACACCTGGGCTGGACTGAACTGAACTGAGCCACTGGGGAAACCAAGAATACTGGAGTGGGTAGCCTATCCCTTCTCCAGGGCATCTTTTGGACCCAGGAATCAAACTGGGGTCTCCTGCATTGCAGTTGGATTCTTTACCAGTTGAGCTACCAGGGAAGCCCAAAATACTTGAGCGGGTTGCTATTTCCTTCTCCAGGCTATCTTCCTGAATGAGGGATGGAACAGGTCTCTCCTGTGTCTCCTGTATTGACAGGCAGATTCTTTAACTCTGTGCCACCTGGGAAGCCCTTTCTTCCTGACTTATAAATGCTAACTCAGAACCAGTGGCTCATGGGGAAGAAATGGGAAAGCCATTTTGTGACTAATCTGAATCGATTTTTATAACTCTATATAACATGTTATGGGTTTCTCAGGTGGCTCTGTGGTAGAGAAGCCCCCTGCTAATGCAGAAGATACAGGAGAAATGGGTTCAATCCCTAGGTTGGGAAGATACCCTGGAGTAGGAAATGACAACACACTCCAGTATTCTTGCCTGGAAAATTCCATGGACAGGGGAGCTTGGTGGATCCCTGGGTCACAAAGAGTTGGATACAACTAAGCATACACACCACCATAGCATATTATGAGAGAATTATTTTAAACATAGAAATGAAAAAAAATAAAGTCCAAAAATCTGAGAACTTGTAAGTGTGGAAAAGCAGATGTGAAAGATTGCATTTTTCAGACATGTCACCAACAATATTTCCCATCTCACACGCTCTCCAGCAGTGAAACTTTGCCACTTTCCATAAAGATGTAGAGACAGTTTCTCCCAACTCTTGAATCTAGATGGATCTTGAGAATGTTTTAACCAACAAATAAGGCAGAATGACTCTGTGCCATTTTCTGGCTCAGGTTTTAAATGACTTGTCAGCTTTCTCTGTCTGCTAGTAACAACTATACAAAGGGCACTTGCCCTGGGATCACCAAGTCCTCAGAAGTCCAGTTCACTTAAGGAGACATGGAGGTTCAGATGCCACATGGGAGGCAATGAGAGCATGGGGCACCAATGTATCAGTTATATAAGTAAAGAAACTACCTGGAAAGCAGATTTCCTGGTTCTAGATACCTCTGCTGACATTATGTGTATAGGAGTCAGAATCACCAGCTCAGTCCTTCAGAAATTACTGACCCATAGGATGCTAAGCAAAATAAAATCACTGTCTTAAGGCATTTTGCTTTGGTGTTTTGTCATGCAGTAATACATAACCTAAGCAGTGTATACCTCAAGCAGTAAGAAAGAAAATGGAAAAAATAAAAAGTTTAGAGCCATCAAGTCACTTACAGGATATTAGCTCTACAGCAAAGATCAGATAAGAATAATTCCTTCTAATCAGACCCACTCAGATTATCTAGGTTCATTTACTTAAAGGAAACTTACTATCCACGTGAATCACATCTTCATAATTTCCTCACAGTAACATCTAGATTAATATTTGATTGAACAGTTGGGCAAATTGACACATAACAGTATCATATCATATGAATCTCTCATTTCAGATGATCTGAAGATAAATATCCATTAAAATGTGTTGTAGGAGGGGAAATATGGATCAGTTATCAAAGAAATAAGGCAGACAGAGGGTTATATCTGGTAAAGAATTTTGGGTATAGCTACTGACACACCAAATAGATCAAGGACCTACAAAGTTTTTATTGATGGAAAAATCATGCGTTTGGACCAATAACTCTTTGTCCATAATATGTGCTTGTGAAACTGAGTACAAGCTATTATCCTGACATATTTTCCTTCATATTCTCTGCTCCAATGACAATGAACTACCCTCTCAGACAGCAATGTTCTTCTTAATCCTACAGCATGAATATAGTCTGAACACTAAGCTACTAAAGCAAAGAGATTTTAAAAGACGATGTAGTGACCTAAACACAATAAAAATGTTTCTTTTACATGCAGTAATCCAGGATAGGTGTTTCAGTACAGGAAGATGAAGGGATGGATGGAGCTCTTTTTTGCAACAGTTATTCGCAAAGAGTAAGACTCAGCTTAGCAACTGAACAACAATGAACAATTCCAAGTCCTAAGCTGATGGTGGCTCTGCCATTGACACTTAGCTTCCAAGGTCTCTGTAATCATCACTATTCAAGTCCATGAGAAACAGAATGTTGTGGAAGGGTATACCTCCAGTTTCATGAACCATCTCTGGAAGTAGCATGCCTGACTTCTGTTCATTCTCCTTTAACCGAAGCTTACTCACATGATGTCATTCTGAAGGGCTGAAGTGTATAGTCCTTGACCAGGCAGTTATGTACTGGATGCAACTACTTGGCCATAGAAGGAAAAAGTATAGATAACGCTGAACAGGCTTGTCACTTATTGTTAAATTTTATTTGTCCTTAAGAACTCAGATCGTATGCCATCTGCCCTGAAACATCTTTCCTGACTCCATGAATAGTGGTACAGCATTCCTCTCGTGGGGCTTCCCTAGTGGCTCAGACAGTAAAGAATCCACTTGCAATGTGGGAGACCTGGGTTCAATCCCTGGGTCGGGAAGATCTCATGGAGAAGGGAGTAGCTACTCACTCCAGTATTGTTGCCTGGAGAATTCCACGGAGAGAGGAGCCTGGTGGGCTATGTCCATGGGATCGCAAAGAGTGGGACATGACTGAGTGACTAACACTTTCACTTTCAACATCCCTTTCGTGTGTTCTCATAGTCTACTTCCTACTGATATATCATCCTTCCAATTATGTAGTGAGTTTCTTGATGGGAAAGACCTATTATTAATTTTAATATTTTCAATACATAGCAGGTTGCTAATCATATAATAATGTCATTCTCCAGAAAATAAATTAGATTGAATTAAATTAAAATGAAAGTATATGGAATGTGCCAAGATTGACAAAGAAAGAAAAGAAAAGGACTGAAAACTGTGAGAGGCCAGTGTTAGGGAAGTCAGGCAAAGGAACAGCTCTATCAAATACTGCAGAGAAACTAATCATGTCTGAAAAAAAAGTTTGCTAGTTTCAGCTAATGAAAAGAGGTAAACAGGTAGAGATAGTAAAGAGAAGGGGAAATAAAAGGTGAAACTAGCTGACCAAAAAAATCTAAAGAAGATTTTGTTTTGTTTCAAAAATAGGAAGTCATGGCTTTCCCAAAAGGTATCATACGGTATGAAAAGTAAACAGCTTGTTCTATAATTGTTCCCAAGTGTCTAGACTTGGATTCAATTATTTTATACTAAGTACAAATAATATACAAGGTTAATGATGTCCAATTTTTATTCTTCTCTATTAACAAAGAATTATACTTTCTAAAATAGCTGAGCAGGAATGCAATTAAACAAGTATACATTATTACTAGAATCAGGATATTTTGAGTGACTTGAGTTTTCAAATATGTTCCAATTCTCAAAAGCTGATTTCCCCAAAAGTTGTATTTATGCTGGCATTCTTAAGCCAGTTTTGAATATGTTTAAAAATGAAAATTTAATTTTTTATCCTTTTGTTAGAGACTCAACCTATATATCTTTGTTAGCTTCAGGGCACTGTAAATCATATTACTATTTACCTCTGCTCTGACAAAACTTTATTCTCATGTACCCAAAATAAACACATTGTACATTTTTAGCCTTTTTGTATCTCAAGAATGAAAACACTATGCATGTATTTTCTTCTTTCCTTCTCTTTCTGGCCTCCCTAGATTTCAAGAGTGCACAAGAGAATCCTGCTGACCAAGATAAAGTCATCAGAAAATTGTACAATCTTGCAGTAGAATACCCTGCTCTGGAGCATCTCCCTTCTTATTACTCTCTAGATATCACTCACAGAAACTCCCAGAAGGAATGAAGAAATTCTGTGAATATCAGCTAATTTGGAGGAAAGAAGACCTTGGAATAGTCCAACACTACCAATTTTTTCTTCCTGCAGTGTTCTTTGAACCTGGTGATGCAGTTCCTCAGCCCAGATTAAGGTCCTATACTGTGTGTCTCCACAGAACCTTGCACAAATCATGAACTATCCCATAATACACTTTACTGGAATTCTCCATGTGACCCAATTGGCCCAATTTATGTCAAGTGTCTACCTCATGACACTAAATAAATATGGCTGCCTGGGTGGGATTAAAATTCTTAGAAAAGGTTTATCATGGACTAGAGAGGTGTTTGCTATAGCGGAAAAGTTCTAGTCAGGATTGAAGAACACATATTAGCATCGTGCATCTGAGTCTGCTGCTAAGAGAGTATACTAATCACCTTCACAGATATTCCTTTCATTAAAATATGACATCTCAGATACATATGAACTGAAGATGGTAAAAGAACAGGCTTGAGAAGTGAAGTAGGAATATCCCAGGGAAAAAAGACTCCAATGGGAAAAAAAAATCTTTGTTGGCAAAGTAATGTCCCTGCTTTTGAATATGCTATCTAGGTTGGTCATTCTTAGGTTGGTTTTCTTCCAAGAAGTAAGTGTCTTTTAATTTCATGGCTGCAGTCACCATCTGGAATCAAGATTGCTGGGAGAAATATCAATAACTTCAGATACCTAGGGTTAGTTCTGGGCAAAATGTACTTTATATCTCTATAGATTTTCCCATTCTGGAAATTTCATATAAATGGAATCATACTATATGTGGTCTTTTCTGACTGGTTTCTTTCACTTAGTGTAATGTTATCAAGGTTCATTCATGTTCTACCATATGCTAATAGTTTATCTCTGTTGTGAGAAAATTTCCATTATAAGGTATACCACATTCTGTTTACACACTTTTTGGTCAATGGATATTTGGATGTCTCCACTTTTTGGCTATTATGAATAATATTGATATGGACATTTGTACACAAGATTTTGTGTGGAAATAACTTTTGAATTCTCTTGGATATATATATCAAAAAGTAGAATAACAGGGCTGTATGATAACTCTATTACAACTTTTTTAGGAATTGCCAAGCTCTTTTCTTAAATAGCTGTTCAATTTTACATTCCTACCAGAGACATATGAGCATCCAATTTATCCACATCCTCACAAATACATTTATTGTATATCTTTTTATTATTTAATTATAATCATCCTGGTGAGTATGAAATGAATATTTTTGATTTTTATTTCTTTGATGATTATTTTGAGCAAATTTTTTGCATTTATAATTTGTCTGTTCAGATCCCTTGCCCATTTTAAAATAGTTGTATGAATTCTTTATGTATTTCAGACACAATTTCTTTAAGATATATATGTTTTTAAAACATTTCCTCCCACTTTCTGGGTTTTTCTCTCTTAATGGTGCCCTGTCCTTTGAAGCACAAAGAATTTAATTTTGCATAAATCCAATTTATCTGATTTTACTTTGGTAACTCATACTTTTGATGACATGTCTAACAAATCTTTGCCTAAACTAAGGTCACACTGATTTATGTCCTGTTTTCTTCTGAGAGTTTCACAGTTTTTGCTTTTACATTTCAGTTTATGAACAAGCGAGTTAATTTTGTGTATGATGTGAGATAGGGATTCAACTTTAATTCTTTGTGAGTATTAAGTTGTCCTGAGACCATTCATTGAAAGAATATTCATCCTTTAGCTGAGACATTTGTGGAAAAGAATTACAAAATTGACAAGAACTGATAATTAGAAAAACTATTATTAGCATTCATAGGGAAAAAAGAAATATCTGGATAAAGATCATTAGACTCTTGTCTGGCAGTCCTCTGTATGCATAGGTTACTATTTACCTAAATTAAAAAAAAAAGTTTCACTATTTTTCCCCTGAAATTGTTTATGCATTTCATCCCAGATGGCTCACTAAAATAGTTTATTTTCCAGTTCAAGTTTTAAATTGTTTTTTAATAGGTCCTAGCAAAAAGGAGATATCAGAGTTCCAAGAAATCTATACTTTTTTCTAATAAAACTTCTCATAATTTTTTGCTACAGGAAGATACTGAGCTTTATAAATGAATGTAACATTTATATTTAATCCAGTTTCAAATGCTAAAGGAAAACATTACAGCAAACAAGAGTGAATTCTTTTGCAAAAAACAATAACAGAAATTATTTAAGTCATTCAAATATTCACTGGAAAAGCTATCAAGGTCCAGGCTCCACTTTTTGGTGGTACATATATATTAGAATCCTGGGGTAGCTTAAAGGAACAAATATCAAGTATTTGAAGAATCTGAGTGATTTGTTGTTGTTCTTCTTCTTGTTTTGTTTATTATTGTTGCTGTTGTTGTGTATTTTTCTGAATCAGTTGTCAGTCCAATACAGATTCCAGAAATCTGTGTTCACAAGGTTTGTATAAACCAAAATATTATAATGTTTAAATTCTACATTTTCTAAATTAGAGAGACATTTCTAACAGACCAATGACTGAAATAATAGGACTATTCTAAATCCATTTGCTAGCGAAAAAACAAAAATAGAGAAACCATTATGCAAATGATCACCATGCAAAGGCTGGTCAACCTGCCTGGAGAAGATAATATGGTGGAAATGTGGTGGATAATATGGAGATAATGTGGTGGAAAGGAAAAAACCGAAATGTATTTGATTCATTTGATTTCAAGCCTAATGTTTCGTTAATGTTTGTTTTCTGAAAAGATATTAATTTATCACTTTTTAGTCACCTGTTTGGTATATTTGTATTCCTGGTCATTATTCCCATATTTTTTAGGCAAATCATTTTCACTTATTAAAAGAATGCAAGTTTCAGGAATGCTGAGATGCTTTAAGTTTTGTTTACAATTATATTCTATTGTTCATGTTCTAGATGCTTAATAAGAATATTTTACTGAACTTTGAATGAGTCTGTTCTATTCAGAAATAAACAGTTTCCCCATTACACACTAGGAAATGAGCAAGAAGAAAAGAGTTTCCAACAAGTTTGTAAATGTTTTCAGTATGGAAATCTATGTGATAGACCTTTGTACATTCACAATCTAAAACTTTCCAGGAACAAGTACAAAAACTAGTAAACATAAAAAAATAATGTTGATAGAATTACTTCCAGCAGTCTATTCCCAAAGATGACATATTAGAGGATTTTGAGTGCCTTCACTTATTTACACTCAAAAAATCCAATTCAATAGATAATTTCTTCATTCCATTTCTTCTTCAAAAGTCTCCAAAGAAAATAAAACACTCAAGCAATAGTGTTGTTGTTGTTTTTTTTTTTAAACAAGTTTTGCTCACTATTTCATAGCCTGGAAAACCAACGAACCCTTCTCCAGAGGAGCAACCTACTGTAAGGGGCCTATTGCATTTAGGAAACAGATGTTAGTTTGATTATGATTATTCCCCATTAGGAAATAAAGCTTGACTTTTTTTTATATCAATGACAGAATAGTTCTTGCAAAACAAAATGATTTAAAATCTGTATTTACTGAATGAATGGTAATGTTAGTAGAATAAACCTCACCATAACAAAACCGGATAGGGGAATTGAGGCATGAACGCCTCAATATTCATAAAGCAAGTATCACCTTTATTTGACTTGAAGATATCTATTCTGCATCCATATTTAATTATAGGACTGCCTAAATTTTGTGGCAGTACGTTATAGGTAAAAGATTTCTAATGCTAAAATGTCAACATATGGCCCCCAAACCTAGGTTCTCGCAATGATTTGCTGGGTGAATTTGGAAATTTAGTGTACTTATTTGTAAAAATTTTTAAAAAACAAACAACAAAAACCTCCCTACATCTATTTTACAGGCTTCAATTCAGTTCAGTTCAGTCGCTCAGTCGTGTCCGACTCTTTGCAACGAAGCACGCCAGGCCTCCCTGTCCATCACCAACTCCCGGATTTCACTCAGATTCACATCCATTTAAAACTTTAATGAGATGAGATCTCTGTTAAAAAACAGAGACATTTAGGCTTAGCAACTTGCATGGTGCTGGAATATAAGTCTGAATAAGGTGTGGTCCTGCCTTCACATTATTTAGCCAATAAAGGAAAGAGCCACATAGATAGGAAAGTTCTGTAAAAATGATAGTCCTCAGGAAGACAATGTAGAAACATAACTCCATAAAAGTCTATAACTGCTAAATTTCTTCTTCACCTCCCTTAACAGTTTTCTGAGGTCAGTTTTCTGAAGTTCATTTTAACTCTGAGAATGGAAAAGTCTATTTTTTAAAGATATTTTCTTTTAAATCCTGTGAAGATTGTGTAGCATCAGTTTCAAAGGCATGGCCTATCTCTTGAATCTAAGCGAAAACTGAAGACAGAAATACATATATATATATATGTATATATTATCTTTGGTTGTTATTCTCATTATAAATGGAAAGAGGTTTCACCTGAATTATTTGAATTTCAGAAGTCATGTAAAAGCTAGAGTTTATTACTATTCCAAAAGCAAGTGAGAGCTTTTATTAAACCTAAATCACTCATTTCTATGATGCCATCTTTATTTCTTATTACTATGTGACCTTAGGCAAGTTATTTGGATTTTCAAAAATCTCAGTTCTTCCAAATGTGAATTGGAGTTAATAATAATACCTAACTCAGAAAGCATTTGAAATGGAGCCATTTGAATACTGAACACAAGAGCATATTAAAAGAATCAATACATTTTAGCCATTTGTATTCTTATCACAGAGATTATAAGGTTAACTTCATAAATGACCTTCCCAGTCATTTATGCTGTGCTCTGAAATTCCAAACCAGTTCCACAAATAGTCAGCTTCCTCTGGCTTTCTTCCAATGGACCAGCAAAGGTGCTGTCAATAGCATTACCTTGACCAGGCAAAGGAATTGAAGGGAAAAGACTTATTTATTGTGAAAAAGAGGAAGCTATTGAGTTTCCAAGGAAATCCTATTGAACTAAATAGAAGATAAAACTTATTTCAGTGAAGTTTGGTGGGAGGTATGAAGTGGGGAATAAGTGACAGCTGAGGGAAGATGCAAAGAGCTGTAAAGAGCTAAGAGAAAACTCGGGTTTTTTTAATTATTATTATTATTTTAACAAGAAGAGTAATCAGTTTCTCAGCAATTCCCCTAGCTTACTTATTTATTTCATGTTGGCTTCTTGAGATTTGCTTCATTAACTGCAAAAGATTTTCCAACAGGTATAGCAGATTACAGCTACAGATTTTCTCATTTGTAATAATGTGGCAAGAATGTAGCTTTCTACAACCATCAAATAAAAATCCTGAATTTCAGTTTGATTAGACCAACATGGGCCAATAACTGGGACCAGAGTAAATAAANAGATTTTCCAACAGGTATAGCAGATTACAGCTACAGATTTTCTCATTTGTAATAATGTGGCAAGAATGTAGCTTTCTACAACCATCAAATAAAAATCCTGAATTTCAGTTTGATTAGACCAACATGGGCCAATAACTGTGACCAGAGTAAATAAATATGGTCATTGATTTAGCCTTAGGTTGCTGTTCACTCTTCAACTCATGACTGTGCCAACAGGTACTGTGATTATGTTAATTTTCCCACATCAATGAGTGGGCATCTATGGAGCCAAAGGTGGGGTTAGCACCCACCCATATTATATGACTGCCACACAGAAAAAAAGAAATACCCCAAGGGGTGTGAATTTCCCAAGAACAAATCTGTAGTTTGCTTAAAAAAAAAAAAAACACAAAGGCAGCGAGTGGGTGGTAATGAGGTGGAAGTGACTGGTAAGAATATAACTGACTAATGATATTCTAGACCAGTGAGCTTCCCTGATGGCTCAGCTGGTAAAGAATCCACCTGCAATGCAGGACATGCAGGAACTGCATGTTTGATCCTAGAGGAGGAAAGTGACAACCCATTCCAGTATTCTTGCCTGAAAAATCCCATGGACAAAGGAGCCTAGAGGGCCACGGTTCAAAAGGTCCCTCAAGAGTGGGCCACGATTCTTGGATGCATGCATCCAAAACAAAGAGTCACTTTTAGTTCAATTGGTAAGTATCATCATTTTTGTTGGAAAATAGGCAAACACAGAGAGATAATATCTACCATTTATCGATTTTGCCATACACTCTCTACCTGCAATGTTCAAAGTATTTATGTAAGCCTTGAAATACATTTGGTATGGAAGTAAAGTTTTAATTTCCTCATTTTACAGATCACACAATGATTCAGGAAATTTGAGAGACTTGCTCCATGGGCACAAATCTAGCAAGTTACAGAGCTAGAATTCAAGGCCAGTTATGCTTGACTCCAAAGCTTTTTCTCTCTTTCTACCACTCTATACTACCCTCACCTGATCCTGCAAACTCAGCTGTAACAAAAATTTCCAAAGCAATAAATAATATGTTTAACACACTGCTGGAAGCAAGGACGAGTATCAAATTGTCACTGAAGATGTACTAAACAGCCATAAAATAAGTAGAAGCATAATTAACATAAACTTTTTGGAAGGGATTATAATATACATTGAAACAAATTATATGTACTTTTTGATCTGTTTTATTGCTAGAGGATACATTTTTAAGTTTAAAAAAGATATGGATACAAGAATACTAATTGCAGTAGTTGACGAAATAAGATAGGAAATAACCCAAACCATAAGTGTTAAAGGATGGTGGAAGGGACGTGCTACACTTATTAAAGGAAGAGTGAGAAAGGAGACTGAAACTTACAGACATAAGGAAGAGCATTCCAGAATGTAGAATAACTTAGAGCAAAATACAAGGGTGGGAACATGCTTAGCAAGTTTACAAAAAGCAGAGAGGCTAACATGGTTAGAACAGTATGAGGGAGGGTGAAAGTATGAGATAAAGGCAGAGCTAAGCTCAATAAAATGCATGTAAGGCATTGTACTCATAAACGCTATGTACACTGGCCTATGGCTGCACACTTAGATTATATGTATATGTATATATTCGAGTGTAAGAACAACTGATCTAAGAACTGGGCAGCTAAAACAGGGGGGAATAAGATCAGGAGGCTGAAGAAGTGACAATTTTGAGACGATAATAAATTAACTCTATTTACATCCTTCATTGATGAAGGACAGATTATAACATAATTTGAGAGACAGCAAGAATGCTGATTCTCGTTCTTGGCTATAGGGGTAGAAGGCTATGTTGACCAGAAGGGAGTTAGGGGGAAAAAGGTATCTACTAGCTCAGCTCATGTAATGAATGTGAAGAGACTGAGCTAATTTTTGATAAAAATTCTGAAGAAACATAACTGCTTGTTGCAAAACAGCAAGGATACTATTAATAATTTAAAAAGGAACACAAGAAATGTGATTTTCCAAATAATTTAGAGACAATAAAATTGATTTTTTTTCTTTTGAGATTTTTTTTAACGTGGATTAATTACTCCCCTAAATTATCCAAATAAAAATTAAGTATTATACTTAATTAAGCTGCTTTTCTCCATAAAATCAATGCACTTATGTTAACGTCACTGTAAATTACAGAAACTCCACTGAAATGCATAATAATGTCACTAACAGTGCATATGAATTCTATTTTCTATTTTTGCTGCAATCTATTTAGCAACTTGAGAAAGGTAGGTTCTTAATCATGTTAGGTAGTTGTGTCTATCTTGATTACATTACCAAATAATTTATTGTAGAGAAAATTAAGTGACTATTGATTACAACTCTATGAATTTCCCAATTAATTTTAAGATTTTAAAATGTAAGTCTTAGTTATGTTTTGGATTTGCTGTCCTATTCTCTTTGCCTGCTACTTTTGTGATATCACTCCAGTTGCAGCCAAGCCAGTCCTGGAAAACAGCCCAGGGATAAAATGTAAAGACCAGAACTGAATCAAGCACAGCACAACATACAACCGAAGAGGACCTGAGAGAAGATAAGGATGACAGAGAGAAGGAAGTTCAGGAAAAACTTACTAGTGGAATGGAAAGGGAAAACTTTAAGGCTGCTAGATACTTACCCACATCAGAGTCAGATGAATAAGTAATGTGAGACAAGAATACATAGTTCACCTAGTATGATAATCACACTGAATAAAGAAAGTCACAAAGAGAAAACAAATATGTAATATCACTTATGTGGGATGTAAAATGTGACACAAATAAACTCATCTATGAAACAGAAACAGACTCACAGATACAGAGAATAGACTTGTGGTTGCCAAGGAGCAGGGCATGGATGAGGGATGGACTGGGAGTTCGAGATTAACAGATGCAAACATTATGTATAAGATGGGTAAACAATAAGGCTCTAGCGTATAGCATAGGGAGCTACATTCAGTATTCTATGAAAAAACATAATGAAAATCAATGTATAGTATTATAACTGAATAACTTTGCTGTACAGTAGAAATTAATACAACTTTGTAAATCAAACTACACTTCAATAAAATTAATTTTTAAAAAAGAATACATAGTTCAGAATCTACCTGTAAAAAATTTTGTTTATATAGATACAACTACCTATCTGTTGAAAAATAAATTTAAAAGTGCTTTTTTCCCATATGTATTAATTTGATACAATTTCTAATTAATCACTAAAGTGAACAATGAAGAAAATCTGCAGCCTAACACAATACTGTAAAGCAATTACCTTCCAATTAAAAAAAAATTTAAACTAAAGAAAATAAAGTACACCCCCAAGATCAGCAACAATCTGAAAGACTATTGTCTTTAACTTCTTAAAAAGGATTTGATATATTCACTACAATAGTTATTTCCCCAATAGAATTATTTTCTTTACAAATATGATAAAAATGAGACACAGTTCCTCACATCAGGAGAATCAACACTTAAAATATGATAATCTTGCAGATAGATGATGTAATTCTTTTATTATAATTACTGTTGATTGGCTGTAGTGACATTCTGCTCCCTACCAGGTGGAGCCTAGTTCCTGGCATCTGGTTTTCCCCTTTAGCTCACTCTCCATTTCTCCTGTCTCCTTTGCTTATTTCAACTCTTCAGTTTGACTTAAAAAATTATTGTGTCCCAGAACTTATCCTTGGAACCCCTCTCTTTTCTAACTTCATGGACTTTCTAGGTAAATTATCAGTTTCAAGACCTTAAATACTGTATGTATGCTGCATGCGTGCATGCTAAGTCGCTTCAGCCATGTCCAACTGTCTGTAACCTTATGGACTTCAGCCCTCCAGGCTCCTCTGTCCATGGGATTCTCCAGGCAAAAATACTGGAGTAGGTTGTGATGCCCTCCTTCAGGGGATCTTCCCGGCCCAGGGATTGACCCGGCATCTCTTACATCTTTGGCAACTACAGGCTGTTTTTTTTTTTTTTTTCCCATTACCAGTGCCACTTGAATTCTCTTGTTTAAACTCCAGGCTCATGTTTATATTTACTTGTATTATATTTATATTTATTTATATCAGACCCATCAAAACTGAACTTTTGAATTTCTTCCTGAGTCTTCTCTATCCCAAATATTGCTCATTCTTAGTAATAACAACTTCATCATTTCATTTTCTTACATCAAAAACATGAATCATTTTTTACTTCTCTCACATAAAACAATGTTGAGTCTTCAAAAGACATTCAGAATTATACATAAGTTCATTTGTAACATTATTTTTTAGATTCCACACATAAGCAATATATTTGCCCCACATAATATAATATTTATCACACATAAACATTGTAATATATTTGTCTTTCTCTGTCTGACTTTGTCTAATTTGCTTTACTTAATTGCCAGGTCCATCTATGATGCGGCAAATGGTATTATTTCATTCTTTTTATGGCTGAGTAGTATTCCGTTGTATATATGTACTGTATCATCTTTATCTATTCCTCTGTCAATGAACATTTTTAGGTTGCTTCTGTGTATTGCCTGGGGCTTCCCTGGTGGCTCAGAGGTTAAAGCATCTGCCTGGAATGCTGGAGACCCGGGTTCAATCCCTGGGTCGGGAAGATCCCCTGGAGAAGGAAATGGCAACCCACTCCAGTACTCTTGCCTGGAGAATCCCATGGAGGGAGGAGCCTGGTAGGCTACAGTCTATGGGGTCGCAAAGAGTCGGACACGACTGAGCGACTTCACTCACTCACTCACTCTGTGTATTGCCTATTGTAAACAGTGTTGCAATGAATACTGGGGGGCCCATATCCTTTCAATCTGTATTTTTCTCTGGATATAAGCCCAAGAGTGAGATTGCTGTCTATATCCAAACATCCTCATATTATAAGGATAGCAATCATTTTAGATTAGGATCCATACTACTCACCTCATTTTAACTTAATAATCTCTGTTAAGATGCTATCTCAAATATTGTCACATTCTAAGTTACTGTAAATTTGAATATCAACATAGAAATTTGGGCAGTTTTGGGAGTGGGGAATACAAATTAGCCCATAACAACCACAAATTCATATTCAATATCATGAATCTGAAATTTAACTGAGTCTGAATTAAATGACAGATACTGTGAATAAGTTTCTGCTGCTTGGAAGGTAAGGAAAAAACATGAAACAAAGGATTAATAAACCAAATGAATTAGATTTGGACATTCACTCACCATTCTGGTCCTGGGAAATTTTTCATATCCTTTGCTACCCTGATCCACTGAATAGAATACTATTAAAACAAAATTTTTTGCATAAATCTCCAAAAGAGGTCTAACTTGTGACTTAGACCCAGACCTTAGATCTAGAATGATAAAATTGATTGTTATGCATTGAAAATTAGAGCCATTCAAGTTGTACCTTATTGTATTTAAGCTCTCACCCTTGCTATTTTGTAAAATAAATTAGCTTCAAGAATGCTGAATTGAAAATGTTGTCTTGATTATTCATCTCTTGGGCCTTAGACTTTTTTATTTTCCCAGACCACTGAAGACTGAATAAATGTCTGAAAGCATTCATACCCACAAAAAACCTGCTGTGGTATTTATCAACTGATTTTTTTTTAAAGGCCACTTGGAAAAGGAAATAGCAACCCACTCCAGTGTTCTTGCCTGGAGAATCCCAGGGACAGGGGAGCCTGGTGGGCTGCCATCTATGGGGTTGCACAGAGTCGGACACGACTAAAGCGACTTAGCATTAGCAGCAGTAGGAGACTACAACCTGGTACATGCAGAAAATGGATTATTGTTGGGGTTTGTGTTGTTTAGAATCCTTAAATCTCAGCTACAGTGTTTAACTTGGAAATGAGTTTAGTTAAAATGAGTAATTTTTATAAAAATTCAAAATGAAAAAATGGGAGTTTTAAATATTCTGTGTTTGCCAACACTTGGTTCAGTGGGCTTATCTGGAAATTTAACAACTACACTACAGATAAATTATAAGCATTTCTAAGCCTGGCTGCTGGGGAATCAGGGTAGAATTCAGGTTGTGACAGATTTCAAATGTCAGGTTCATGGTGAATGATCTTGGAGCTAATTTGCCCCACCCTCTTGCTTCTAACATTTCTCTAAGTCCTCTGGCTATGAGATGAGACAATTCAGGTACAGAATTTTAGGGATTCTTCATTATGACTCCTGAAAACTTTGATAGGAATGACTGATCCCCTCCAAATCTTAGAACTTACAGAAAACTCCTTTTAGAAGTTAATGAAAAACGGGTTAGATGATTGGTGAAAACCCTCTCAGGGATCAACACTAGGCATTCCAAAGTAGTTTAGCAGCATTGTCCACTGACCAAGAGCAGGATGAATATAGAAACAATTAATAATAGGTACAATGTAAACACTGGCAGTGAAGCCTGGGTATTTAGCAGTTACAATGGCTCTAGTTATGCAAAAAAAAAAAAAAACACCCTTCTGGTGCATAATAACTATAGGATTTGCTTACAATTCTAGCAGCATAAATGGCTTCAAATTGCCATCCTGCTGTGTGACTTTAAGTCCTTAAACTCTTTGAACCGTTGTTTTGCTTTGTTTCTGTGTCCTGTATCCTAGGAAAATATACTGCCTACTTTCTGGAATTGAAGGATTACAATGTAAACAGATAATTAAACAACATAACAACTGACTCATTGGAAAAGACCCTGATTCTGGGAAAAATTGAAGGCAGGAAGAGAAGGGGACAACAGAGGATGAGATAGTTGGATGGCATCACCAACTTGATGGACATGAGTTTGAGCGAGTTCTGAGAGTTGGTGATGGACAGAGAAGACTGGAGTGCTGCAATCCATGGGGTTGCAAAGACCCCAACTGTTGGACACAACTGAGCAACTGAACTGAACTGAATATCTCTTAAGCTTTCAGCACTTAAGCATGCATAAGTACACATATGTGTTTGCAAGTATGTACAATAGAAGTTTCTCAAATGATTTTTCATTTGATTTGGAGTTTATTATTTGAAAAAGAATATTTGGGATAACTAAGAATAAAAGAGAATCAGCTCAGTTCAGTTCAGTTCAGTCACTCAGTCGTGTCCGACTCTGAGACCCCATGAGTTGCAGCACGCCAGGCCTCCTTGTCCATCACCAACTCCTGGAGTTCACTCAAACTCATGTCCATCGAGTCAGTGATGCCATCCAGCCATCTCATCTTCTGTCATCCCCTTCTCCTCGTGCCCCCAATCCCTCCCAGCATCAGAGTCTTTTCCAATGAGTCAACTCTTCCCATGAGGTGGCCAGCATACTGGAGTTTCAGCTTCAGCATCATTCTTTCCAAAGAACACCCAGGGCTGATCTCCTTTAGAATGGACTGATTGGATCTGCTTGCAGTCCAAGGGACTCTCAAGAGTCTTCTCCAACACCACACTTCAAAAGCATCAATTCTTCTGCGCTCAGCTTTCTTCACAGTCCAATTCTCACATCCATACATGACCACTGGAAAAACCATAGCCTTGACTAGACGGACCTTTGTTGGCAAAGTAATGTCTCTGCTTTTCAATATGCTATCTAGGTTGGTCACAAGACAATTCTAAATGATGTGAAGATATTTATTGTTTTCTTTGAATTATTTTCTCAGATGGTGCTTAACTGGTTGAGATGAGCCAGGCCTTATGAGATATCAAAAGAAATAAAAATAAAAACAAATGTGCTTGTTTGGTATGCACAAATTTGGTATGTGATGATGAGAAAAAAGACAACATTAATATTATTAATAGTAAGTACTTATGTAGTTATTACAATGTTCCAGACATTAAGTGGTTTCCATATATTTAGTCAAGGCTATGGCTTTTCCAGTGATCATGTATGGATGTGAGAGTGGACTGTGAAGAAAGCTGAGCACCGAAGAATTGATGCTTTTGAAGTGTGGTGTTGGAGAAGACTCTTGAGAGTCCCTTGGACTGCAAGGAGGTCCAACCAGTCCATTCTGAAGGAGATCAGCCCTGGGATTTCTTTGGAGGGAATGATGCTGAAGCTGAAACTCCAGTACTTTGGCCACCTCATGCAAAGAGTTGACTGATTGGAAAAACTCTGATGCTGGGAGGGATTGGGGGCAGGAGGACAAGGGGACAACAGAGGATGAGATGGCTGGATGGCATCACTGACTCGATGGACATGAGTCTGAGTGAACTGCGGGAGTTGGTGATGGACAGGGAGGCCTGGCATGCTGCAATTCATGGGGTCGCAAACAGTCAGACATGACTGAGCGACTGAACTGAACTGAACTGAACTAATATATTAACTGAATTGGCCCTGACTGTAGGGTAATTATTATTATTATTCCCATTTTATAGATAGGAAACTAGGGAACAAGAATCAAAGCTTTGTGACCAAGATCATACCCCTAGTAATTGGTAGAGATGGGTTTTGATATGAGTCATCTGATTACAGAGTGTATGTACTTAACTTCACCACTTTTCCCTTATGTGTTCCCATGTGCTAGAAACTTTGGCAAATTCTTTATCTTATAACATTATTGTTGAGATGGGATTTCTATTTCAATTATATGGGATAAGGTTCAAAGATGCTTAACGATTTAAGTCAAGCTCTAAGAACTGACAGATACAAAATTTTCACTTAATAATTCCAAACCCTGTGTTCTGTGCAGCAGTTGTCAGTACTATATTGGATGAACATCTTATAAAAATTTTTAGCCATCATTGTTTAATTAATTTTAAATTAGTAAAGATATTCCATTCTCTTTACTGAAGTTAACTTGTCTGGCTGGGGCCATAAACGTAATTGGAAAGGGAGTCTGCTAGCTATAACACCTGAAGCAAACAATAGAATAAGCTGCGATTGTAGCTGTAGGTTCTGATTTACAATCACTGAAATTGAATCACACTGTTTGAGAGACTGCTGGTTTTCATTTGTTAGGCATCTGGATATTCTGTAAAATATCTCAAATGATGGTTAATAAAAGATATTGATAATTGAGAACTCCAAATAGAAAGTATAAATTGTCAAGAATGGTTAGTTAAGTCTCTCAGTTGTGTCCGACTCTTTACGACCAAGTGGACTGTAGCCCCTCAGGCTCCTCCATCCTTGAGATTCTCTAGGCAAGAATACTGGAGTGGGTTGCCATTTTCTTCTCCAGGGGATCTTCCCGACCCAGGGATCGAACCCAGGTTTCCCGCATTGCATGCAGACGCTTTAACCTCTGAACCACCAGGGAAGCCACCAAGAATGGTAGAGGGGGAAAAAAACCCACCAAATCCACAATTGTCTACTTTCAAGGAAAAAAGTGTCTCCCCATAAAGAGGAATGAACATGAGGGTGTCTCTATAAAGGGCTGTGATTGATTTCCTGGGTGACTAATAGCAATCAGTCTCTTCCTTTTGAATCACACCTCATATGTCACAACTCAAAGAGCCTTAATGCCAGCTAATGTCTGCATCCAGAAAGAACAAGTAATGAATTCACAGATTGCCTTTCTTTCTATACTTCATTTAAGAAAGCTAATTGTTTAGGGAATAGACTCTCACTGGCTCATTGGTTTAATAATACAGGAAACTTGAAATTTCACAAATCTTGCATTTCACAGTAGGAAGCCAAACTCAGCCTAAATGAACAATCCTCTCTTAACCCATAATTGTGATAAAAGCAGAGAGCCTTGTTCATTATTAAAATGTAAACAGATAATGAATGAATTTACTAACTATTCTTTCCTGCTGGGGCATTTAGCCTTTGGGTAGCTTTTAGCTCTAAAATATAAATAAAGCACCTCCTCATTAATCTGAAACAAAAGATCACAAATTAAAATATTTTGTTCACCAAAACTGATCTTTTAGCTCAACAGACCTCCACAGCAAGAATGTCGCCAGATCACTTATAGGAAATGTCACTAGTACTTTATTATTTTACTATTTTGTGCATTAATTATCATGGATTTCAAGTAGACCTACCATAATATCATATGCATGCATTTGCTTTTTGTAATGCAAATTCAGAATAGGAAAGAAAGTTTTGAAGCTACAGGTACTATATACTTAGAATTTTTTATAATCCTTTGGGTACATCCAGGGAAATAAACCTCATTTGTGAATGTCATCAGTTATGTGGTTTCAGAAATAAAATAGGTTGAGAACCAGATTTAGTTTGTTAATATTTTAAGTTGAAGTTAAAATATCAAGTCTCATAGTCAAAATTATACATAAGCAGTACAAACTTAAGAGATACCCAGTCCTTGTCTTCTAATATTTATGTTAAAAGGTAAGACTCCTATCACAGAGTAATAAGTAATGTATTAATACATGACAAAGTAAAAACATAACAATAATATCACTGCTAAAAATAGCTATAATTCCTGGAATTTTGATATATAATAGATACTGTGTATGTATATATATGCATATATACATACATACGTATATGCATGCGTGTGTGCTGTCAGTCTTTGCAACCCCATGGACTGTCACCCACCAGGCTCCTTTGTTCATGGAATTCCCCAGGCAAGAATACTGGAATAGGTTGCCATGGCCTCCTCCAGGGGATCTTCCTGACCCAAAGATTGAATCCACATCTCCTCTGGCTTCTGCATTGCAGACAGATTCTTTACCACTGAGCCACCTGGGAAATATATATATGCATATATATATGCACATATATATGTATATATACATTATATAGTATACATTTGATACTTTATGTTCCTCCCAACAGTACATGCACAGTATGTTATTTCTCCATTTTTAAAGGAGAAATATGAGGCTAAGAGAGATTAAATATCTTACCCTTGTAGCCAAATGGTGAAAGCAAGATTTAAACGTAGGGATTACTCAGAATGCATGTGTATGCTTTTCCCATATGCCATTAAACAACGTGAACAACAACTATGAATTAGACTTATGTCTGATATTGAGCCAAGGTCAAAAATGAGCGAGACTAGAGAAATAGGAAAGGGTTGAGAAAGATATTATTAAAATTCTAAGATGGATCCCACTGCTTCTTGCCCTTGTATAATCCCTTCCCCTTGAGTGTGGATGGACTAGATGAGTATGATAGGATATCTTAATTCACATGGAAAAACTGGAGGGACTGTTTAGATGTAATTAAGGGCTCTAATCAATTGATTTTGAGTTAATCAAAAAGAGATTCTCTTGAGCTTTGAAGGTAAGCACTTCAGTAGGAGACTTATGTGCTCTCCTGGCTGACCTTAAAACGTAAGCTGCCAGGTTGTGAAAGGGAGTATGAAAGGGGCTATTTGGAAAGGACCTAAAGGTCACTTCTGATAGCTAAAAATGGTCCCTGAATTAGAAACATCAAACAACAAAACATGATGTGTTTCTAATCATTCTGGTTGGAGGAATTCAGATATCAACACTGTATGATGTTCTGAAAAATAGTAAATAGGAGGCAGTTTATAAATGGGCATTTGGAGAAACCTAATTTATAAGTGACACTCAATACAACACCTAAATGCTAAAATTTCCTAACAGCATTGACAAAAGAAAGGAAAAAATAAAAAAAACTGTGACTAGTATATAGAAAATAACACCTTATTTTGACAAAATATTTACATCTTAAGAAGGTTATTTCACCTCTAGGCTTTTGCGTGTTTCATGTCTATTTCCGGCTTTATCATCTTTCCTTTTCTGATTTCTGAAAGCTTAATCAAGATGTCCTGAGCAGTCTCAAAACTTGAGATTTATTAGAGATTGTGACATCTGCACTGGCTTTAAATTGTAGAGGGAAAAAAGGTATCACACCCAATTTGGGATCATGGAGAATATATGGCAAGCTGAGTTATTAAATGAAGACAGTGCATGATGATATTATATCTGTAAAGTGAAATATTATGTAGCTATTACAGATTTTGTCTTCAAAATATTTAATGATTTCAGAAAACATTCAGTTCAGTTCAGTGGCTCAGTCGTGTCCGACTCTTTGCGACACCATGAATTGCAGCACGCCAGGCCTCCCTGTCCATCATCAACTCCCGGAGTTCACTCAGACTCACGTCCATCGAGTCAGTGATGCCATCCAGTCATCTCATCCATGGTTGTCCCCTTCTCCTTCTGCCCCCAATCCCTCCCAGCATCAGAGTTTTTTCCAATGAGTCAACTCTTCGCATGAGGTGGCCAAAGGACTGGAGTTTCAGCTTTAGCATCATTCCTTCCAAAGAAATCCCAGGGTTGATCTCCTTCAGAATGGACTGGTTGGATCTCCTTGCAGTCCAAGGGACTCTCAAGAGTCTTCTCCAACACCACAGTTCAAAAGCATCAATTCTTCGGCACTCAGCCTTCTTCACAGTCCAACTCTCACATCCATACATGACCACAGGAAAAACCATAGCCTTGACTAGACGGACCTTAGCCAGCAAAGCAATATCTCTGCTTTTGAATATGCTGTCTAGGTTGGTCATAACTTTTCTTCCAAGGAGTAAGTAAGTGGCTTTTAATTTCATGGCTGCAGTCACTATCTGCAGTGATTTTGGAGCCCAAAAAAATAAAGTCTGACACTGTTTCCACTGTTTCCCCATCTATTTCCCATGAAGTGATGGGACCAGATGCCATGATCTTCGTTTTCTGAATGTTGAGCTTTAAGCCAACTTTTTCACTCTCCACTTTCATTTTCATCAAGAGGCTTTTTAGTTCCTCTTCACTTTCTGCCATAAAGGTATGTCATCTGCATAACTGAGGTTACTGATATTTCTCCCAAAAATCTTGATTCCAGCTTGTGTTTCTTCCAGTCCTGCGTTTCTCATAGAAAAATGGGATCTGAATTTGAATGTCATTCTGTTAAAAAAAATTTCAGATGGAAGACATGAAAAAATAGACCAATGTGTTAGCAGCTATTAGCTCTACACCGTGGGATTATGTGAAATCTTATTTTTAATGTAATTTTTGCATTCTTGTACTTTCATGAATTTTATTTATGTTGTTCAGTAGTATGCAAATTATAGATGAATTTCATTATTTTTTGGAAAAAATCAAAAAATAGAAACTGAACTTCATAACAAGACATTAGAATTTGAAGTGAATTAACTGGTCTATAGAAAGTGAACAAAATGCAACCATTAAACCCCTTCCACTCTCCAGATGCCTTGATTCTAAGTTCACATGGGTACATATGCAAAGAGAGGAAAATTTTTGGCATTTAGCCAATATCTATAGTTCAAACTACATCATAAATAAAATATTACTCACTTCCTCAGCTACAAAAAAGGGTAACCCAATTAGATGATGAATATCATGATCTCTTCAAGCTATACTACTCTATGGTTCCATAGTCTATGATTTATTGGTATAGAATTCTTAAAGATATGCAATTTATGTGTTAACAATTTCATTTTATTAAAAAAAAAAGTATAAACAGAAAACATTCAGCCTTAAAATCTATTACATCATGAAGGAGCTGGTTGCAAGCAGAGAGACCGTATAGTATAGTATTAAGGCCAAGGGCACTGAGGTCACATTATCTATGGTTGAATCATGTCACTGACACTTATTAAGTGTGTAATTCGAGTCAAGTTCTCTGTGCTTCAATTTGCTCAACTATGGTTAAGTGCTGAACTCATAGGGTTGAATATTAATGAATAGATGTAGCCTACTTGGAATAGTATCTGGCACATGTTAAATACATATTAGTTATTATTATTTTTCTCACCTGCTAAAATAGGAAGAGGAAAAAAAATGAGTCAAAAGAAAAACAGCCCAAGGGAATTGGAGCAATTTATTCTGCATTAGAAAAGGGCTAGGAGGGACATCTAAAATTTCTCAGTCAAAGCAACCTTATTAACTTGCATGATTGCTTCTCCTCTTAAACCTGCTATTTTACCTTTAGAGGAAGAATTACGTGGACATATTGCTAAAGATAGTTAAATAACTGAGATTCTAGCTCAGAAGAGGGAGGATTCTGCATATAACCCGGTTTCCAATTTAATTTTTACCTTTCCTCCAAGGCCACTCTCAAATGCCATTTTCTCTGTTAAGTTCTGTTTAACAAAAATAGAAATGCTTCCTATCTCATCTTTTAAAGTCCTTGTGTCAGCACACATGTGACATTTTTTGATAGAACCTTATTTCATATAAAAGTGTACATGTGTATATTCTCCAACAGAATATATTAATAATTTATTCAACAAACATTTATATAGTGCTAACCATGTTCCAACCTCTGCTTTAAGCACTTTGCAAATATTATCTCATCTAATCCTTGTGGGTGATTGCAAAATGTAGCCATGATTTCTCCCATCTGTGTTTGCACACCTGTATGCAGTGTGACTTTGCCATACTTCCCAAGTGTATTTCTCCATCTCCTCAAATCTCTGTTGCCCTTGTGATTTGTTTTGACCATAGAATGCATCAGAAGTGATATTTTGTGAGCTGAGAGTGTATACTGAAACAAGTCTTACAGTCTTTGCTTTGGTTTTCTTGCCTCCCTGAGATTGCCACATAAGGGAACATTAGTCTTTTCAAGGATAAGTGATACAATGGACAGACAAGCCAGCCAATGACGAGTACCACCTACTAAATAATGAATAAAATTCTTAGATCAAATTTGCTTGTGTGCATGTTCAGTTGTGTCTGACTCTTTGCCACCCCTTGGACTGAAGCCCTCCAGGCTTCTCTGTTCGTGGGATTTCCCAGTCGAGAGTACTGGAAGGAGTTGCATTTCCTCCTCCAGGGAATCTTCCCAGTCGAGTTATCAAACCTATGTCTCCTGCATCTCCTGCAATGGCACGTGGATTCTTTACCACTGAGCCCCCTGGCAAGCCCCCCTAGATTAAATATCCCCAGATAAACTACCAGATGACTACAGCCGCATGAGCGACCCAAGCAAGAACAGCAGGAAAATTACCAGCTGATTTTGGCCACCAAGTTTGGGGAGACATTTGTTTTATAGTCAAGAGTAACTGATACATATCCCAGAATAGAAATGTAAACCTGATATAACTCCATTTCCATTTTACAAATGAGGAAGCAGAGATACCTAAACTAATTGTTCAAGTTTCCACAGAAAGCACATGGCAAACCCAAGATTCAAACTTAAAATGTGGCCCTAACCATCACACTAAGCTGACTTCCTTAAATTAGCATTCCAGTGTATAGTTTCCTCAATTGCACTTACATTTGTGAAGCAACCTTGCCTTCAATTAAGGACCACAGTGTCTTCTGACATTCTTATTTGCATCATTTTTGTTTGAATCTCCCAACTATCCTCTGGGGTAGGCAGGCCACGTGTCAACACTTTCATCCCATAGATTTGAGACAGAGACTCCTAGAGGTAAGCATAATGACCAAAGTTACACAAGGAAGAAGGAAGAATCTTAAATACATTCACTTTATTTTCACATATTACCTAATGCACAGGTACCAAGTTTTCCCTAAGTTGTATATATTAGAGTATCTCTCATGGAGTAAATTTTTAATGAATATTTACAGTAATTAAATGCAGTGGAGATATATCACTTAGCCTGTGCTTAATTTATTTCTCCTTCTTTTGCAAATGAGATCATTCATGCTTCTTATTTATATTTCTTCATTGCAGATTCCATATGCCACACAATATGACAAAGAACAGCCTTCACAGCCATCAAGAGTGATGACAATAAAGTAGTGATACCAAGAGAGAAATGAATCTCTCTTCTTGCTATTTCTTACATGTTTCAAGTCAGTACCTAGGGACTCCAAGTGACAATCACCTTGAATTGTGACAGCTTGAGAGAGGAGCAGATAGGCTGGTAAAAAGCATATAGACAGAATGATAAGGCATAGATTCAGGGGAAACAGTTTTTTGGCATAAATATTTGGCAGGAAAAAGGAGGTGATATAGTGGCAACCACTCTGTAAAATCATGGATTTGACCTCTACAGAGCAAAGTTATAAGTTCTTCATCATGTTCTTATAAAAAGATATATAGATATATATTATACATCTTGCATCTTATGCCTGTCTTTTATGCCTATCTTTTAAGCCTATTATATAAAGATATGTAAATAAATCTTTTTTCCTTGAATAGCACATATGGTAGCTATTTTGTTTAATTAAAGAAAGGAAACTTTGGATTATATGTAAACTGCAAGTGCTGATAACAGTCCAGCCACTTTTGATTTATAATTAATCAATATGACAAACCCTTGGCACACTAAATATCAAGACTCCTGACCTATTCAGATGCTAATGTCTCATTGAAGTCCTCTGTCCTTTGCCTTAGGAAAATAGAGCTTATGAGACAGTCATTAATGCCAGCCCCAGGAGGCTGAACTTTAAGAACTAATGCAAACACCCACCAGGACAGCAAGATCTATTTAAGCAGAGAGGATATACTGAATGGATAATATAAATATAATTGTGCTGTTCGTCTTTCCTCTTCTCTTTCCTCCCACAGCTGTATCTTTTGGGAAATTGAAGACAAGAGAAAATTTGTCAAGTTAGTAAAGTGAATTCACTGTCAAATTTGAGAAAAAGTAGGATGTAAATTAAGAGAATACGTCTGCATCTCTTCTCTACAAATACCTAGAGGAGTGGGAAGGGGATGGGAGAGAGGCTCAACAGGGAGGGGATATATGTTTAAATATGGCTGATTTGCATTGTTGTATGGCGGAAACCAACACGACATTGGAAAGCAATTTTCATCTAGTTAAAAAATAAATTAAAAAAAATCAATAGCATAACAATAGTAATGTAAAATTTGTCTAATGCAAGAAGACTTCACATTTCAGGCAGAATCTATGCTACTCTGGGTTGAACTTAATTTTAGATGTACATCTAAACAGTGCTCATTTTCACTAAAGTCTCTTTTATGCTAAGAAATTCAGAAACCTAAGGGTAGAAGCAGGAAGGGGAAAACAGGAGAGAAACAGATACCATATTATTATAGAAGTTTGAAGCAACATATCTAAGAAAATAGTGGAGATAATTTGCACCTTTTTTTATTATTTCTTTCTTGTCTTTTATTTTCCTCTTGTTTGGAGGGATCCATAATGTTAAAATATTTAAATTCTAAGATCTGGACTTGGAATTGAAATATATTTAACACTGATACAGTGAGTAAAAGTAACACACATATCAAGATATATCCAACTCTAGGTATGAAATAATCTGGATCTCGAGTAATACTAATAATTCTACCAAAGATGGCTTATCTCCTAACTTCATGAATTGAAAATAGTTTTATTTCTCAAAAAATGGAAGGATTTGTTTCAAATTTCAGAAACTTCATGCATTTATGCCTTTTCTCCTATGATATTTAGCTAATTTAAGGAATAATACAAAATGATCAATATTTATTAAAGAATACTCTAAGCTTTGTTACCTTAAAATATGAGACACTGTTTGCCTAGACATTGCTAGAACATTACTTAAGTCTAGAGGGAAACTGCTTCTACGTTTCCTTTCCCATCTTTCCAAAAAAAAGCCCCTAACCTAGATTCTTGAGAAAGTTTTAGGAGGACTCTGTCTGTGAGAAGGCTAAGTTTACAAAGCAAATTCTGTACCTATATGTAGCCAGTGAAATGCAAGGATGAGCCTATTTCACATTCCAAGTGCAAGATACGCAACACAAGAAGAGGAAAGAGATAAATCAACACTGCTTCTTCAAGCAATTTTTCACCCTAATGTGTCCCTTAGCTCCAGTCTGGTGAGATTTCTCTTCTGGCCATGAGGAATGAGTGTGGGGAGTTCAAAAAAGGTTTGCAAATTCTTTAATACTGCATCCTCTGGGTAGAAAGGTGGAAGCCCTATAGCAAATTATGAGGATGAGGCAAGAAAAGCTCCCTTTCTCCTAATAAAGGAGAAAGAAAAGCCCCCTTTCTCCTAATAAAGAGGAGTTGCTCCTTTCAATTCAAAATGAACTGATAAGGCAAATGATTAGATTCATAGAAGGCAAGAACTTTACACCTAGCTCATTATTGGTTTAATAGCACAATTTTGGACAAAGAATAGTATAGGACTAAATATCCATTGGCCACAGGTAGAAGAGACAAAGAAAGGAAGGAAAGATAAAAGGAAGGAAAGGAAAAAGACAGGGGGGTAAATCATGAAAAAAAACTTCAAGATGAGAAAACAAGGTACTCAGAGAATAGTCAGAGATTTATCCCATCCATTTAATAATTTAAAAAGACAATTTAGTGACTTTTAAAAAATGAGTAAGATACTTTCAAAGTATAATTGCACTGGACAAAGATAAACAAGGAAGGAAGATTTTTATTCAATAAAGAGGAGAAGGGGATGACAAAGGATGAGATGGTTGGATGGCATCGCCGACTCAAAGGACATGAGTCTGAGCAAATTCTGGGAGATAGTGGACAACAGAGGAGGCTGGCATGTTACAGTCCATGGGGTGGCAAAGAGCTGGACATGACTTAGCCAATGAACAACAAAAATTGCCTTAGGGAAGAGTGACCAGAATTCATGAACTCTTCTGATATAAAGGAGTATGGGGCTTGAAGAGCTGGGGTGGGAGCTATAGCAGATTGTGTTTAAGTGCTGCTACTCAGAGGAAAAGTAACTTAGACTGGAGGTAATTTTACAACTTAGAGTAAGACCCCTCTTAAATTGATGCTACTTCAGTTGTGTCCGAATCTTTGAGACTCCATTGACTGTAGGCAACCAGGCGCCTCTGCCCATGGATTGTTCATGCAAGATATTGGAGAAAGTTGTCACGCCCTCTTCCAGGGGATCTTCCTGATCCAGGGATCTGGTAGCTCCTGCATTGGCAGGCATTTTCTTTACCACTAGCACCACCTGAGAAGACATCCCCCCACCTCTGCTTAAATTAGTCCCCTATTTTCCCACAAAAACCTGGAAAAATAAGGGTGTAAATTCTTTAATAATTGCATTTTGAAGAGATTATTTTCTTGCCCTTGAGAAAGACACTCTTGGGCTGTAACCTGGCAAGAGCTTTTTAAAAGATTTACATCTCAAAAAGGTGAAGAAAATTTACAATTACAAGTGTTCTAAGGCAAATGCTCTGGGAGAAGGAGGTCAGAAGCCTACTAAGGAAAAAATGTGCTTAAAGTTTACTCAAGCTGAGGGGAATATTAAGGCCTGTCTTGATCAATATCATAAACAAGAATTCTAAAAAGGGACAGAGGACATTTTAAATATCTGATTAAACAAATGCTAATGGTGGTCGACAGGGAAGCCTGGCATGCTGCAGTCCAAGGAGTCGCAAAGAATCGGACACCACTGAGCAACTGAATTTAACTGATTCAAATAAAGCATAAAAAGGGAGTTGGCCGGCAGATAAATGTGGCTGTTCAGCCGGCTTTTCTGAAGAGCACAGTTTATAGAAAACATATGAATGAAGAAATTATGAGATATATAGCTAAAACTGAACATTTAAAGGATAATATCATAAAATAACATCTAAGATCCCTCGTAGCCCAGACAGTAAAGAATCTGCCTGCAATTGTGGGAGACCCAGGTTCAATCCCTGTGTCAGGAAGATTCCCTGGAGAAGGGAATGGCTACCCCCTCTGTATTCTTGCCTGGAGATGGAGGAGCTTGGCGGGCTACATAGTCCATGGGATCACAAAAACTTCCACACAACTGAGTGACTAACACTTTCATTTTTCACAAGATATAACACAACTATGTGCCAGTGATTAACAGAGCCTTAAATGGTCACTAATCTACAATTTTAGAATAATAATAATAATAAAAACTCAGGATGTTATTTTTTAAAAATAAGATAGTAAAATAAAGCAAGAGGGTATCTAAATGAGTTGAGTATTGTACTATTAATACAAAAAAGGCAGGGCCATCCAACCTTGGAATTCTTAACCAAGAAGATTGATTTTAAAATGGAAAGTGCCAAAGCAAACATCATTAAAAAGAAATTAAACCTCAATAAGAAAAATTACAGCAAGAGTACCCGGACATTTAAAATAAATTTTAAATATCTAGGCTCAAATGCCCAGAGGAGAGTTTAAAACTCAACTCTTCAACATATCCCCTGAATATTCATGGGTGGGCTTGCAAAACTATTCTTAAAATTTTTGAGAAATGATGGAAAACAAGGAATATATTTAAAGGTTTTTTGTTTTGTTTTGTTTTGTTTTAAAGGACACAAAAGGGAAAATTTTCTTTAAAATTTTATGTCAAGCACTTCTTCACTGTATGGCTCATCTGCGGCCCTAACATTTATTTTAGTCATTAGCTGGAAGTGACTGCTGATTACACATGTAAAAAAAGAACTGACTCATTAGTAGTTTTTTCAATTTAAGATTTACAACAGTTCCAAGTATAAGACAATTTTAAAAGAGGAAAAATGACTATTGTCTGACTTCTCACAGAAAATACCCTACCCTTGTGAAAACTCTTTTCCTGTAAATATGAAATATGCATGAAATACATAATGTATATTACATAATATATGACTAACCAAGACTTAGATAAAAAAACAATTTTTTATGTTTCAAATGTATTGTGTTTTAATAAAATATTATTAAATGTCTTTTGATTTAAAAACTCTTTTCTTTCATAAGCAATATTTAAGAATATTACATAGGTGAGTAGTGATTTCTGAATCCCATTGTTTCTTTTATGTGTTTTTTCCCCCATCTTGGTCATTTCTCACTTTCATTATTAAAATATGTCTCAAGGAAGATTATTATATTAGTAGTTTACATCTGATTATAAATTTAACTTCTCACCATCTCCAAAGGTAATTTGCATTTAAACATTTAACTCACCCACACTGTATCCTTTAGGTTTTCCTGTCATTCTTTAACAATGTGGAACAAATTAGATAACACAACATGGATCCTTAAGACATTCATTTCTTTATTATAATGGTTGTCAATCCAGTAAGCAGTTCAATAGGTCTGCATATGTCAAGAAGTTTCATACAATTTCAATGATCCAGGTCAAGGCCATCCCCAAAGGATCTTATTCACTTAAAAAAAAAAAAAAGCAGATTTTCTTGTTTTCTGTTATATTTATATCTCTCTATATATATTTCTTTTCACCATGGGTGAATATCTATGGGTGAATACCCATGGGTTATACCTATGGATTTCCCAGGTGGCACTAGCGGTAAAGAACCACATGTTAATGCAGGAGATGTATGAGATGAGGATGCAATCCCTGGGTCAGGAAGATCCCCTGGAAGAGGGCACAGCAACCCACTACAGTATTCTTGGCTGGAGAATCCAGGGACAGAGGAGCCTGGCAGAGTACAGGTCCATGGGGTTGCAAAGAGGCAGACATGACTGAAGCAACTTAGCACAACATTCTTAACCTCAGTGTGGGCTCAGTCAGACCTGCTTTTCTATTTGCTCAATTCATCACTTAGTTCTCGGTGCATCTCACTCTCTTATCACCAAAATGCAAACATTCTGTAGTCTTCTTCCTCATGTTCTCCCTTGAGATTTCATAACATGTGATGATCTGTGCATGCTCCCCTAAATTCACTGACTTAATGCTTTCCTATTTCTACAAACTTTATCTTATTACTGTCTTCATCCAAGTCAATAGATTTCTATTCCAATTAGACTTTCTGAATGTTAAAAGAGTTTCAGACAAAAAGAAACAGCAAGATATGCATGTTCTTGAAATATCTCCTCTTAAAAGTCCTTGAAAAGGTTTGCTTTGGAATGTTTGGTTGTTAGTTGTTGTTCAGTTGCTCAGTTGTGTCCAGCTCTTTTCAACCCATGGACTGAAGCATGCCAGGCTCCCCTGTCTTCACTCACTCCTGGAGTTTGCTCAAATTCATGTCCAGTGAGTCAGTGATGCCATCCAACTATCTCATCCTGTGTCTCCCTCTTCTCCTGCCCTCAATCTTTCCCAGTAAAAGGTCTTTTCCAGTGTGTCAGTTCTTTGCACAAGGTGGCCAAAGTATTCGAGCTTTAGCATCAGCCTTTCCAATGAATATTCCGGGTTGATTTCCTTTAGGATTTACTGGTTTGATCTCCTTGCAGTCTATTGTTTCCCCATCTATTTGCCATGAAGTGATTGGACCAGATGCCATGATCTTAGGTTTCAGATGTTGACTTTTAAACCAGTTTTTTCACTGTTCTTTTTCACCTTCATCAAGAGGTTCTTCAGTTCTTCTTCATTTTCTGCCATAAGGGTGGCGTAATTGCATATCTGAGGTCATTAATATTTCTCCTGACATTCTTGATTCCAGCTTGTGCTTCATCCAGCCTGACATTTCACATGATGTACTCTGCATATAAGTTAAATAAGCATGCATGATTCATTGGGTAGAAGAAACTGTGATAAACTGGCTTTTAGCAGTGTTGTGGCAAAAGTGTTGGAGTATGGGAGGCATCCTAGAATCCTATGATGAAGTCTCAGTCTTTCAGTGAAGCTGTGCATATGGATTATGAAGCTCTCAAGTGCTTCTCAGATTCCCATTCCTTCTTAGGTGGGATAAAATGGCTAGAAGGGGCTGATAAAGCTTTATTAGGTTAAGCTCTGGTAAGATAGTTTCTCTTGAAGAAAGGCCTACTGAAAAACAGAATGCTCTGGACACTTTTCTTCCTTTGCCAGAAGTTTGAGAGGATTTTTCTCTAATCTTCACCAAGAACCTGGTAAATCTCCTGGAGCTGAAGCAAACAAAAGTGTGATCACACTACCCTAAGACTGGGCCCCTTTGGAGTTTATTATCTCCTAGATTTATCCATATCAAGTTTCAAGCTATACAATTACAGTTCAGATTTTCCTACCCCCATACTGGATCTTATGGAGATTTCTGCTAATGGGTCTCTGGTCTGTTAAGTTGTAATTCTCCATGCTTTCCCATCTGTCTCTCCAGTTTTGAGGGCAGCTGTTTGCTCTGTGACTTCAGTTCATGGAGACATTAAAGAAGAGTTGTTAGTTTTCAGTTTGTTCAGCTTTTTACTGGTTGTGAGGAAGAAGTGAACTTCTAAGCTCTTTACATGTCAGACCAAATAACCCCCATCAGTTCCTTGACCTCTTCTATGATCTACCCTCCATCTCATCTGAGCCAGATGCTATGTGACTTATCTTAGACTTTGTCACTATCAAAAACAAAAAGTCTTCTAAAAATCTCAATTTATAGTATTCAACTTCAGATTATCACTTTTTTATTTTCAGTGTTTTCTAATATATCAACTCCAAAAATATTCTAACTTCACCAGAATCTAAAATTAATTGGCTATACCACTTTTCTTTGTCCCTCATCACTGATATGCCCAATTTCTGGTTTACTGTTTAATACATGGTCCATTGTCAAAAAAGCAAATCCACACAATATTTGTATTTCTAATTTCTCCAAGTTATCTGAAATAAATTCCAACTCTACTTAAATCTTGCTTCCCGGGTGGCTCAGCTGGTAAAGAATCTGCCTTCAATGCAGAAGACTCCAGTTCAAGTCCTGGGTCATCAAGTTCCCCTGAAGAAGGGATAGGCTACCAACTCCTATATTCTTGGGCTTTCCTGGTGGCTCCGGCAGTGAAGAATCCTCCTGCAAGGCAGGAGACTTGTGTTCGATCCCTGGGTTGGGAAGTTCCCTTGGAGGAGGTCATGGCAATCCACTTCATATTTCTTGCCTGGAGCATACCCATGGACAGAGGAGCCTGGAGGGCAACAGTCCATGGGGTCACAAAGAGTCAGACATGACTGAGCAACTACACACACACACACACACACACACACATTAAATCTAATTCTCTGGGTTGTCTTATTTCTTTACCTAAGCAGTTGAATGTTGTTGAAGAAAGTATTCATCCATGATGACTGGTCTCATTGTTCTTATGACTACAGATTTAAAGTAGATTCTTAGTGCTCCCCTGTATTATTCTATTTTTACTCACTCATGTTCCCACTCTCCTAAATAAGCATTTTCATGTTTTCTTCCTGCTCTTCAAACTTCCAAGTACTTCTGCTGCTGCTAAGTTGCTTCAGTCATGTCCGACTCTGTGCGATCCCATAGACGGTAGCCCACCAGGCTCCCCCATCCCTGGGATTCTCCAAGTAAGAACACTGGAGTGGGTTCCAAGTACTTTTACTTTATCCTTAATGATTTTGCTCCCTGTTTCACTGAAAAATAAGAACAATCAGAAGATAACTTTCGTAATTTCTATTATACATTTGCTGCATCCATCACTTTATATTCTGTATTCCTTCCTGTTACTACTGATAACTGACCATAGCAAAGACCAACTCTTCCACTAGTGTACTAATAAATCTGAACTTATTCAATGATATCATTTTAGTCATTTTTTTTCCTCTTCAAGCTAAAAATTAAAAACCTTTCTCAACTTCACATCACTCTACAGCTACTATATCATTTTTACCTTACAATAGAACTCTTTTGAAATGTGTATTCACAATATCCTTATTTGTTTTAAGGCTCATTTTTTCTTGAACTCAATACAATCAGGATTTCTTCCCAATATAACTGTAAAACTATCTACATTCAAGGTCATTTATGGCTTTCGTGTAACTAAAACCAATAACCAACACCCCATTCTCTCCTTGACCCATAAACAGCTTTTCACATAAATATTTATTCATTCTTTTGGGAATTATTTATTTATTTAATTTCCAGAGCAGTTCTGATTTTTCTCCTTTCTCATTAACTCCCTCTGAATACCTTTTTCTGCTTTTTTTTCTCTTCTAGCTAACCTCTAAATGTCGATATGCCCTATTTAGTGCTTAAATCTCTTTCCTATCCAACTCTTTCAGACTCAGAACTTTAAATACTGGCTACATTAGATAATTTCCAAATTTGCATTTCTTCCCATAATTTTACCTAGAATTGAACATACAAGTGCCTACTCAGTATCTTCATTGTCATGTCTATTAAGTGTCTCAAATTAACCACAATCAAAAAAGAATTATTTCCCTTGCCACCCATTGAATGTCCTCATATTTTCCCAATCTTAGTCCAGCTTCACTTTAACCTTTCAAATATACCAGTATAAATGTTCAAATTGCCTCCATTTTTCTCCAGGACTATTTCAACAATAGACTTGTAACTAGCTTATTTGCTTCTACCCTTGTCCTTGAGCAATATATTTAGCACTGAATCCAACCTGATCCATTTAAAATTTGCCAAGTTTATTTTAGTCTTCTGCTTTAACATTTAATGGCTCCCTATCTCATCGAGAAAAGCCAACGTTTTCATACCCACCTACGTAAATGATGCCATTACTGCTCCAACCTCTTTTGCTACCAGTCTTTCACTCTCAACTTTGCTGTAGTCACATTGGCCTCCTTACTCTTTCTTAGCATGTTGGCACATTCCTGCTTCAGGGTCTGCATTTACTTTTCCTTTTGACGAGAACTCTCTTGTCCTGTGTCCAAATGGCTTTTTCCATAACTTAAAATAATTTTAATAGACATTATTCCTGGTGGCTCGGTCAGTAAAAACCCACCTGCAATGCAGGAGACATGGGTTTGAGCCCTGGGTCAGGAAGATTCCTTGGAAGAGGGCATGGCAACCCACTCCAGTATTCTTGCCTGAAGAACCCTATGGACGGAGGAGCCTGGGCGGGCTACAGTCCATGGCATCACAAAGAGTTGGACACCACTGAGCAACTAAGCACAGCACATTTTTAAAGCAGTTTTAGGTTTACATAAAAATGGAGTGGAATGTACATAGAGTTCTCATATACCTCTTCAAACCTACCTTACCCACTCAGATTCCCCTGTTATTAGCATCTTGCATTAATGTGGTACATTTGTCATACATTGATGAATAATATTGATTAGAGCCATTATTAACAAAAATCCACACTCGACATGTTTACATTAGGGTTTGTTCTTTGTATTATTGTTCTTTGTATTATTTTTCAAATAATACAAAATGTGCAATAACATGAATCTGTTAAAATGTGCAATAACATGAATCTGCCATTAGAGTACCCTACAGAATAGTGTCACTGCCCTAAATATCTACTATACTCCACATATCCATTCCTCCGTCTCCCTGAACTCTTGGAAACCACTTATCTTTTTACTGTCTCCATGACTTTTTACTGTTTCCATGATTTTACCTTTTCCAGATGTCATAGACTTGGAATCATGAATATGCATGTATATTTTGCATGTTAACTTCTTTCACATACCAGTATGCATTTAAGATTCCTTTGTGTCTTCTGATGGCTTAATAGCTCATTCCTTTTATCAATAATCTTCAGTTGCATGCACAAACCACAGGTAATTCCTTTGTTTCTTGAAAGACATCTTTGTTGCTTACAAAATTTGGGAATTATGAATAAAACTGCAATAAACATTTGCTTGCAGGCTTTTGTGGAGACATAAGTTCTCAACTCAATTTTATATATCACGAAGAGTATGATTTCTAGATAGTATGGTAAGAGCATGTTCAGTTTTCTAAGAAACTGTCAAATGGCCTTCTAGAGTTTTCCTCGACTTTTCAAGATCTTTATTCATATATCACCTTCTCAGTGATGTCTTTGCTAAGGCTACAACTTCAAATTGCAGTTACTGTCCCGCAACCATGACTGTAAACTCTCTACCTACTGCTCTTTTCTTCAAAGCAATAATAACTATTTTAACATATCATATATCTTACTTGTTGAGGTATCCTCTCTGACTTTCCCCCATCTAATGCCACTAGAGTATAAGATACATGCGTGTGGGACATTTTTCACTTTTTTCCATAAAAAAAAAAAAAAAAAGCAACAACCTAGAACACAAATGGAACTGTAAGGGTCATTTAAAAATATGTATTGAATAGAGGAATCAATTCAAGGTCATATGATTGTTAAGAACTGTGAAAAGTCTGAAATTTTACCCTATATACAAGCTAACAAGTTGATTTACCAGAGTTTAATGGAACATGGCTGGAGACATGGACTTCCCTGGTGGCTCAGACATAAAGTGTCTGCCTACAATGCGGGAGACACAGGTTTGGGCCCTGGGTCGGGAAGATCCTCTGGAGAAGGAAATGACAACCAACTCAAGCACTCTTGCCTGGAAAATCCCATGGACAGAGGAGCATGGTAGGCTACAGTCCATGGGGTTGCAAAGAGTCAGACACGACTGAGTAACTTCACTTTCACTTTTTCTGAAGACATGAGACTTCAGTCAGACACAATACCTTTAATTACTTATGGTACAGTAAGTAGTATCAGCCTCAGGTGTATAATGGTATCCGTTGCTTCCTAGGTCCCATGGAACCAATACTGAAGTGGGTCCAAGTGGTTGTTGTACATGCAGCATGTTTGTATAACAACTGAGGAACTCCAAGACTAGAGAAATCCAATCTCTTATCAGGGGCTACAAGCAAAACTACTAAACCTTTGCCTGTAGAAAGATACTGGTTTTACTATACTGGGCACTTCCCAGATGGTGCTAGTGGTAAAGAACCCACCTGCCAATGCACGAGACAAAAGAGACGTGGGTTAGATCCCTGGGTCTGGAAGATCCCCTGGAGGAGGGCATGGCACCCCATTCCAGTATTCTTGCCTGGAGAATCCCATGGACAGAGAAACCTGGCAGGCTACAGTCCATAGGATCACAAAGAGTTGAAAAAGACTGAAGTGACTTAGCAAGCATGCATGCACATACTGGGCACTAACAAAACCTTATCTCTGCTCTAAGTC
This sequence comes from Cephalophus harveyi, assembly GCA_006410635.1. NCBI lineage: Eukaryota > Metazoa > Chordata > Mammalia > Artiodactyla > Bovidae > Cephalophus > Cephalophus harveyi. The sequence continues at coordinate 6,215 of SJYT01052251.1, read as the reverse complement.
TATTCAATAACAACCTTGAAAAAATAGCTTGTAACAAAATATGTTAATGACTTTGTCTGCAAGATATACAGAACACAAGAGACCTATGAAAAATCATTTCTCAACGATAATGATCCAGCTCAATTTTAATCTTTCATAGTTCTTTCCAACACAAACCTGAAGGATTATAGAAGACTCTAAACTATTTGGAGATTCTCAAGTGTATCATGCTACTTTATGTCTCTCAATGTCTTTGCTTATTTTCCTGGGAAGGCCTTTTGATATCCCATTCCACCTAGTCTACTTGGTATGAAGTTTTTCTTTTTTTAAGACTGAAAGAAAATGTTATTCAATAAACCCTCCCTTGTGTATCTTTGGGAGTAATGATCACCCCTACATCCCTATAGGGCCTATACTGTGCCCTATACAAACAGAGCACCCAGGGGTTTTATATTCATATGAATAAGTACTTCTTATAGCCCAGTGGTTCTCTCTTACTGGCTCATGGTATACTGGTAAAACACGATCTATGGTAGAGGTTTGCAGGTTAATTATTACTAGTAATAAAGTATTTGAATTTCCCTCGGCCTTGTTCTTCAAATAAATTTTAACAAGATTCTTTGCAAGAATATTTTCATTTAAAAATGTCCCTTTCATCACACTGTATTTCTTTAAATGAGAAAGATAATGATAGAGTAGTCCTCAAAGTAACACAAAATCTCTAGATTATCTAGACAAAATATTTCCCCCACTTTTCCCTATATCTTTAAGACAATTAAAAGAAAAAAAAAAAAACGAGTTTTTCTTACATTTGTTATCTTTAAAAAAATCTATTCTGTCCTGAGTTTACAATTTTGTATGTGGTCCCAAATTTGCTTCTAAACAAAGACTCTTATCCTGTAATATCAAATTGTCACCAGATATATTATTCCACTCAAATAATTATTCTTCCATATCAGCAAATAAAAGTAATACAATTCAGTACAAAGTTACACGGTTTTCTATTCTTTGTTAAAGAAGGAAAAAGTAAAACAGTAAAACATCTATTTTTATACTTTTGGTTCAGAGCTTCTTTTAACTGAGTGTGCCTTGAGAGTGAAGCATTATGCTTGATTGTTCAGTGTTTCAGGGCCACTGAAATTTCTCTTGGGGTGAGTTAGTGGCAAGCTTGCAATTTTAAGTCTCAGTGGCCTTCCTTTAATTAATTTGTTAGAATATTGCTAGGATTTTTATGTTTTTAATTTTTAATAATCAAAAAGCTTTTTCTGTTTTTGTGTGTTTGTTTTGTTTTTTGCTTATTGTCTTTAGATAGCTGTCTGCTTTTTCTAAGTAGAGTATATAATAATTGTGCATACTATTGATTCATACCACCAAATGCATCCTTGACGATATCAAGGAAACAAGCCATACTATGAAAAACAAAAGGAATAAAGTTATGGAATGCTAAAAGCTTAAAAAGGATCCAGTATTATTAAAGTGCTTTGTCTAGAATCAATTCACATGATACCTTAGGGCATACCCACTCATGAAAACACAAATAAATAAATAATGTAAAATAAAACTATGATTGCATAGCTTTCTTTAAAATGATTGTTTCCATCTACAACAAGAAAGAAAGTGTAATTAACATACATCTCAATTTCAAAGGCCAAAGTATTTAAGGGGATGAAGTCGAAAATATAAATTCCTTTAGTTTTGAGGTTCATAGCACTATTTATTTAGTAATTTCAGAGCTAGCATCATCACTACTATATGGTTGGAGGTCCAATAACCATAAGGTAAAAGGCGATGTAACAAAGTAGTGAACCTTGCAGACTTAAGTTAAAATTACACTAACGGAACTTACCTGTTGTATGACCTTGGACAAATTATGTCACTTTTAGCTTTAGTATTTGTACCTATAAAATGGGTGCTAGCCAACTAATACATTATTATCTTTGTCATACTCATCATCACAATTAATATCTTTTGAGTTTTGCCCATCTTACAATGGGCAGACTGTTCTAAGCATTTTCTGTAAATCATCTCATTACCTGCAGAGAAATACCATAAAAAGTGTCTACAGATGAGAACTGAGACCAAGAAAGCTTCTATCATGTGCTCAAAGATTGCACAGCTATAAAGAATCCAAACCTAGTTTGGAACCTAGGTGTGTCTGAATTCCAAACCTGTCTATTTATACATCTAAATTAGGGATTAAATTTTAAAAATGCATGTTAAAATTTTGGCACTGAACAAAAGTCATAGAGTAAATGCTATGCTAGATTATCCCAGGTGAATCCCTAAACTCAGAGTTTATGGAGGTGTCAGGATAAAGGAGAGGGCAGGAGGAAGTGTTCACAACTGGCTTTTCCTTCCTTTTCTTTCGTGATTCACACCATGAGTCACTCCCACTAGTTTTAGAACTGAGAATGCCCCAAAACCACTAACTGGCATGTATTAAGGAGAGGAAAAAAAAAAAACTTTACCTGAGATAAATATTAGGTAAGTGAATCAGTGCCCTGGAGGAGCCAAGTAATAATAAAGTAACAACCAAGTAACCAAACAAACGGGAAAAAAGAACACTGACCTTCATAATCTTAAACTAATCTCACTGGTTTTTGGAATAGAATGTAATTGTCAGGAAGGGTGAATTCATTCTGAACAGGTTGCAAACAGTGTATGGCTCCCCACTTGTTTATCTTCTATTTTCCCTCTTCCAATTTATCCTTGCTCCTTTTGGCATTGTATAAACTTCACCCACTTTTCTCCACGTATGGACCCAAACCAGAGACAGCAAAGTTTCGAGTCATATCTAAACCCTAAATTAACCTGCTTCTGGATCCCCAAATCAAAGTGTTGTATTGCTGCCATGTTGACTTTTCTTAATTCACTCTGTGGCACATGTAGCCCTTTTACAGATATTTCCCCACCCACAGTTTCAACGAATGCAAAATGTATACTGATGGTGAAAGAACTGACAGTTAAGCACAGTGTCTGGTTAACACTTCTAAGAAAGATATTATACAAAACTTTGGATGGTAGCTCCACATGGAGTTAGGCATTACAAGGTATGCGAGTTTGTTAGGGCTGCCATAGCAGACTACCAACTACTGGGTGGCTTAAACAACAAAATTAATTTTTCTCACAGTTTGGGAGACTGGAAGTCCAAGATCAAGGTGACGACAGAATTGGTATCTTCTGGAATATCTCTCTCGGATTGGAGATGGTCAGGACCCCCACTGAATCCTCTCATGGTCTTCCTTCTGTCACCATCTGTGTCCTCATCTCCTCTTCCTGTAAGGACAACAATCACACTAGACTAGGGCTTTCCAAAGATGCTCTTCACTGGGGTTCCATGTTTGTCCCTCAGTGCAGTTCAGTTCAGTCACTCAGTCATGTCCGACTCTTTGCTACCCCATGGACTGCAGCATGACAGGCCTCGCTGTCCATCACCAACTTCCAGAGTCTAATAAAACTCAAGCCCATTGAGTCAATGATGCCATCCAACCATCTCATCCTCTGTCATCTCCTTTTCCTTCTGCCCTCAATCTTTCCCAGCATCAGGGTCTTTTCAAATGAGTCAGCTCTTCGCATCAGGTGGACAAAGTATTGGAGTTTCAGCTTCAATATCAGTCCTTCCAATGAATACTCAAGACTGATTTCCTTTAGGATGGACTGGTTGGATTGCCTTGTAGTCCAAGGGACTCTCAAGAGTCTTCTCCAACATCACAGTTCAAAAGCATCAATTCTTCGGTGCTCAGCTTTCTTTATAGTCTAACTCTCACATCCATACTTGACTGCTGGAAAAGCCATAGCCTTATCTAGATAGGTCATTGTTGGCAAAGTAACAGCTCTGCTTTTTAATATGCTATCTAGGTTGGTCATAGCTTTCCTTCCTTAAAGGAAAGAAAGCAATTAATTAATTAAAATTAATTAATAAATTAAAGCAAGTATCCTTTAATTTCATGGCTGCAGTCACCATCAACAGTGATTTCAGAGTCAAAAAACTAAAATCTGTCACTGTTTCCCTATCTATTTCACATGAAGTGACGGGACCAGATGCCATGATTTTAGTTTTCTGAATGTTGACCTTTAAGCCAACTTTTTCACTCTCCTCTTTCACTTTCATCAAGAGGCTCTTTAGTTCTTCTTCACTTTCGGCCATAAGGGTGGTTTCATCTGCATATCTGAGATTATTAATATTTCTCCCAGCAATCTTGATTCCAGCTTGTGCTTCATCCAGTCCAGTGTTTCTCATGATGTACTCTGCACATAAGTTAAACAAGCAGGGTGACAATATACAGCTTTGAGGTACTCCTTTTCCTATTTGGAACCATTCTGTTGTTCCATGTCCAGTTCTAACTCTTGCTTCTTGACCTGCATACAGATTTTCTCAGGAGGCAGGTCAGGTGGTCTGGTATTCCCATCTCTTTCAAAATTTTCCAGTTTATTGTGATTCACACAGTCAAAGGCTTTGGCATAGTCAATAAAGCTGAAGTAGATGTTTTTCTGGAACTCTCTTGCTTTTTCAATGATCCAATGGATGTTGGCAATCTGAGCTCTGGTTCCTCTGCCTTTTCTAAATCCAGCTTGAATATCTGGAAATTCATGGTTCACATATTGCTGAAGCCTGGCTTGGAGAATTTTGAGCATAACTTTACTAGTGTGTGAGATGAGTGCAATTGTGCTGTGCGGTGCTATAGTGGTAAGCGGTGGCTTCATGGTGTTGGAGGGACAAGTGGCAGAGAGGAGATATCCCATGTCCAAGGTCAGGAGCTGCGGCTATGCTTTGCTTGACCAGACATGTGGCGATACCCCACATCCAAGGGCAAAGGAGAAGCCCCAGAAAGATGGTAGGAGGGGAGAATTCACATTTAGAATCAAGTCCCATTCCCACCAGAGATGCTCAGAGGGCTCAAGCCAACTTTGTGCACACCAGAAACCAGGGAGCCCACAGAGACTGAGACAGAACTGTGTTTGAACATCTGTGGAGGTACGGGTCAGCAGTGGTCTGCCACAGGGAGAGGGGCTTTGGGTGCAGCAGACTTGGGTATGGCATAAACCCTCTTGGAAGAGGTGGCCATTAACCCCATTGTAGATCTGCCAGGCCTTACACAGGACAGGGAAATAGACTCTTGGAAGGCACAACAGAAACTTGTGTATCAGGACTCAGGAGAAAAGAGCAGTGACCCCACAGGAGACTGTCCTGTGGGTGTCTGGGAGTCTTCAGTGGAGGTGTGGGTCGGTGGTGGCCTGCAGCAGGTTTGGGGGCACTGGTTCCAGCAGTACATGCACGGGATCTTTTGAGGGAAGTCACCATTATCTTCCTTGGAACTCTGTATTCAGATGCTTATATCTTTCTTTTCTTCTTTGCTTTTCACTTCTCTTCTTTTCACTGCTATTTGTAAGGCTTCCCCAGACAGCCATTGTGCTTTTTTGCATTTCTTTTCCATGGGGATGGTCTTGATCCCTGTCTCCTGTACAATGTCACAAACCTCCATCCATACTTCATCAGGCACTCTGTCTATCAGATCTAGTCCCGTAAATCTATTTCTCACTTCCACTGTATAATCATAAGGGATTTGATTTAGGTCATATCTGAATGGTCTACTGGTTTTCCCTACTTTCTTCAATTTAAGTCTGAATTTGGCAATAAGAAGTTCATGATCTGAGCCACAGTCAGCTCCCGGTCTTGCTTTTGCTGACTGTATAGAGCTTCTCCATCTTTGGCTGCAAAGAATATAATCAATCTGATTTCGGTGTTGACCACCTGGTGATGTCCATGTGTAGAGCTTTGTCTTGTGTTGTTGGAAGAGGTTGTTTGTGATGACCAGTGTGTTCTCTTGGCCAAACTCTATTAGCTTTGCCCTGCTTCATTCCATATTCCAAGGCCAAATTTACCTGTTACTCCAGGTGTTTCTTGACTTCCTACTTTTGCATTCCAGTCCCCTATAATGAAAAGGACATCTTTTTTGGGTGTTCTAAAAGGTCTTGTAGGTCTTAGAACCGTTCAACTTTAGCTTCTTTAGCATTATTGGTTGGGGCATAGGCTTGGATTACTGTGATATTGAATGGTTTGCCTTAGAAATGAATAGAGATCATTCTGTCGTCTTTGAGATTGCATCCAAGTACTGCATTTCGGACTCTTTTGTTGACCATGATGGCTACTCCATTTCTTCTGAGGGATTCCTGCCCACAGTAGTAGATATAATGGTCATCTGAGTTAAATTCACCCATTCCAGTCCATTTTAGTT
>SJYT01052232.1:0-14523 GCA_006410635.1 Cephalophus harveyi | reverse complement strand
TGGTTTGCCATTCCCTTCTCCAGTGGACCACATTCTGTCAGCCCTCTCCACCATGACCTGCCCGTCTTGGGTGGCCCCACATGGCATGGCTTAGTTTCACTGAGTTAGACAAGGCTGTGGTCCATGTGATTAGATTGACTAGTTTTCTGTGAGTATGGTTTCAGTGTGTCTGCCCTCTGATGCCCTCGTGTGACAATTACCATCTTATTTGGGTTTCTCTTACCTTGGACGAGAGGCATCTCCTCACCGCCACCTCTCCTGATGGAGGTCAAATAAGAAAACTCTGCCACAGTGTGGTTATAGATGGCTATTGTGACATTTCTACACTTAAGTTTTCGGGTAAAAAATGCTACAGAAATTGGGCTACTAAAATTTTCCATTATGTTGTGTTTAAATAAGTGAAAGAGATTTGCATCAAATTCAAGCATTTGACTAGTGCTCTGTTTTTAGTTTAACTACTTGAGCTACCACCAAATGAAGGAGACAATACCAGGGTGGTAGGGGAAAGGAGGCAGGGAATGTGCATATTCTGCATTTAGATTTATCTGTTGCTTTCATAAAATCCAAATTACCCCTCCAAAATCCAAATTAACATATTTACACATATGTTATCATTGTCTTGTTTGGGTTCAAACTGTGGCTTTCCCACTTAGTTGTGTTGGTATTGGGCAAGTTACTTAATCTGTGTCTCAGTTTCCTCATCTATAAAAATGGGGATAATAATAGTGTCCATTGATTTGGATTAATGTATATGAAACACCTAAAAAATGCCTGTTACAGTGTATGTGCTACAGGTTAGCTAATAGCTATGTATTAGTTTTAGTATTATAAAATCTAAGTAATAAAAGTTAAACTTGGCTTTAAAAACACATTTTTCATTCTAAAGAGAAGATTGCTTTGCTTGTTGTGTTTTTGCTTTGATCTCATTTATTTACATTTTCTCTGACCTTTCTCCTGCTATCATGTTGAGATCCCCCAGAAATCAAAATCAAAATCCACTTTAGCAGGCTTATCATAAATATCTCTCAGCATGCTCAAGCAGAATGAGAGCAGCATTTGTAACATACTGCCTCAGTACTTGGATGCTGAGTCTCAAAAATGACAGAATGATCTCTTTTCATTTCCAAGGCAAACCATTCAATATCATGGTAATCCAAGTCTATGCCTCAACCAGTAATGCAGAAGAATCTGACACTGGACTGTTCTATGAAGACCTACAAGACCTTCTAGAACTAACACCCCCAAAAGATGTCTTTTTCATTAGAGGGGACTGGAATGCAAAAGTGGGAAGTCAAGAAACAGCTGGAGTAACAGGCAAATTTGGCCTTGGGGTACAGAGTGAAGCAGGGCAAAGGCTAATAGAGTTCTGCCAAGAGAATGCAATGGTCATAGCAAACACCCTCTTCCAACAACACAAGAGAAGACTCTACACATGGACATCACCAGATGGTCAACACCAAAATCAGATTGATTATATTATTTGCAGCCCACGATGGAGAAGCTCTATACAGTCAGCAAAAACAAGACCAGGAGCTGACTGTTGCTCAGATCATGAACTCCTTATTGCTAAATTCAGACTTAAATTGGAGAAGGTGAGGAAAATCGCTAGACCATTCAGGTATGACCTAAATCAAATACCTAACGATTATACAGTGGAAGTAAGAAATAGATTTAAGGGACTAGATCTGATAGATAGAGTGCCTGATGATCTATGGATGGAGGTTCGTGACACTGTACAGGAGACAGAGATTAAGACCATCCCCAAGAAAAAGAAATGCAAAAAAGCAAAATGGCTGCCTGAGACTGCTGCTGCTGCTAAGTCACTTCAGTCATGTCTGACTCTATGCGACCCCATAGACGACAGCCCACCAAGCTCCCCCATCCTTGGGATTCTCCAGGCAAGAACACTGGAGTGGGTTGTCATTTCCTTCTCCAATGCATGAAAGTGAAAAGTCGGAGGACTTACAAATAGCTGTGAAGAAGAGAAGCGAAAAGCAAAGGAGAAAAGGAAAGATATACTCATTTGTATGCAGAGTTCGAAAAACTAGCAAGGAGAGATTATAAAGGCTTCCTCAGGGATCAGTGCAAAGAAATAGAGGAAAACCTTAGAATGGAAAAGACTAGAGATCTCTTCAAGAAAATTAGAGATACCAAGGGAACATTTCATGCAAAGATGGGCTCAATAAAGGACAGAAATATTATGGACCTAACAGAAGCAGAAGATATTAAGAAGAGGTGGCAAGAATACACAGAAGAACTGTACAAAAATGATCTTCGTGACCCGGATAATCACGATGGTGAGAGCCAGGCATCCTGGACTGTGAAGTCAGTGGGCCTTAGGAAGCATCACTATGAACAAAGCTAGTGGAGGTGATGGAATTCCAGTTGAGCTATTTCAAATCCTGAAAGTTGATGCTTTGAAAGTGCTGCACTCAATATGACAGCAAATTTGGAAAACTCAGCAGTGGCTACAGCACTGGAAAAGGTCAGTTTTCATTTCAATCCCAAAGAAAAGCAATCCCAAAGAATGCTCAAACTACTCCACAATTGTACTCATCTCACATGCTATTAAAGTAATGCTCAAAATTTTCCAAGCCAAGCTTCAACAATATGTGAACTGCACACTTCTAGATGTTCAAGCTGGTTTTAGAAAAAGCAGAGGAACCAGAGATCAAATTGCCAACATCCTCTGTATCATCAAAGAAGCAAGAGAGTTCCAGAAAAACATATATTTCTGCTTTATTGACTATGCCAAAGCCTTTGACTGTGTGGACCAGCACAAACTGGAAAATTCTGAAAGAGATGGGAATACCAGACCACCTGACCTGCCTCTTGAGAAATCTGTATGCAGGCCAGGAAGCAACAGTTAGAACTGGACATGGAACAACAAACTGGTTCCAAATAGGAAAAGGAGTATGTCAAGGCTGTATATTGTCACCCTGCTTATTTAACTTATGTGCAGAGTACATCATGAGAAATGCTGGGCTGGATGAAGCACAAGCTGGAATCAAGATTGCTGGGAGAAATATCAATAACCTCAGATATGTAGATGACACCACCGTTATGGCAGAAAATGAAGAAGAACTAAAGCACCTCTTGATGAAAGTGAAAGAGGAGAGTGAAAAAGGTGGCTTAAAGCTCAACATTCGGAAAACTAAGATCATGGCAACTGGTCCCATCACTTCATGGGAAATAGATGGGGAAACAGTGGAAACAGTGTCAATCTTTATTTTGGGGGCTCCAAAATCACTGCAGATGGTGATTGAAGCCATGAAATTAAAAGATGATTACTCTTTGGAAGAAAAGTTATGGCCAACCTAGACGTCATATTAAAAAGCAGAGACATTACTTTGCCAACAAAGGTCCGTCTAGTCAAGGCTATGGTTTTTCCAGTAGTCATGTATGGATGTGAGAGTTGGACTATAAAGAAAGCTGAGCACTGAAGAACTGATGCTTTTGAACTGTGGTGTTGGAGAAGACTCTTGAGAGACTATTGGACTGCAGGGAGATCCAACCAGTCCATCCTAAAAGAAATCAGTCCTGGATATTCATTTGAAGGACTTATATTGAAGCTGAAACTCCAATACTTTGGCCACCTGATGCGAAGAGCTGACTCATTTTAAAAGACCCTGAGGGTGGGAAAGATTGAAGGCGATAGGAGAAGGGGACAAAAGAGGTTAGATGGTTGGATGGACTCTCTGACTCAATGGACATGAGTTTGAGTAAAGTATGGGACTTGGTGATGGGCAGGGAGGACTGATGTGCTGCATTCCATGGGTTATAACGAGTCTGACATGACTGAGTGACTGAACTGAACTGAACTGCCCTAAGCTCATTGACCCAATTTAACTTGAAAACATAGGCAGTACACTCTTGCCATCAGTCTCAGAATTGTTTTTTTGGATATGCCTCCTCAGGCTATGGAAACAGAAGCAAAAATCAGCATATAGGACTATGTCAAATGAAAATGTTTTGCACAGCAAAAGAAACTGTCCACAAAATAAAAAGGCAGATTACTGAATGGGAGAAGATATTTAAAAATGATATAACTGATACAAGGTTAATATCCAAAATATAAAAATTCATAACATTCAACATTAACCCCCCCAAAAAAAACTCAATTGAAAAATGGGCAGAAGATCTGAATGGACATATTTTCAAAGAAGACATACAGATGGCCAACAGACACATTAAAAGATGCTTATTATTATTTAACAGTGAAATGTAAATCAAAACCACAATGAGTATCACCTCACACCTGTCAGAATGGCTATTTATCAAAAAGACCATAAATAAAAATTGTTGGTGAGGATGGGGGGGAAATGAAATACTTGTATATTGTTGGCGAAAATATAAATTGGTGCAGCTGCTATAGAAAACAGTATGGAAGTTCCTCAAAAACTAAAGGTAGAACTACCATATCATCCAACAACTCCAGTTATATCAGAAAAAAATCAAAACCCTAATTTGAAAAGATACACATGCCCCAATTTTCATAGCAGCACTATTTACAATAGCCATAACATGGAAGCAATCCATGTGCCCATAAACAGATGATTAGATTAAGAAGATGTGGTATATATACCCATGGAAAATTACTCAGTTATAAAAAAGAATGATATAATGCCATTTGCAGCACCATGGATGGACCTTGAGAATGTTATGCTTAGTTTATTAAGCCAGACAGAGAAAGACAAATACTGCATGGTATCACTTATATGCAGAATCTAAAATAATACAAATGAATGTATAATGCAAAACAGAAACAAACTTGCAAATATGAAAACAAACTTGTTAACAGAGAGAGAAGGGGAGAGGGATAAACTAGGGGTATGAGATTAACAGATACAAACTACTATATATATAAAATAGATAAGTAACAAGGATATACCACATAACACAGGAAATTTGAGCCATTATCTTGAAATAAGCTATAATGGAGTATGTACAAAAAATATCAAATCACTACGCTGTACACTTGAAGCTAACATAATATTGTAAATCAAATATATTTCAAGAAAAAAAATTACAAATAACAATTTTTGGCAAGGAGAAAAGGGAACTCTCGTGCATTTTTGGTGGGAATGTAAATTGGTGCAGCCACTATAGAAGACTGTATGGATATTCCTCAAAAAAATCAAATAGAGAACTACCAAACAATACAGCAACTCTACTTCTGGATATTTATCTGAAGAGAATGAAAACACTAATTTGAAAAGGTATACACAATCTTATGTTCACTGCAGCATTATTTACAATATCCAAGATAGGGAATCAACCTAAGTGACCATGGATGCATGTGTGCTATATCGCTACAGTCATATCCAATTCTGTGCAACCCTATGGACTGTAGTCTGCCAGGCTCCTTTGTCTGTGGAATTCTCCAATCAAGAAAGCTGAAGTTAGTTGCCATGCCCCCCTCCAGGTGATCTTCCTGACAGAGTGATTGAACCCATGTCTCTTATGTCTCCTGCAGTGGCAAGCAAATTCTTTACCACTGAAACACCTGGGAAGCCCAAGTGTCCATGGATAGGTGAGTGGATAAAGAAGATGTGTGGAGTAAATAATATTCCATTATAATAATATAATATTTAAATATTATTAAGCTATAAAAAGAATGAAATTCTGCCATTTGCACCAACATGGATAGACCTACAGGGTATTATGCTAAGTAAAATAATCCAGACAAATAAAGACAAATACCGTATGATTTCAGTTATATACGGAATCTAAAAACCAAAACAAATAAACAAAAGACAAATAGTCATAGATACAGGAAAAAAACAGATGGTTGCCAAAGAGAAAGGAGGGTAAGAGGAGAAAAACAGGTGAGGCAGATTAGGGGCACAAACTTCCAGTTACAAAGTAAACAAGTCATGGGTATGAAATATACAGTATGGGGAATACAATCAATAATAATGAAATATAAAGTAAATTGGAGTTGTTGTGGTGAACATTTTGGAATGTATAGAAATAATGAATCACCATTTTGTCCACCAGGAACTAACATAGTGTTGTAGGACAATTAACAAACAAACTTGTAGAAAAGGGGATCAGATTTCTGGTTACCAGGCTTCCCTGGTAGCTCAGCTGGTAAAGATCTGCCTGCAATGCAGGAAACACCAGTTCGATTTCTGGGTCAGGAAGATTTCCTGGAGAAGGGATAAGCTACCTCCTCTAGTATTCTTGGGCTTCCCTGGTGGCTCAGGGGGTAAATAATCTGCCTGCAATGTGGGAGACCTGGGTTCAAGCCCTGGGTTGGGAAGATCCTCTGGAGGAGGGCATGGAAACCCACTCCAGTATTCTTGCCTGGAGAATCCCATGGACAGAAGAGCCTGAAAGGCTATACCATCCATAGGGATGCAAAGGATTGGACATGACTGAGTGACTGGGCACACATACAAAGAGCTAAATGTTAAACAATGTCATAACAGTATTTAAACAACATATAGGATTTATTTTCATAATATCAAATTGGGGAAGACTTTCCTAAACAAGATGCAAAGCCCGGAAGTCATAAGGGTAAATATTGAGTGATTTGACTACATCAAAATTTAAAGTTTCTGTGTAACAAATCACCCCATAAACAATTTTAAAATCTAGAATTGGAGGGAAATATTTACAATGTATATAACAAAAGTAAGTACACAGAATATAAAAAGAGCTGTTAACAAATCATAAAAGAGGCAAGGGCATGGATTGGTAAATCACAGAAAAGGTGATTCAAAATCACCAATAAACATATGTTCAAATGTAAAAGTAATCAGAGAAATGCAAAGCATAAAAATATGATGCCATGTCTTTGCCCATCTGATTGGCAGACAGTAAAGGAATAATAACATCTAGTACAAATGAGAGTGCAAATTGACAAAGTCTTTTTGGAGTACCGTTTGTCCATTTCTATCAGTTTTAAATGTACATATTCTTTAACCCAGTAATTTAATCTCTAAGAATTCACTCATCAGAAATATGCATGTGAACAGAAATATGTGTATGAAATTTTCATTGAATCACTGCTTGCAGTAGCAATAAAACTAGAAACACCTACATATTCAATAATAATGACTGGTTAAATGAATTTCATACCATGGAACACTAAGCAGCAATGAAAAAGGGGTAAGCAATTTTTTATTTATTGGATTTTATGGTGTCCAAGATACATTGTTTTGTAAAAAGCTATTACAGAACTATGATATAAGCCAATTTATTTTAAAATTTTTTTACAAAGGTTGTGTACCTTATACTGAGTGTGTCGGTCAGTGTTTGCATGTGTGTGTGCATAGGAAAATATCTGAAAGAACAAAGTTACACATCGGGTGAGGAGTGATATTAGAAGTGCTGATGAATGAGTATGTCAAAAATGTAGAAAATTCAAAAATTATGAAGGGAAAACATTATTCATATATTTGCACAATTCAAAAATAACTGTCACCATTTTGTGTGCATTCTTTTAGAGTTCACACAAACATACACATATGCATGTAGACTGCTCTCTATTCTTTACACAAAATGAGATGTGCTATACATTCTATTTCTGTAACCTGCTCTTTTTAATTTTTAAATTAAAAAATTGAAATATAGTTTAACAATTTTGAGTCAGTTCCAGATGTATAGCTGTAACTTGCTTGCTTTTTTTGTTGTTGTTTAACCATATATTGTGGATTTTCCCCATGACATTAATTACCTATTTATTTATAAAACATTTATAGGGATTACTCCATTTCAGGAACTTTCCTAGATCCCTTGCTTATATATACATCTATATTCTTTTAATGTTCTTTTAAGATTATTTTTATTGCTGCAGAAGCGTTAACTTTTGTGTATATAATATCAACGTTGCTCATTCAGAAAAGTATTGTGATATTTGAAGAAGCAGGAGGGAAAGAATGCCCATTAGTGTGCTCAAACTGAGATATTTTTCAAAGAACTTTCTATGCAGAGGTTGAAGTTTTTATAGAAAATACCTGTAAAATGCTTTTTTTTTTTTTTTTTTTGGTCTGGACTGCAACATGAGCAGAAAAACAAGTCAATGACTCTTGTTACAAAACTTCATTTAAATATATACCACATTCCTGATATGCATCCAAGTAGATATTCTTACCACAAATAGTATTGTTAGTCGAATATTTATTGTCTGTCCAAGTTATGGCACATGTAGTGCTTTCTATTCCAGTTCCCTTTGATCAGACCTCCTATGCAGACAGCCACTGCATTTGTTTGGATCTTCCTTGTCAAGTTCTAAGTCCCAATTGCTGCAGAGATTTACAGTATTTCCATGAAAGTTCCTTTTTAGCTTGTGATGCACCAATCACTATTAGAATATGGGTAAAAGGCCTGTAAATAAAGCTAGTGGTGGAATCCATAACAAATGCTTTTCCAACAACAAAAGCTTGAATGTTGCATCCCTCCTGAGTTTCCTGTGTCTCATGACTAAATTTTAGGTATTCAGAAGCAGTTTAGTATAAAAAGTGCAACTTGGAGAGTATATTGTGCTGTTTCTCTTGGGATTGAAACTGAATATTTAGTAGATTTAATTGTCTCTTTTAATGGAATTATAGATGTCACTTTTTATCTTGTAGGTGAAAATATCTAAACCCACTAACTGGTAATGAGAGGAACTCTGGTCTGATTAATGGGGTACATCTATAAAATATATGTTCAAGTTTACTAAAGATTCTCTAGCAGTTATGCCGTTGTAGTCATGGTGAAGAGAACAGAGGCAATTAGGAAACCTGGGTCCTAAACCTGACTCTCATTAATCACACAACAGCAATGCTACCACTTATTGAGGGCTTTTCTATGTGCCAGGCGCTTTGTTGAGTGCTTACATGATTTTTCTCATATTCATTCTTACAAAAGCCTATGCAGTCGGTACTATCGTCATTACCAATGAACAAACAAGGAAATGGATGATTAGAGAGGAAAGAATAGTTTGCCAAGTGTTACAAATAAGTGGAGAAAAAAGTGAAGTGAATGTGTTAGTTGCTCAATCGTGTCGAGCTCTTTGTGACCCCGTGGACCATACATAGCCTACCAGGCTCCTCTGTCCATTGAATTCTACAGGCAAGAATACTGGAGTGGGTTGCCATGCCCTCCTCCAGGGGATCTTCCTGACCCAGGGATCCAACCTGAGTCTCCTACATTGCAGCCAATCTTTACTGCTGAGCCAGTCATTGCAAAAGTCACAGCTCATTGAAATCATTCCTTTGATATGAATGTTAGCTACCAGGGGTCAGTATCTGTGACTTCTCATCCTGAGTCTCCTCAGGTTGCACTGTCCAGGGGGTGGATGCAGCCATTGACTGCTTGATAGTGGGTATCCTGTTTCTATCCCAGGTTCCCTCAGGGCTTGCTCTCAAGGCAGCTGTAATATGGTGGCTTGATGGCTACAACACCCTTTGCTTACTGATATGGCAGGCGACATTTTTTTTTCTCATTGATACTGCCAAGGTGTTCCTGCCGTTGCACCCTCACGCTACTTATCACCCAGAGGGTGAAGGTGACAAAAGAAGGGATATGGCGGGGGCAGCAGAAGCCACCCCAATACTCCATAAAGAGTGGCTACTTAGAATCATATGGCCTGAGCCATAATTTTAAGATCCTACCCCCAGTTCTGTTTAGCCCCCTCAATCTTTTTGTTTGTTTTAAAATAAATTTATTTATTTTAATTGGAGGTTAATTACTTTACAATATTGTATTGGTTTTGCCATACATCAACATGAATCTGCTACAGGTATACACGTGTTCCCCATCCTGAACCCCCCTCCCTCCTCTCTCCCCATACCATCCCTCTGGGTTGTCTCAGTGCACCAGCCCCAAGCATCCAGTATCATGCATAGAACCCGGACTGGCTATTCATTTCATATATGATATTATACATGTTTCAATGCCATTCTCCCAAATCATCCCACCCTCGCCCTTTCCCACAGAGTCCAGAAGACTGTTCTATACATCTGTGTCTCTTTTGCTGTTTTGCATACAGGGTTAAAGTATATATTGAACACATTATATTTCACATTTCCAGAGGATAGTATTTCTTTTTCCATTTGTGAGGTAGGCTTACACAGGCAGACTTCCCAGGTTTTACTGAAGAAGATCAACATTTGCTTATTTATAAGGCCTGAACCACATTGAAAATTACATGATTTTACAAATTACTCTTAGGCATCTAAGAAAATGAGGGGAAAAAACTATTCACCATATAATCTTTTGATCAAGAAGATTTTGGCCATGCAGTATTAATGAAAAATATGAACCAAGTGTAAGGAGTACTTTTGAATGGCAGTTTCATGTAGGCTTATTGGGGGCAAACTGATTGATGGGTTCTACTATTAGGAGGGAACTGTAGTCCCCAAATAATCTTCACTTTAAGTGTAACATATGTTATACCACACATGTATTCCTGCAAAGTTGTTCTCAAACCAGATTTCTGTCAGTCCATATCTTCTCCTTTACTTTCACAATCATTTTAGAATTGCTTTATTCTCAGTTTTATCTTCAGTTGGCAGTGGTTCTACCTACCACACCTACCTCTTTCTGTCTAGAAGTTAATAGCTTATGCAATATTGATATATACCATCAGGGAACTCCTAGGAACTCCTACTTAAAAGCAGCTTGAATTTGTTGGTAAAGCAAAGAACTACTTTGTAATGGGCACAGTCACCCTCCAAAATGTGCATTATAAATCTAGATATTTTTAGACTGTTCTCTTAAAACAGGATGTATCTGAGTATGGATTGTATGCTAAATCACTTCAGTTGTGTCTGACTCTTTGCTACCCTATGGACGATAGCCCACCAAGCTCCACTGTCCACGGAATTCCTCAGGCAAGAATACTGGAGTGGGTTTCTGTGCCCTCCTCCAAGGTATCTTCCTTTTCCTGACCCAGGGATTAAACCCACGTCTCTTATGTCTCCTGAATTGGTAGGAGAGTTCTTTACCACCAGCACCACCTGTTAGCATCTCAAATCTAGCAGTCAAAAATTACTTTCAGAATATCTGAAAGACAAATGATGTTCAAGGTTCAGTTTATCTGTCCCTATAATTTTCCAATCTAGATTTATAAAAGGAAAAACATTTCCTGTAGGCAATTTTTTCCAGTCATAATAAAGATATATAGAAAGAAGTTTCAAGTTCTGCACAAATCTTTTTGTTCCTATTACATAAGCTCAACCAAAGGAAATCACTTTATGGTGTTTTGCCAATTTTCGATTTAAAAATTCTAAGCTCCTTAGGGTATAGCTTATATCTAATGCTTTGATAATTTAATTATCTGTAAAACTTAAATGTTTATATATTATGCAAATAGCCTCCATACCAAACAAAGGTGAACTTCTGCAAAACTGTAGATGATATTTGAACTTAGGAGTCTTATTCCAAAGTATTATTTTGGAAACATATTTATAAGATAAATCCAAATCAAAAAGGACAACTTCACATCACATGTACTAAAGGTTTAGGTACCCATAGTTGACTTCCATTGTAACAACAGTTGCTTTTTACAGCACATACTTGTTAGTGAGTATTGCCTCTTCTGCAGTTTTTCTCAGAATAAAAATGGTGGTAGAAGTAGTTAGGTAGTGGTTAGAAGTTACCAAGATAATCCTTTGCTGAAGTTCCCAAGTGTAGATAACATTTTTCTTTCTTCCTTAATTTACTCTCCTTTCTGTGTAGAACTTTAGACCTGAACATTTTATGACATTTCCTAATCAGTAAAAATCTAAATTCCCATGTTATACAAATGGATTCACAAACCTATACACAGAATTACAGAGATACAGGTAGTTTGGAAGGCTCTTATAAGAAAATTTTCCAGGTATATTTATTTAAAATATTAATTCAGAATTAAAATACTTATAATTTAGTTTTTGTAAGTATCAGAATTCAACATGTATATCTTGAACATCAAAAGAAATCTGATTATGAGAAAGGAATGTCTCAAAAAAAAAAAAAAAACAATGGCAAGAATGATACTGGGCCTCAGGGAGGACCTGATTGTGGATTTAGAAAGCTCTCAGAAACAAATTTTAGGTTCATCTGTCAGTTCTGTGTCTCATTACTGCTTCTTTCTTTGCAAACTGTCTTGGCTTTCCTAGCCACACAGCAGAAGATGTAGCTCTTCATAGCTAAACAGTGTCATTGTCTTTTCATCTGTCAGTTCTGTGTCTCATTAGCTAAACAGTGTCATAGCTTTGTCATAGCTAAACAGTGTCATAGCAAACTGTCTTAGCTTTCCTAGCCACACAGCAGAAGATGTAGCTCTTCATAGCTAAACAGTGTCATTGTCTTTTCATCTGTCAGTTCTGTGTCATCTGTCAGGTTTCTTGGCTTTCCTAGCCACACAGCAGAAGATGTAGCTCTTCATAGTTAAACAGTGTCATTGTCTTTTCATATTGTTCATGAGGTTCTCAAGGCAAGAATACTGAAGTGGTTTGCCACTCCCTTCTCCAGTGGACCACGTTTTGTCAGAACTCTCCACCATGACCCGTCTGTCTTGGGTGGCCCTACACAGCATGGCTCATAGTTTCAATGAGTCAGACAAAGCTGTGGACCATAAAGAAAGTTGAGCACCGAAGAACTGATGCTTTTGAACTGTGGTGTTGGAGAAGACTCTTGAGAGTCCCTTGGACTGCAAGGAGATTAAATGAGTCAATCCTGAAGGAAATCAGTCCTGAATATTCATTGGAAGGACTGATGCTGAAGCTGAAGCTCCAATACTTTGGCCACCTGATGTGAAGAACTGACTCATTCGAAAAGACCCTGATTCTGAGAAAGATTGAAGGCAGGAGGAGAAGGGGAGGGCAGAGGATGAGATGGTTGGATGGCATCAGCAACTCAATGGACATGAGTTTGAGGAAACTCCAGGAGTTGGTGATGGACAGGGAAGCCTAGCATTCTACAGTCCATGGTGTCACAGAGAGTTGGATACGACTGAGCAACTGAACTGAACTGAGAGCTAAACAAAGGGCTTCCCAGGTGGTTCTGTGGTAAAGAATCTGCCTGCCAATTCAGGAGACATGGGTTCGATCCATGGGTCAGGAAGATCCCTTGGAGAAGGAAATGACAACTCACTCCAGTATTCTTGCCTGGAAAATCTCATGAACAGAGGAGCCTGAAGGGCTACAGTCCATGGGGGTGGCAAAGAGTTGGAAATGACTTAGAGACTAAACAACAGCAAATAACTGAAGAGATTTTGTGTTATGGATCAGCCACTCAGAAAGTCAAGCTCTTTATGGGTCTCAGTTCCAAAGAGGAGCAAGAGCATGTCTCTATCCAAACTAGAAACAACTGTAGTCATAGAAGCAGGATTATGCAGGAGATGTATGGCCATAGCCAGGTGTTGTTAAGTGGTATAGATGCAAGGAGGGCACCTGCCCTCAACTTGCTTACTATCTAGGAGACAGAAACAAAATTAAAAAAAAAAAAACTTGGATTCTTATGAGATAAGGGCTTTATGATCAGTTCTGGGTGGGGAGCACAAAGTGAAAAGTAACTTTGTCTCATGGAGCTGCCCAAGTGTTTGAAGATACTGAGAAGTTCATCGTGTGAGTTGGGAAGGGAGGTACAATGATAGATGAAGCCAAAGAGGAATATTTTGGTTTTTGAAGGGTGTGGTTTCATATGCTATACTAAAGAGATCAGACTTTATTTATTATGGAAAAGATTTTAAGGAGAAAAATTACAAGATCAGGGATTTTATTTGTATTTATTTTTTTAGGTGAAAGTCTACCACTAGTAGGGCAAGCACATACAGCTCATTATGATGAGAAAGAATATAATCTACTACTAGTAGATCACAAACATGTTTCAGTGTATACTGAATTAGGAGAAACAATCAAAGCCTTTCTAACTGTGCAGTATTGGGCAAGTAATTTTATCTCTGTGCTTCAGTTTCTTGACAAGTTCTTTTTTTTTTTTAATTTTATTTATTTTACTTTACAATACCGTTTTGGTTTTGCCATACATTGACATGAATCCACCACGGGTGTATACGAGCTCCCAATCCTGAATCCCCCTCCCACCTCCCACCCCTTATCCTCTCTCTGGATCATCCCTGTGCACCAGCCCCAAGCATCCTGTATCCTGTATAGAACATAAGCTGGCACTTCATTTCTTACATCATAGTATACATGTTTCAATGCCATTCTCCCAAATCATCCCACCCTCTCCTTCTCCCACAGAGTCCAAAAGTCTGTTCTATACATCTGTGTCTCTTTTGCTGTCTCACATACAGGGTCATCATTGCCATCTTTCTAAATTCCATATATGTGTCAGTATACTGTATTGGTGCTTTTCTTTCTGGCTTACTTCACTCTGTATAATAGGTTCCAGTTTCATCCATCTCATTAGAACTGATTCAAATGAATTCTTTTTAATGTCTGAGTAATACTCCATTGTGTATATGTACCACAGCTTTCTTATCCATTCATCTGCTGATGGACATCTAGGTTGTTTCCATGTCCTGGCTATTATAAACAGTGCTGCAATGAACATTGGGGTACATGTGTCTCTTTCAATTCTGGT
>SJYT01052222.1:17185-27290 GCA_006410635.1 Cephalophus harveyi | reverse complement strand
AGAAGGCTGAGCGCCGAAGAATTGATGCTTTTGAACTGTGGTGTTGGAGAAGACTCTTGAGAGTCCAAGGAGATCCAACCAGTCCATTCTGAAGGAGATCAACCCTGGGATTTCTTTGGAAGGAATGATGCTAAAGCTGAAACTCCAGTACTTTGGCCACCTCATGTGAAGAGTTGACTCATTGGAAAAGACTCTGATGCTGGGGGGGATTGGGGGCAGGAGGAGAAGGGGACGACCGAGGATGAGATGGCTAGATGGCATAACGGACTCGATGGACGTGAGTCTGAGTGAACTCCGGGAGATGGTGATGAACGGGGAGGCCTGGCGTGCTGTGATACATGGGGTCGCAAAAAGTCGAACACGACTGAGCGACTGAACTGAACTGAACTGATAAAAGAAATAAAACATTATCCTTCAGTAGGCAATCTGATATGGTAAAAGGAACATGTGGGCAGGAGGAGAAGGGGACGACCGAGGATGAGATGGCTAGATGGCATAACGGACTCGATGGACGTGAGTCTGAGTGAACTCCGGGAGATGGTGATGAACGGGGAGGCCTGGCGTGCTGTGATACATGGGGTCGCAAAAAGTCGAACACGACTGAGCGACTGAACTGAACTGAACTGATAAAAGAAATAAAACATTATCCTTCAGTAGGCAATCTGATATGGTAAAAGGAACATGATGCTGAATCCTGACAATAAGGTCAATGCCTGCTGGTTTTGTTCTATTTCAGGTTTTATATGTGTATATATATATATATATCCTCTTCAGTTTTACTTTATATCATTTTAAGATGGGGAAACTAAGACTGGGGCTTCATTGAAACATTTGTTGTTTCAGTCACATCAGTTCAGTTCAGATCAGTTCAGTTCAGTTCAGTTCAGTCGCTCAGTCGTATCTGACTCTGTGCAACCCCATGAATCGCAGCACACCAGGCCTCCTTGTCCATCACCAACTCCCAGAATTTTGGCCACATGAGCTGGCCAAAGTACTGGAGTTTCAGCTTTAGCATCAGTCCTTCCAATGAACACCCAGGACTGATCGTTTTAGGATGGACTGGTTGGATCTTCTTGCAGTCCAAGGGACTCTCAAGAGTCTTCTCCAACACCACAGTTCAAAAGCATCAATTCTTTGGCACTCAGCTTTCTTCACAGTCCAACTCTCACATCCATACATGATTACTGGAAAAACCATAGCCTTGACTAGATGGACCTTTGTTGGCAAAGTAATGTCTCTGCTTTTGAATATGTTATTTAGGTTGGTCATAACTTTCCTTCCAAGGAGTAAGCGTCTTTTAATTTCATGGCTACAATCACAATCTGCAGTGATTTTGGAGCCCCCCAAAAATAGTCTGACACTGTTTTCACTGTTTCCCCATCTGTTTCCCATGAAGTGATGGGACCAGATGCCATGATCTTCGTTTTCTGAATGTTGAGCTTTAAGCCAAATTTTTCACTCTCTTCTTTCATTTTCATCAAGAGGCTTTTTAGTTCCTCTTCACTTTCTGTCATAAGGGTGGTGTCGTTTGCATATCTGAGGTCATTGATATTTCTACTGGCAATCTTGATTCCATCTTGTGCTTCCTCCAGCCCAGCATTTCTCATGATGTACTCTGCATATAACTTAAATAAGTAGGGTGACAATATACAACCTTGACGTACTCCTTTTCCTATTTGGAACCAGTCTGTTGTTCCATGTCACATAGTCATGTCCTATTCTTTGTGATCCCATGGACTACAGCACACAAGGCCTCTTTGTCCTTGGCCATCTCCCAAAGTTTGCCCAAATTCATGTCTGTTGAATCGGAGATGCTATCCAGTCATGTCATTCTCTGATACCTTCTTCTCCTTCTGCCTTCAATCTTTCCCAGCATCAGGGGCTTTTCCAATGAGTCAGCTGTTTGCATCAGATGACAAAAATACTGGAGTTTCAGCTTCAGCATCAGTTCTTCCAATGAGTATTCAGGGTTGATTTCCCTTAAAATTGACCCCAAATTGGAAAATCAATGAAACAGGATGAAAACTACCAAGTTTACATGTTCTTATAATAAATTAATATTTGTTGAGTGCCTGCTGTCCTTGTGCTAGAATTTTTTTTTTTAAAGGCATGGTACTGAAGTGAATTGATTTAATATCTCAGACAGGATACATTTACAGAAACAAGAAAATGCATTTCAGTCTGAATGGATGTTTTTTCAGATGTTTGTTTGTAAGATGCCTTATGTAACTGCAGTTGTTCACATACTGAAAATCACTATTAATCCTTCTCTATTTATGTGTCTACTTTTAATAACATATATCTAGACAATTAAATTTTTATTATTCATCTTTCTTTTACCTTCATTTCTTGTTTTTAAATCCTTTTATAAGTTGATAACTCATATTATTCAGGACTAATTTTACCAAATATGGCATATATTGACATTTTGCTTAGCTAAAGTGGTACATTCATGATTTAAGAGCATAAATACTATTTATAGCTTATTCAACATGTCATCTGATATAATAGCTCTTGGCTTTTTGTAAAATATTTTGGGAGATACTCATTTATGAAGGAATCTGATACAATAGGAAATCTAAATGTTTAGTCATTGGACAAGTTAGTTCAAACATGGAAATCATATAAAAATATACATCCCATATACATTTCAGTATTTCAATGTATACAAATAAATGTATCCACTTATCTCTTGATTTAGCATCATAGTATTTTGTGAGTGTTGGTCTGCTGATTAGAGCATTTTTCTCTCATAAACCACATCCATAATAGATCCTCCTCATGTTCCAGTTTTATATTATGTGCAGTGAAAACCTAGAGACCTTTGTAAAATAACCTGAATGCAGTATGTTTACAGTTGCTTTTCTTCTTTTACAGTTGTCTTGCCCACATCCAACTTAACAATACTTTTTAAGCACCTTTCCTTTAGTGAATGTTTCTAATCTTTCTCTCTCTTTTTAAATAAATTCCTTTTAGTTTAGATTAGATTTTGCTCTTTGTGTTCCATATTTTATAGATCTGACAAACACATAGTGTCACCTTTACACCATTACAGCATAATTGTTTTACTATCTGGAAAATCCCCTGTGCTCCACCTTGCCATCCTTCCCCCAGCCCCTCAGGCAATCACTGATGCTCTTTCGTCTCCATAGTTTTGCCATTTTCCAGAATGTCACAGAATTGGTATCATATCACTCATGGACAGCATGTAGCCTTTTCAGACTGGCTTCTTTCTTTTGTATATCTTTCACATATGTATTTTAGTGGTCTATACAATATTAAGTTAAACTACTTAGTACTCTGCATAGTTACTAATACAACTATGAGAGGTAGGTTTGATAATAGACACAACCATGTCATTATAAGCATACAACTTAACTGTGGAAGAAATAGGTAGCCATACAGTACTAGCCAATACCATTCAGCATGCAGTGGTCATCCCTTTCAACAGATGAACAGAACATTAAGTAAGATGAAGGTGGTAAGTGGAATCTGATTAAGAGATCACCCACCATATTTTAAAATTTGTATATAATGTAAAACATTATATTTTTATGCTACCATATTTTATTTTAAAATTGCAATTCACAAAATTATATTGCACCAAACTATATTCTCTATTCATTGTTCCTAAAATTCCAGAAGTCAGTCCCAGGTGCTGCTGTTAATCTTTTTAGTTCAGTCACTCAGTCATGTCCGACTCTTTGTGACCCCATGGACTGCATCATGCCAGGCCTCCCTGTCCATCACCAACTCCCAAAATTTACTCAAACTCATGTCCGTCGAGTCGGTGATGCCATCCAGCCATCTCATCCTCTGTCGTCCCCTCCTCCTCCTGCCCTCAGTCTTTCCCAGCATCAGGGTCTTTTCACATGAGTCAGCTCTTCACATCAGGTGACCAGAGTTTTGGAGTTTCAGCTTGAACATCAGTCCTTCCAATGAACACCCAGGACTGATCTCCTTTAGGATGGACTGGTTGGATCTCCTTGCAGTCCAAGGGACTCTCAAGCATCTTGTCCAACACCACAGTTCAAAAGCATCAGTTCTTCGGTGCTCAGCATTCTTTATAGTCCAACTTTCACATCCATACATGACTACTGGAAAAACCATAAGCTTGACCAGATGGACCTTTGTTGACAAAGTAATATCTCTGCTTTTTAATATGCTGTCTAGGTTGGTCATAACTTTCCTTCCAAGGAGCAAGCATCTTTTTATTTTATGGTTGCAGTCAGCATCTGCAGTGATTTTGGAGCCCCAAAAAATAAACTCTGACACTGTTTCCACTATTTCCCCATCTATTTCCCATGAAGTGATGGGACCGGATGCCATGATCTTCGTTTTCTGAATGTTGAGCTTTAAGCCAACTTTGTCACTCTCCTCCTTCACTTTCATCAAGAGGCTGTTTAGTTCTTCTTCACTTTCTGCCATAAGGGTGGTGTCATCTGCATATCTGAGGTTATTGATATTTCTCCCAGCAATCTTGATTCCAGCTTGTGCTTCTGCTATCCCAGCTTTTCTCATGATGTACTCTGCATATAAGTTAAATAAGCAGGGTGAAAATATACAGCCTTGATGTACTCCTTTTCCTATTTGGAACCAGTCTGTTGTTCCATGTCCAGTTCTAACTGTTGCTTCCTGACCTGCATACAGATTTCTCAAGAGGCAGGTCAGGTGGTCTGGTATTCCCATCTCTCAGAATTTTCCACAGTTTATTGTGATCCACACAGTCAAAGGCTTTGGCATAGTCAATCAACCAGAAATAGATGTTTTTCTGGAACTCTCTTGCTTTTTTGATGATCCAGCTGCTGTTAATAGTCTGGTAGAAAAAGTGGTAGGGTCTCCTCAAAGAAAAATTTTGTACAAAAAAGATAAAAAGTCAGTAAATAGATAAGGCATACATTTTCAGTTTACATTATGCTTGTATCTAAAACATCTTGATGAATATTATTTTAGTGGCATCCTTAGAATAATACATGAATATCTGAAAGAGATATAACATGAGAAGCTTTAACTAAAATTTCTGATTATAGTTTATATACTGAACTAAATGACAACACCTATTAATTACAGTTTTGTCAAATGCTGAAGTTACTCAGATCCAGTTTGCATATTTCCTCAAATTTTCTTCCTGTGATCAGAATTCCCTATAGTAGCTAATTTTAATGTAGCAACTCTATATGTATTACCTGAACCTAGAACTGTGCCCAGAAATATTGTAGAGCTTTAATGTAGTAATTTTAAATGAGTTGAATACATTAATTTTGAACAAAGACTTTTACTGTAGCTTAGAAATCTCCCCCTCACCCCTATTTCCCTCTTGCTGCTTTCCCTTATCACCTAGGGGTCTCTCCTATCCTCTTTTACTCTGGAGACTAGTAATAGGTCTTCATCAACTCCCCAAAAAATCAAAACAAAATGGCCTTCTATCATTACTCCAATTGTCTGTCCAGACCAAAATTGAAAGGAATCTGTCTAACACATCAGCTGTTGTTTTTCTGACGACTAACCTCAAGCAAGAAGATATTAAATAATGTTATCATTATCTCACCCAAACTAAACATTTAAAGCACATTTCAATAGAACAAAACCAGTTGTTGCATTTAATGATTTTCTTTTTCCATATATAAAGGACATCATTTAATGACCAATGTATAAGCGGAAGGATTATCATCTAATGTGCTAGATATGGTGTGACAGATAATAGATATTACTGAAATAAGTAAACCCAGGGAGGATCGAGTTAATTTTTCCAGAGTCCCACAAGCAATATATTACCGGATCTAGGATTCTTTTTCCATGACACCTGACTGTTTTCAAAATGGTTTAATAAATAGTGAAGAAAAAAGCACCCAATTAACAGAGTCATGAAACACTCAAATTTGATTTCTGAAATGCCAGTGTCAGAAATTCAAATCTGTGGCCTTGTTATTCTTGACTTACCATTTAAATATGACCTATAGAACCTTTGGCAGAACCCACTCTCCTGATGCAGATGAAGATTCACATGAAATTAGTCTTTTAGTTACCAAGTAATACTGCTCTCTAAAACAAACCTGAGATATTTTAAGAAGCAAAATACTTAAAGATACTGGAAGTGTTTTAGAAAAGTGTGGTTCTTACCGACTTCCAGTTCAATTTGCTTGTTTAGAGAGTTTGGATGTGACTTACAGAGAAAGTTGAAGACCTTGCCTGGTGGGTGTTCAATAAATGTTAATTGAACTGAATTGAATTGAGACCCAAGTTCAAATCCAATTTAATACCAAAATAGTGACGGTTTGGTCAGATCACAAAGTCACAACTGATGGAATTGCCTGGGACAGGCATTATAGCATGTGTGGCGAGAAGAATAGAGAGGAGACTGGCAGGACACCTCGAATTATGTTTTGGATCCTGAAAGAGTGCTATTTACAGCCAAGAAGTGTCATGACACCTTGCTAGCTTTTACAGATACTAAAACATTTTTGCTATTTCTTGAAATCATCACAGTGTAAAAAATCCTCCTTTCCTACTACCCCAAAGACATCCTCCATCCCGGCATTCTGAGATGGTAGTCTTTTCTCGTATAGAATACAGCAGGTGCAGAGATATGTCTCAGGATCAGAAAGGAATGAAGTGGCAACTATCCAACACACTCCCAGTGAGAGAGGCCTTTTGACATCCCGTCCTAAGGCAGTGGAGAAGGAGATGAAGAGAGAACTTGGTAGAAAATAGCAGAGCCACCTGTCGGAGTCCATTTGGGCCACTCTAGCAAAATACCATAATCTGAGTAGCTTATAAACAGCAGAAATTTATTTATCACAGTCCTGGAGGCTGAGAGGTCCAAAAATCAAGGCTCTGGCAGATTTGGTGTCTGATGAGAACCTGTTTCCTAGATAGCTATCTTTTTATTGCAACCTCATATGGCAGAAAAGATGATGGAGTTCTCTAGCACCACTTTTATAAGGACACTAATTATAGTAGCAAAGGCTGATTCATCACCTAATCACCTCCCAGAGGCCCCACCTCCAAATTCCATCACTTGTCACCTAGCATTTTAGCATCCAAATGGGGGCGGGGCACAACATTCAGACCATAATGCCGCCTGTGGCTAATGGACTTCCATTCTGCGGGAACCAACAGTATGCGAAGTAGAGCACACATGCTCCATCCACTGCCTCTCGAAAACCGTGAAGGTAAGATTGCAATTTGCCATTGTCTGTGGTTCTTTCCACTTGACTTTCTCAAGAGGCTCTTTATCCCACATCCCTTTCTCAGAAAGCAGAGAAATCATCTCTCGGGCCCTCTCATGCCTCCAGTTCATTCATCATCCTCAGAATCAAGACTTTCTTCCATCTGAAACTGAGCAAGGTGACAAAATTGCCTGTATTAAATGAACTTTACTTTCTCTGTTTCTTTCCTCCCTCGTTCCTATTCTGTTCTTTCCCATCACCCAAAAAGGATATATCCAAAGAGTCTGGCCACATTATTATGGGTTGGAAGACAACTTCAAGGATTCTTATTCATTAAGCCAACAGAAAACACTTGTCTGGAAGTATAGTTTGATCACATAAAGAATTTGCTTCCATATTGTATTTATTGAATTACCTTTCTATTTTCTTTTTCAAAATTATATATAACATTCCAGAAACTGTCATTCTCTCCCCACCCCACCCCCAGTTGGTGAAATTTATGTGTTTGGTCTCAATCCCTTATTTCCAAATAAATCATTAGGTGCTCAGTTTTTGAAACTTTTTCTCTTAAAGCCTGACCAATTTTCCAATCCAATCTATCACATATACACAATGTTTTCAATACCCTCCCCAAAATGTACCCTCCCTTCCATGTAACAAGATAGGGAAAACATAACATTTCCTAGCCAGAAATTTTTTAAGAGGTTGTATCTAAAATCATTATTTTTAGAAAGTGGTGCAGAGGCCCATATAAGCCAGTTAACTTGTCCCAGGCTGCACAGCTGGTCACTGACACACCCAGGACCATTACCTATATTGTTCCTATACACATGGGAACAGAGCCAGGCTTAAGTAATCTGTGCAGAAAATATAAGAAGTTATTTGACTTAATGTCAGAACACACACTCTGTCTTCTCAAACTATTAGTTCATTAAATCCTGCTGTTTACATAATACACTGTCTAAATTTCTCATGGCCTAAAGGTTCAAATAAAATGTAGTATACTTGTATCTTACATAGGGCATTCATTAAGTTCAATAACAATACTTTTAAAACATGATGTAAACTACACATTTAAGGAAACCATTTGGAGGAATGAATTTAAGCTTTTAAGTTCCAAGGCCATATCCAAAAGACATTGGAAGAATTATGCTTTCCATTGTAAAAACTTCCCATGAGCATACGGCTAGTTACTCAACCTACTGCTCCATCTTTCCTTTTTCCTCTCAGTGCCCACATTGTGAAAAGAATAGATTATGCTTATTGTCCCTGCTTCCTTGGCCCATATTAATTCTACTTGCTGACTTCTGTCCCAAACTCTCTATTTCCTACCCAGAAAGTTACCAGCCCCAAATGGCACATCCTCATTAATGAACCTGCAACTTATGACATTGCTGACACTCCTCTTCTTGTCCTGTAGCACTTTGCCAAAGAAAGTTCTACCAACTCCTTAGATAGCTGTTCATCTCCTTGTCACCTGAATACAGAGATATTTCTTATCACTATAATAAGAAATCTGCTAAGAAAATCTCTTAGCAGATTTTCTGCTACTGTTTTCTCTTTCCTCCAGGGCTGCTTTTAAGCCTATATAGTCCACAGCTTAAAAATAGGCTGTTCTGAACTCTAGACATGAATTCCCTGCCTACTAATCATTTTATCTGGATGTCTAATGGATACCTCAATTTCAACGTGGTCAATAGATCTTTTTAATGACAACTGGATTCTCTTAATAATAGTTCTACATCTACTCATTTAGTATTGATACTACCTTGATTCTTCTTTCTCCATAAATTTAGTCACCCACAAATCCTATTGATCTTTTCTCTGTATCAACTTTCAGCTCATCCCATCATTTCCATTGTCACCATTGTGACCACTTAATTGAGCCGGAGCTATAGAATTCCACCTGGTCTTTCCCACTTCCAGTCTCTCCAACTCCAAACCGCTCAAGATTGCCACCACAGAATCAGAGTTTCTAATGCTCTGCTACTGTCACTACGTGACGTACAACCTTCAGTGGTTTCCCACTGCTGTCTTAGTAGAGTCCAAGCTCAGCTCGCCATGCACAGCCATGAGTTTCCCCAGGCTTGTCTTGACTTAGACCATGCCCTTCTGTGCTCTAGCCCTCCTTGGCTACTAGCTTTCACTTCACTCACCCTGATCCTCCTGCTTGATTTTCTCCTTCTTCCTCTAAATCATTATCTGTTGGAGGACTGCTTAAGGACTAATTCAGTTTCTCCTCCTTTCTTTAACAGCCATGTCACCTCCTGTCTCCACTGTGTGCCCACTCTTCAGCATGGAGACTTACTGTCCAGTGCTTTATCTCTTCATTTGAGATAAATCTATCTCTTTATTTATCTCTTTATCTCTTCATTTATCTCTTCTCTTTCTTCAATTTAATATGTTTCTTGACCACTGCTCTCTTGTTTAACCAGTGACTTGCACATTGTTCAGTTCAGTTCAGTCACTCAGTTGTGTCCGACTCTTTGCGACCCCATGAATCGCAGCACGCCAGGCCTCCCTGTCCATCGCCAACTCCCAGAGTTCACTCAGACTCACGTCCATAGAGTCAGTAATGCCATCCAGCCATCTCATCCTCGGTCGTCCCCTTCTCCTCCTGCCCCCAATCCCTCCCAGCATCAGAGTCTTTTCCAATGAGTCAACTCTTCTCGTGAGGTGGCCAAAGTACTGGAGTTTCAGATTTAGCATCATTCCTTCCAAAGAAATCCCAGGGCTGATCTCCTTCAGGATGGACTGGCTGGATCTCCTTGCAGTCCAAGGGACTCTCAAGAGTCTTCTCCAACACCACAGTTCAAAAGCATCAATTCTTCAGCGCTCAGCTTTCTTCACAGTCCAACTCTCACATCCATACATGACCACAGGAAAAACCATAGCCTTGACTAGATGGACCTTAGTCGTCAAAGTAATGTCTCTGC
>SJYT01052222.1:0-16833 GCA_006410635.1 Cephalophus harveyi | reverse complement strand
CTCCACTGGAATTCCATCACCTCCACTAGCTTTGTTCGTAGTGATGCTTTCTAAGGCCCACTTGACTTCACATTCCAGGATGTCTGGCTCTAGATGAGTGATCAGTAATCAGAAAACATTTTTAATTAGGTGAATGTTCCTCTACTCAAGGAAGTCATGAAATAGGTACAATTTTTGAGTGGCTTCCATGTTAGAAAAGACTAAGAATTAATAAACATAGGATATCTAGAGATTATCTACAGAACTGTTACATATGTTTTGATCTTTCCTCCAGATTGACTGCCCTATGATCTTCATAACATATAAATTGTACCATTTGTACAAAACAGAATCTGGGAGAGGCTTCTTTAGGCTTTAGCTTTAGCAATGAGCCATCTCTCCTTTCTATCCATAATTGACTATTCAGTGATTTTGAAATTCATTCTGCAATCTTATCCCACATCTGAGATTTTTTACGTAGTTTTCTCACTGCCTAGAATGACCTATACATTCTTTGAATGTATTAGTCACTCAGTCATGTCCAACTCTTTGTGATGCCATGGACTGTAGCCCACCAGGCTCCTCTGTCCGTAGAATTTTTCAGGCAAGAATACTGGAATGAGTTGCCATTTTCTCTTCCAGGGGATCTTCCCAACCCAGGGATCAAACCTAGATCTCCTGCATTGCAAGCATATTCAAAAAAATCAATTTGGGACCTCCCTGGTGGTCCACTGGTTAAGACTCCTCACTTCCACTTCAGGGGTCATGAGTTTGATCCCTCATCAAGGAACTAAGATCCTGCATGCTACAGCATGGCCAAAATAAGTAAAAATAAAAAGACATCTGCATTTTAAAATAGTACCAATTCAGGACCAGATAAAATTATAATTACCCTATAAAGTTTTTCCCTGCCCATCAATTAGAATCACATAGAAGTTGAGATGTGGCACTGTGGTCAGAAGACTCAGGCCCACAATTTTCACATTCTTACTTATATTGTCTTTCTATAATTTAAACTCATGTCTGTCTCAACTGTGCACTGTATATTTCTATATACTATGCATTGTATATAGTCTCAACTATGCATTGTATATAGGTGTTCGAAGCCACACCTAATCTATTTCATCTCAACATCCCCCACATATCCCCCCTCAGTGCTAGGTATATATTACTTGCTGTGTCTTAGGGTTTGAGCTCATAAACTATGGAGATAAATGAAAATGGGTTAAAATCTCCACTCTCCCACTTACTAGCACTTGGTTTGGTGGCAAGTTACTCAACATTTCTGAGCCTCAGATCCTCCTTTAATAAACTTGAAGTAATAGTATTTCCTACCTCATGGAAATCAGCATGGGAATTTGTGTCAGTTGAGCTACATGCTCAGAAGAATAGCTGTATGTTAGATATTCTAGGAATTTTTCTTGAAACCAATTCGAGTATTTGCATGGGAGATCCTTTCTAAAATTTTAAAGGTCAGTCGTGACAAGGAGAAAGGAGAGACATGAGGGTGGTGGGGAGGTGCTCTCAACAGGATCCTGTCTAGGCCAAGAGCTCATTCCTACCTGCAGTCTGACCTGTGCCTCAGAGCATAAGAATCACTTTGATCCAAGCCCCTGACACTTGATTTCATTCTTCTCTTTGTGAAACAATCTCATTAGAGAAATCGTGCTGCTGTGAAAGCAGGTCACTCAGCTGGGGGTAGGCAAAGAAAGTCTTGCTCGGCTTAGTCATGACCTCCATGAAAAGTGAAGTGTTAGTGAGGAGCCCTGGGATCTGAAGTGTGCCATGGCCAAGGTTTTCACCAGAGGCTGCTGGGAGTTTGGCCAGAAGGAAGAGTAATGAAGGGGTTGACTGAACTGCTGCAGTGGGTGTTAGCATCAGTTCTCCCATCCTGGTTAGTAATGAGCTCTCTCCACATCTGATGGGAAATCCGGGGTGGAAGGAGGAAGTGGGGTGCTGCCAAGGGTGATACTGGCAGTGATATATTTAAAATAACACCCACCTGGGTCTGTCATCATCTGCAGTCAATGTTGACCTTATCACACGTTCTGCAAGAAGTGTTCATTAAGGAACCTGGGGCTCACTTCAATTTAAGATATAAGTTTTTTGTCTTCTTGTCTTTATAAAATGTAAGGCAAATAATTCAGAATATGCACTTAAGATTTTCAGGCTTACATTCTCAACCTATGTATCTAGACCTAGAGCACCAGTTGACCTCCTGAAAAACAAGCCAGGAAAAGCCCCATGGTATCATGGTGTTTAGGGGGAGAAACTTCCAAAGACAGAGATAACTGTTAATCCCTTCTCATCTCTCATAGTGGAAAATGCAAAAGTTGAGATTTAAGCCACTAGTGAAATATTTTGATGTATTTAAAGCCCTTCAAACCAAAAGATTCATGACATTTTATTGGTCTGTGTGCTGCTCAGTGACAGAAAGGTAAGAAATATAGATAAGAAATGCTAATCCATTTATTTGGAGTAGGTTTTCTTCTTTTGTATATTTCTCCTTTTACTTGTTATAGACTGGGTTTCCCCATCTGATCTCCCTAGGAATCTACTGACCAGGAGACTGTCCTAACTAAGAAAGTCTCTCCTTGCTCTGGTAGCAAATTAACCACATATTATCCACTCCCTTCTCCAAGGGATCTTCCCAACCCAGGGACTGAACCCAGGTCTCCTACATTGCAGGTTGTTTCTTTACCAATTGTGCCACCAAGGAATAAAATTATACTTAATCACAAAAGACTAACACTAAGGATAGAATTTCAAGAAGCTAGGGGGTGTAGGGATGGGGTAGGAGGACTGCTTAGTCCTTTTAATTTCTCTTGAAGTTTAGTGCTTTTACTGCTGAGTCATAGACCTAGCCCTGTGTATCTCAGAATGAGCTCTCTTCTGCTTTTATGATATTATTTTTCTTTATGTAACAAAGTCAGAATCTTATAGCATTTTAGTAGGAAAGGAATTTATAACCTACTTATTTCAAAGGTAAAATTGACTTATCTATGATTACATAACTAGTCAATGGCTGAGCGTCTGCAGAACACCAAATTCTTTAACTCTCAACCAAGGTTGGAGAAGACTCGAGAGTCCCTTGGACTGCATGGAAATCAAACTAGTCAATCCTAAAGGAAATCAACCATGAATATTCATTGGAAGGACTGATGCTAAACCTGAGGTTCCAATACTTTGGCCACTTGGTACAAAGAGCCAGCTTATTGGGAAAATACCACGATGCTGGGAAAGATTGAAGGTAGGAGAACGGGATGACAGAGGATGAGATGGTCGGATGGCATCACCAGCTCAAAAGACATGCGTTTGAGCAAGCTCCAGTAGTTGGTGAAGGACAGGGAAGCCTGGCGTGCTGCAGTCCATGGGGTCACAGAGTTGGACACGACTGAGCAACTGAACAATAACAAATGCCATGTGTGTATTTTCACCTACCTTCTCAGTATATCTAGATGTTTCCTCCTCAGAGCCACCACCGTGAAGCTAAGGAAGAGGATTTTTTTGCATTTTCATTCACTCTTCTTCTGTGCAGAATATCATTAGTTGAAATACCACCTATTTGAGGATTGAGGCCTGAGGTCTGTGATAATGTCACAAGTACAGTCCCATGTAGCCTCATTAATTTGTCCATGTTTATAGCCCTCACCGATGCTTGTAGACTCTGCTTCCTTTCTCTTGAAGGTTCTATGGTTCTCCTCCAGACATCAGGGTTATGTTTTGTTTTACTATTCTGCCATGCTTTCCTTAGTTAATTAATTACCTTTACTCTCCAATAGGGGCACTAGATTACTAAGAGGGTTTCCTGGTGGGGCTTAGGGACACCCCTTCATCTGGTTATATTCATAGTCCACATTAGTCAGGCAAAATATTTGTAGAATATTATTACAGGTAAAAGGAGGCCATGTTCAACTTCCTGTCATATACAAGCAGAATCTCAAAAATCTGCCCAATAAATCCTAACTGAAATAGGACACAGAAGCACATTAACATCCCAACCTTCATGATAATAGTCTTTTCTCACTGCAAATCCTTGTCTTTGTATTCTTCTCTCTGCCCTTAACACCTCAGATGAAAATACGTTAACATTTTTTCAGGATTCTCATTTTCTCTCCATTTCCTTTCAGTGGCCTGTGACCTGAGATCCATGGTTACAGAGTATAACTGATACGTCCTGGGATCAAGTTTGTGAATATTCTGGACTCATTCTTCCTCTTCCTCTCACCCTTCTCCTGTACACCGCCTCTCCCCAGCAGCCCCTTTATACCTCTCCTCACCCTCCCACCCCCACCTCCCGCAATCCCTCTGTTGCCACAATGTCTTTTTTTCCCAAAGGTCCTATGACTTATCACTTTACAGGATTTAAGAAATCCTGTAAAACAAATCCAGAGATTCACAATATGCACTTAACATTGTGAAAGAAGCTCCCATCTTCCCCCAAATCTCCGATCTCCATTAAACAAATATAATAATGTAATAAAGTTATTTTATGTCTCACATTTACATATTAGCAGAGGAAATCTGGTACAAGCCTTTTTGATAACCCACAGTCTTTAGTCACAGGATATTCTTATCATAAGGGGCTTCCCAGGTGATGCAGTGGTATAGAATCTGCCTGCCAATACAGGAGACACAGGAGATGTGGGTTTGATCCCTGGGTCAGGAAGATCCCCTGGAGGAGGGCATGGAAACCCACTCCAGCATTCTTGCCTGGAGAATCGCATAGACAGAGGAGCCTGGCAGGCTATAGTCTGTGGGGCTGCAGAGTTGGACACAATTGAGCACACAAGTATGCACACATTCTTATCATTGACTTTTCATAACTGCACTGCGAGCTAGTTAGGACTATCTTCTCTTGATTTTGCCTCCTTCAAGAACTCATTGAGGCATTCTATACACAGTGGTAAGTGCTTTTTGAGTAAATTAATCATTGAAGAAGGAAAACAAATGTGAACACAACCTATGAAGTCCAAAGGATCAGGGATTCCCAAGTTGCTTCATTGGATGAGAATTGTTAAGTGAACTCTTTCCTGGATTTTATTTAATTTTAACACATCATTCATTCATTTTGCCATGCAACACATGTTTATTATGTATTGTTTTGTATACTATATGCTAGACACTCCTCTGCTCATGGGGAATACATCTTCAAACAAAACCAAGATGCTTTGCCCTCCTTATAAATGTTCTAATAGGAGGAGCTGTTGTAGAAAGACAGATAGTTAATTAGATACAATAAATAAAATTTTAAAACATATTATCACGCATATTATGAAACAGTGAAAAATATGGCGCGGGATAACGGTCAGAAATATGTGGAGAGGGTGAGATTGCTGTTTTAAACAGGGTTGTCAAATCAGACTCACTGAGAAGGTGAGATTTGAGCAGAGACTTGAAATAGGGGAGGGAAGGAGTCAGGTGGCCTCTGGAGGAAGACCTTCTAGGCAAAGAGTGCAACCAGTGCAAAGCTCTGAAATCAGGACATGCCTGGTGTTTTTAAAGAAGAGCAGGAAGGTCAGTGTGGCCCAAGAAGAGTGAGCAAGGGTGAGCAGCAGGAGAGGAACAAGGCGAAGACAAAGAATTAAGGGCAGGAGGCGCGCAGATGCTTCTCTTCAAGAATGTGATAGTATATGACCATGGCTAGGCAGAGGGGCACTAGTTCTCTTTTTGTGAAAGAAGAAAAAGTACCTTCCGGGAATGGATGGACAGGCAGCAAGCTGCTGTGTGTGGGATGCAGGGAGAAGGAGAAAGGCATAGGAAGCAGCAGTTTACAAATGCTCACACAGATCCCTCAAATAACATCTGTTATTTCAGAGTGTGGTGAATATTTCAACAAGTCAGCTGCCATTGCCAGCTTCTCAGCAAGCTGTTTCACTCCAGTGCTCTCTAGTTCCTCCTTAATTCTGCTGTCTTTTATGCCTGTTTGCTCCTCTTCATCTTCGCCATCCCCTATGTCATCTTCGTGGCTGGAAAGAAACTTTTGAGATCAGCCTTACATGTGATACGTGACTGACCCCAAAGCATCATCAAAAAATGTGGTCTAGCATCTGCTTTAATAACTTCTCCAGTGGGGAGGAGGGTGAGTTGTCATTCAATCTGTCAATCAAACCATCAATCATCAACAAGCCCTCATTCATGAAGTTTCTCCTCATTAATTTAACATGTATTCATTGAACACTTATGATTCCTTAGGCTTTATTCTAAGCCATGACTAGACAACAGAGAATAAGACAAAGTCGCAGTTCTCATGGAATCTATATTCTAGTGGCAAAGTGACCCATAGAGAGATAAACAAATAGAATTTTGTAAAGAGCAATACAAAAAAGAAAGAAAACAAAACAAAAAGAAGTGATGGGAGAATGGGAGATGGGCCTATCTTAGATCTGAGTGAAGTGAGGCAGCAAAACTTTCAGAAGTCTAGAGAAGAATGTTCTAGGCAGAGAGAACAATACGTTCAAAGACCCAGAGTCAATAAATTAAGTTTTAGCATGTACCAGGGCTTGTATTTCATAGCAAGGCAATGGCTCTTGGTTTGTAATGCACATCAGCACCCCTATGGAACAATTCAGGACTTCAGAGGAGCATACCCCTGCAAAACCTAAATCAAAATCTCTGGTGATGGGAGTTAAAATATGCCTATTTTTTCAAAAGGCTCCACCAGATGTTCAACCATATTGAAGAACCATTACATTAGTGATCCAGCTGTAAACACAGCACACATTTTCTCTGTCCTGACAAAACTGTGTTAGGTGAACTCCCAGTGCTAGGTATTCGCTTATATAGATATGCTTGTTCAAAACCCATTTCCCTATGACTTCCTGTCCTTTGCCCTTATGTCCTCTGGGACTATGAGGAAGTTCAATAGCACTTGAATGTGGCAGTCCTCCAGGTATTAGAAGATAGCACTTTTTCTTGAGCCCTCTGTATAAAAGATGAAGTCATTATCATCCCAGTCACTGTCATTTAAACATGTTCCAAGTGCTCATGTTGCTTCTTAAGTGCAGTGCCCAGAATTAGCACAGCAATGCCCATGGCCTTGGAGGCAGCCCCCACTCATCTCCAGGCACCTGTTTGCCTCATTTCCTCATACATCTCACACAGTGTTCAACACATTCCCTCACAAGTTTTTCTTTTTAATGAATTCTAGGATGTACTGTGATAACTCTCTATGATTTTCTTTCTGTCTTATGCATTTATAATGTATGTTGCCCAGTTCTCTTTCGTGGTTTTGGCCTTCAGATCTACCATTGTCCCCAAAGCCTGATTAAATGCATCTGGTTTGCCTTATGAAGACCCTCTCATTGATTCAGCATCTCTTCCTGTTTTTCTGCACTATGCCCGTCAACATCTTCTATCAATTCATAAATAATATTATTCAGAAAAATGTTGATTGACCCAATTAACTGGAACACTCAATCAGCAGCATTCCACTTTTAGAATAAAAAGCAAAATTTAAAATAAATGAGCAAATAACTGAAAGTTTAATTAAGAAGAACTT
Source organism: Cephalophus harveyi (assembly GCA_006410635.1). Classification (NCBI taxonomy): domain Eukaryota; kingdom Metazoa; phylum Chordata; class Mammalia; order Artiodactyla; family Bovidae; genus Cephalophus; species Cephalophus harveyi. The sequence goes on along the minus strand of SJYT01052222.1, from coordinate 9,353 downwards.
TCAGGGTATGTTTCAGGGTCAGTTCACATTAGCTACACTATATAATGTTGGCAATGTCTCTAGCCTATATTGTACAGGTTGCAATTATCAAAACAAATCTAGTCTTTTTCATGACAATTGATACTTACCAAGGAAGGCAAGCCCTCCCTTAATGCTGGGTCCTAGGGCAAAATTGAAAATGCCCATAACCTAATATATATATAAAGCTACAAATCAAGTTCTCTTTAAAAAAAAAAGCCTATCCTCTAACTTATAAAATTACTTTTCAAGGCAATGAAGTCAAGTCTGAATTAAAGTTCTTGAATACCTCAGAATTCTGTGCTAGAATATGGTGGTGTTAAGAGCTAAATCCTGGATCCTGGCTCAGAGCCCATTCCTCTCTTCTTTCTACATTTGGCTTTGTCTAATAGCACAGGCAGCCTTCTGAACACATGTGCAGATACCCTGGCCCTTGTGTCCAAGATCCATAGGTACTCCCCATAAACAGTCATCTCTTGTCTACCACCTGAATTTACAAATACGCAAACCTGAGATATGGCATACCCTCCAAAGAATGAACTGGGAAGGAAGCCCAGGCGTAGCCAGGGAGCAGATCAGGAGCTATGTGGCAGGGGATTTGGGAGTCACATATACCTAGAACATGGTCTGGAAGGTTGTGGAGTAGATACTGGCTGTGGAAAAACATGCCCCATTAGCCCCATGGATTCTTTGTCTCATGAGAAGAAGGGCCAGAACAGGGCCTGCTGAGGTGTAAGACCCACATCAGGGGATTCCTTAGCCTGAGTCTAAGTGCAGGACAGAACTAACAGAAAAGGAGTAGGACTTTATGTTTTAGAAGGATTTTAGTTGCAAGGAACAAATTAAAATGGGTTTCTAGTTAACATCAATTTGAGCCAACATTTATTCATGGATAATTTCTAATGTGTTTTAAAAGGTGCTATACCTTCCTAAGAGACTTCCTATTATACCTTCTTAAGAGATTCAATGAAGAATTTCAGAAAAAAAATAACAAGAGAAAAAGCGTCCTGCTTCATCAGCATAGGTAATATTTAATGAAATAATCTTTCAAGATTGCCTTCCACCTGAACCAAAATGAGGCAATATCTTCACTCTTTCTAAAGTGCTAAGTGACTTTGGAAAAGTCAGTTTATTCCTCTAGTAAAAGAGAAACAACAATGCTTGGGCCATCTGTAATGTGTACTCAGTTGCTCAGTCATGTCTGATTCTTTGTGACACTTTGGACTATAGACCTCCAGGCTCCTCTGTCCTTGGGATTTTTCAGGCAATAATACTGGAGTGAGTTGTCAGTTCCTCCTCCAAGGGATTTTCCTGACCAAAGGATCAAACCTGCATCTCCTGTACTGCAGGTTGATTCTTTACCTGCTGAGTCATCAGTGAAGCCCCTGGGCAATCAGTAAGTTTCCTCTCAATTTCAACATTGTCTTTGCCATGCTTATGCATTCACTGTTTTAGAGCCATCCAGAACAAATCCACTGACATTTCTTTCTGGCTGAGAATTTTAGTCAAGACCAAAAAATTCAAACTAAGTACGAATAAAACTTTATTATCTCTTGCTAACGTAAAATTGAAATCAGGTTTTCTGGAGATTCCAGGAAAGCAGCCTGTCTACCCTATACAATTCATTTGGTAGACATTTAACAAGCACCTCATGCCAGTCACCTTGCTGGATATGGACAGAAAACAGAAAGGATAAGTGTCAGGAATAGAAACACAGATCAGTTTAGCTTGTGCCCTCTCCTGAAGAAGTTCTAAAACAGGTAATGCTGAAATCTAAATCTATTATGATACTATGTGGTATGGATTTTAAAGTAAAAATGAAAAAAGTGCTATAATATTTTAGAAGGTTTTGTGTGTGTGTGATTTACAGTAATGACTTTAAGACTTCTTCTAGAAAGCTAAGTAGAAGTTCACTGAGTAGAAAGGGAAGGAAAAGCCATTCCAGGCAGAAGATATACGACACGAAAGCATGATGTGTTCAGTAAATAGTACAAATGTTCAGTAAATAGTTCAAATGTTCAGTAAAGTAAAAGATGATTCTGATAATAGTAATAGCCAAGTAGACATATTGGACATATACTACATATAAGAATTATGCGTAGCACTTCACATAGATTATCTCAATAAGAGAGAGAAGTGATACTGGCAAGATCACAGAATAAGAAGTCCCAGTCCTTGTTGCCCCAGAGAAATACTGATTTAACAATGATATAGGAACCAAAATACCTTTCTGAGAATTCCAGAATCCAAGTAAGAAATTTCAGCACCCCAGGTGAATACAAAGCCAAGAGCAGTTGCATTGAAACAGATAAGAAAAGCAATTTTATCTGCATCAGCCCTTCTCCCAAGCTGATCCAGCTCTGCCCTGGGAAAGAATGTACCACCTTGGAACTTCTTCCTCAGCAGAATGAAAAGAGTAGCAATCCAATGCTCCACCTTGTTAGAAGGCTGCCTGAGGGACTAGTTTCTGTTTCAGTCCACCTAAAGCACTCACAGAACAGACATGGTTTGGATGCTTAAAGGACACTGAGAACAAAGAGGTGGGGTGACTTGCCATGGCTGGCACAGCTCATCATGATTGGGGAAAGGCAGCAACTCAGGACTTCTTCTTGGGAGGGATGCAGAGGAGTGGAGCATGTATCCGTCATTCTAGCTTTTGGGAGTGACTGACATCTGTTCTCTTGACGCTGGGCCTTGATGGGAACCAGCTGAATTTGGATGCTTTGTGAATGCTGACAACAAGAATAGTACATTGCTGCTGCTGCTGCTGCTGCTGCTGCTGCTGCTGTTAAGTCGTTTCAGTCGTGTCCGACTCTATGTGACCCCATAGACGGCAGGCCACCAGGCTCCCCCGTCCCTGGGACTCTCCAGGCAAGAACACTGGAGTGGGTTGCCTTCTCCAATGCATGAAAGTGAAAGTGAAGTCACTCAGTCATGTCTGACTCGTAGCGACCTCATGGACTACAGCCTACCAGGCTCCTCCGTCCATGGGATTTTCCAGGCAAGAGTACTGGAGTGGGTTGCCATTGCCTTCTCCAGAATAGAACATTAGGTGCTATAAAACAAGGTAATTTGCAGTGCCACAGAAAGACGCCAGGGAGAGGAAGAGATTATAAACTCCCCAGGTTGTGGGGGTGGGGGTGATGGAGGTGGGAAACAGCATGCCCCTCTCACTAAATAGCACAAGAAAAAAAAAAAAAAACTCACAAAAAACAACTAAAAATGGGCATGTCTCCAAAAAAGACACACAAATGGCCAACATGTATATGAAATGATCAACATTATTATCAAAATCACAATGAAATATAACCTGATGCCCATTAGGCTGGCGACTAGAAACAAAACAAAACTAGAAAAACACATGTTGGAGTGGATGAGGAGAAATTGGAACCTGTGCACTGTTGGTAGAAATGTAATTGGCTTAGCTAATATGATAAAACAGTGTGGCAGTTTCTCAGAAAATTAAAACTAGGACTACCATATGACCCAGTAATCTCATTTCTGGATATGCATCCAAAAGAATTGCAATCAAGATCTCTAAGAGATATTTGCATTCCTATGTTCATTGCAGTAATATTGTTAGTAGACAAGAAATGGGAACAATCTAATGTTCAGCAATAGTTGAATGTATAAAGAAAATGTGACATATATATAATGGGATATCATTCAGCCATGAAAAAGAAGGAAATCTTGTCATATGCTGCAACATATTTGAACCTTGAGGTCATTTTGAAGCATGAAATCAATCACAGAAGGATGAGTACTGCATTGCTTCACTTACATTTCTGAAGTAGTTAGATCCATAGAAACAGAATATCCAATTGACCCTTGACCAATGCAAGGATTAGGCACAATGACCATCTATATATTAAAAAAAAAAAAATCTACTTATAACTTAGAGTCAGCTCTCTATATATGTGGGTCTAACGTGTCCACAGTTCTGCAGCCACAGATTCAACCAAATATGGATCATGTAGTACTACTGTGTGTGCATGCTCAGTCATGTCCGCCTCTTTGTGACCCTATGGACTGTAGCCCACCAGATTCTTCTGTCCATTGAATTCCACAGGCGAGAATACTGGAGTGGGTTGCCATTTCCTCCTCCAGGGGGTCTTCCAGACCCAGAGATTGAACCCAGATGTCTCCTGCATCTGCTGTATTGGCAAGCAGATTCTTTACCACTACACCACAGGGAAAGCCCAAGTAATACTGTAGTATTTACTGTTGAAGAAAGTTCCTATACATGTAGACCCATGCTGTTCAAACCTATGTTGTTCTAGGGTCAAGCATCAATTCTTCGGTGCTCAGCCTTCTTCACAGTCCAACTCTCACATCCACACATGACCACAGGAAAAACCATAGCCTTGACTAGATGGACATTAGTTGGCAAAGTAATGTCTCTGCTTTTGAATATGCTATCTAGGTTGGTCATAACTTTTCTTCCAAGGAGTAAGCATCTTCTAATAATCATGGCTGCAGTCACCATCTGCAGTGATTTTGGAGCCCCAAAAATAAAGTCTGACACTGTTTTCACTGTTTCCCCATCTATTTCCCATGAAGTGATGGGACCGGATGCCATGATCTTCGTTTTCTGAATGTTGAGCTTTAAGCCAACTTTTTCGCTCTCCTCTTTCACTTTCATCAAGAGGCCTTTTAGCTCCTCTTCACTTTCTGCCATAAGGGTGGTGTCATCTGCATATCTGAGGTTATTGATAGTTCTCCCGGCAATCTTGATTCCAGCTTGTGTTATGCATACTTAACCCAAAACGGCCTTCTAGAATTGTAGTGGAAAGCAAAGTGTTGGCCAACATAACTCTGGTCTGTTATGAGGCAGTTATATCTGTCTTTCTGAGCTGATCTGGTCAAGCTACTTTAACTATATGTATTTTGAGTCTGGTAAGCACAATAAAGAAAGGTCACCTGCAACTTTTTCCCTCAAGGCTAAATAAACCCAGGTGTATAGATACACGACTCTGAATGGATTGTGTTGGCATTTAATTTGTAGATTCAGAAAACTAAATATAGAATGTCCTATTGACAGCCCAGCATCGAACAGGACAGTTGGGAAAAAAATAGCAGAAATTTTTAAGTACTGTGTGACCTGTCCTACAGGAAATAAGGAAGCATCAACTCTTCTGGGGCAGATAATTCACCTCTTTTCACCTAGTTTGGGAGACACTGTAGATTGTGTTAAGTTTGTGAGACTAAATTAGATAATACATGTAAAGAGTTTAACACAATGATTGACATGTAGAAAGCACTAAATGATTGGTAGCTTTTATCTAATCTGGTCAAATTTAACTCATTCAAAACAAATTTTGAGGCAGTTAAGAATACCTGCCTCCCATCTCTTTGAGCCATAAGCACCATGGAAATAGGGACAAAATGCTATCTTTTGGAATCTCATCCCAAATCTAAAAATAAAGCCATCTGGGGATTTATTCTGAGCAAAGCAGCCACTGAGAGTGGCAGTTTATCATCACCCTGCCAAAGCCATAGTCAGGGCCAAAATAATTGCTCCAACTGTGGGCTATTCCTATGCCCTTTATCACAGCTATGCCGGTAGGAGACTAATGTAGGTGAAAGTCTTGGCTAGACACAACATAAAAAGCCCTCCCTCACACCTCAAATTTAAGCAGGCTATCCTAAGAGGTTATCATGATCTCAGAAAGTGTCCCTTGCATGACTGAATTGGGATTTGTTTTACTGAAGGAACATATAATGTCGTATCTAATAACATCATTCATTTCTCAGCTTCGAGAGAAATCTTTGAGCATTTGATTTCACTTGGTGTTTTTTTTTTTTTTTTTTGCCATGGCAAGGGAGAATAATCTTAACCTTTGCATTGCTTGGAATAGCGTGATCTTATCCTAGATCTGTGCTCGTAATATCCCTACATAAGAATCCACCAACAGACCTAGGGTCTTAATGGCACTCAAAGAATAAAACTGCTTCCTTGTCCTCTGCTAAAAGTCAATGACCACTGACCCGTACAATCAGAGAGCTGGAGAGGTCAGCAGATAGAAATGTGCAGTTGAACATAACCTCTGTCTGCAGCCACAGTGTTAGCTACAGGTTCTACTTTGTTTCTTATTTTTCACTGAACAGTCCTTGCATTTTGAAGACTGCATCAGTTTGGAACAGGAGGTGCTCTTAGGAAATAATAATATATAATTAAAATCTCTCTGATAAAGAGAACTAATTTTTCTATTCAGAGAAGTTGCCGAGGCAGCAGATTTTCAGTCATTAGCATGTTTGTAAGGTTAATGTACTGTACCTAATAAAATAAATAGTTTTATAAATGTTCAGGCAAATTGTAAAAATGGGAAAAGTGAAGAAAATTTTATTCCATTTTGAGTATCCAATAAATACCAAATTAACCCTTCTTCCTACTGGGGATACTATTTTTAAACAAAGCAAGCTTTCAGATATTTAGTAGTTATGATGAAAAATGTGTTTTTAAGAGTGTTTAGTAGAATGATGAAGATGAGAAAAAATGATAAAAGAATATGAAAAATATATAGTGACCTTTATTAATAGTGCCCAACAAAGAAACATGGGTTGTGTAGTTTCTGAAGATGGAAAAAATAAAATGGAAATATGTTTTAGAAGTATCAGGAAGGAAGAGAGGGTGGTGATAACACAACATGGGAGCTACCTCCAGAAAAGTGATGAAGAAGAAATCACTGAGAGACTTGTCCTGTTGCTGTGATCCCAGGATTGAAGTGTTTTATTTCAGGAGGGAGCAACAATATATGAGCAAAGGCAAGTAATAAACAATCAGCTAAAGAGGTGGAACCAAAGGTTTGGTTGCAAGTTAGAAATATGGAAGCAAGTATCCAGGGATTGCCCACAGCTACTGACCATTTTTTAATGTCCTAGTTCCACCCTTACCTTAATATTTTATTTTCCCCTTATGTTTCCCAACCTGAGAAATATCTGAAACCATCCACAATAAGTTACTGTGTGCCTTGGGATGCAATCATTTCCTTCTTCCCAGCTGCAAGCCCGAGGCAAGTTTCAGGAAATCATTAACAAAGCCCCTTGTTCCTCTATTCTATATTTTGCAAAACTATGAGTCTCTTACTTAGAGTTTTTAATAATATACACATTGGGGATCTCATTCATAGAAAAGTAAAGCTACCATTTATAAGGCAAATATTACCACTATTTTTCCTCTCTCTACTTTCTAAACTTATCCTCCCCAAGTCTCTAGAAATATAAAGATATATATGCAAGGTATATAATTCTTTTATGACAGACAGACCTGCATGTAGCTTCTGTCCTTGGACAAGTAAATTACAATCTCAGAGCTCTCGATTTCCCACCTAGAGTATGAGAATAGTAGCTATTTCATCAGATTATTGTCATGAGAAATAAATGAAATTATATTCAATCATTACCTCATCCTAGAAGCATTTTTTAATTACTTAAAATACCTGGAAAATTGGATTTTAAAGAAATGAGTGAATGAAATTAATGTAAAAGAATGAAAATCACTAAAAGTATAAATCTTAAATGTTTTCTCCATAAAAACAACAAACTGGTAAGTAGTGAGGTGAATGATGTGTTACCTAACTTTATTGTGGCAATCATTTCACAGTATATTGTTGTTCAGTTGCTAAGTCATGTCTGCCTCTTTGCAACCCCATGGGCTGCAGCACACCAGGCTTCCCTGTCCTTTACTATCTCCCAGAGTTTGCTCAAACTCATGTCCACTGAGTTAGTGATATCATCCAACCATCTCATTCATCCTCTGTCATCCCTTTCTCCTCCTGCTCTCCATCTTTCCCAGCATCAGGGTCTTTTCCAATGAGTCAACTCTTAGGATCAAGTGGCCAAATATTGGAACTTCTGCATCAGTCCTTCCAATGAATATTCAGGGTTGATTTCCTTTAGGATTGACTGGTTTGATCTTGTTCAAATGGCTCTCAAGAGTCTTCTCCAATTTGATCTCAGTTTCCTCTGCATTTTTTAAACCTACTTGTACATCTAGAAGTCTCGGTTATGTACTGTTGAAGCCCAGCTTGAAGAATCTTTGAGCATTACCTTGCTAGCATGTGAAATGAGTGCAATTGTGTGGTAGTTTGGACATTCTTTGGCATTGCCCTTCTTTGGGACTGGAATGAAAACTGACTTTTCCAGTCCTGTGGCCACTGCTGAGTTTTCCATATTTGCTGACATATTGAGTACAGCACTTTAATAGCATCATCTTTTAGGATTTGAAATAGCTCAGCTAGAATTCCATCATCTTCATTGGCTTTGTTCATAATAACACTTCCTAAGGCCCACTTGACCTCACACTCCAGGATGTCTGGGTTTAGGTGAGTGACCACATCATCGTGGTTATCCAGGTCATTAAGATCTTTTTTGTACAGTTCTTCTATGTATTCTTGCCACCTTTTCTTAATATCTTCTGCTTCTGTTAAGTCTTTGCCATTTCTGTCCTTTATTGTGCCCATCTTTGCATGAAATGTCGCCTTGGTATCTCTAATTTTCTTGAAGAGATCTCTAGTCTAACCCATTCTATCGTTTTCCTCTATTTCTTTGCATTGTTCCCTTAAGAAGGCTTTCTTATCTCTCCTTGCTATTCTCTGGAACTCTGCATTTAGTTAGCTATGTCTTTCCTATTCTCCTTTCCCTTTCACTTCTCTTCTTTTCTCAGCTATTCGTAAGCCCTCCTCAGACAATCACTTTGCCTTTTTGCATTTCTTTTTCTTTGGAATGGCTTTGGTCACCACCTCATGTACAATATTATGAACCTCTGTCCATAGTTCTTCAGGCACTCTATCTACTGGATCTAATCCATTGACTCTATTGATCACCTCCACTATATAATCCTAAGGGATATGATTTAGGCCATACTTGAATGGCCTAGTGGTTTTCTCTACTTTCTTCAATTTAAGCCTGAATTTTGCAATAAGGAGTTGATGATCTGAGCCATAGTCAGCTCCAGGTTTTGTTTTTGCTGACTGTATAGAACTCTCCATCTTTGGCTGCAAAGAATATAATCACTCTGATTTCAGTATTGACCATCTGGTGATGTCCATGTGTAGAGTTGTCTCTTGTGTTGTTAGAAGAGGGTGTTTGCTATGAACAGTGTGTTCTCTTGGCCAAACTTGTTCGCATTTGCTCTCCTTCATTTTTTTTTTTTTTTTAATTTTTACTTTATTTTTCTTTACAATACCGTATTGGTTTTGCCATACATTGACATGAATCCACCATGGGTGTATATGAGATCCCAATCCTGAATCCCTCTCCCACATCCCACCCCATTTCCTCTCTCTGGATCATCCCCGTGTACCAGCCCCGAGCATCCTGTATCCTATATCGAA
>SJYT01052200.1:51619-93113 GCA_006410635.1 Cephalophus harveyi | reverse complement strand
CCAGGAATTGAACAACACTCAGTGGTGTCAGAGAGCCTAAGTCTTCGCTATCTTCTATTTTCCATATTATCTAAAGGACCCGTGAACCTAAATGTTCCTTGGAGCTCCCCATTCACATTACTGTTCCTGACATCAAAAAGAAGCCAAGAGGGGAAGAAGAGCACACAGAGGGGAAAATAGAAGTGAAATTATTTTGTCAACTTGACTAAGGGTTATACTCCCCTCACTGACTAACTTAAGATTCCTCTATGACACTTCACAAACCCCTCTATGGCCAAAGCTACCCTGGAATAAATTAAATAAGCTAATGTGTCAGTCTACATAAAAACCTGAAAAGGTTTGTTGCCTCACAAACAGAGACGGAAAAACAAAGGCAAAAATAAAGCAGCTCATCAGCTCAGCAAATAAACTATAGAACTTTTAAAATGCTGATAGACAATCGCTTACTTGACTCCAGATCATAAAATGAGTAAAGTTTTTCCGATTCACACGGTGTTTCTTGCATCTGTGAAGAAAGAAGGAAAACACCAAAAACAATTTACAGTGTTCCAATATATACATGAGTATGTTTAGATATCTTTAGATATTTAATGCAAGTCTGTTAAAAAGACAATTTTCTATATATTCCTTCTCTTCATCATGTTAAAATGTGTTGCAACTTGACCCACCAGTTTAATTTCTAAAGACAAAATTCTTTTACAAAAAGTTTCCATACTTTTATTTTTTCCTCAGTTCTACCACTGACTTGTGTCATTGCAAGGATTTTATTATTAATTATTCTGTAATAATTAGCAAAGATAGATGTAAAAAAGCAAAGATAGATGAGTGAAAATAAGAGTTTATTACAAAATGTGCAACCTTGGGCATGTTACTTAACCTTGAGGCAAGAGAGTCAATTTCCTTATGTGAAACACACATAAGTAATGTATAACACTGAGTTGTTGTAGTATAAAATATGTTTAACATATAAAGCAAGTAGCACATGGCCTGGAAATAGTAAGTGCTCAATGCTACTGCTGCTGCTAAGTCACTTCAGTCATGTCTGACTCTGTGCGACCCCATAGACGGCAGCCCACCAGGTTCCCCCGTATCTGGGATTCTCCAGGCAAGAACACTGGAGTGGGTTGCCATTTCCTTCTCCAATGCCTGAGAGTGAAAAGTGAAAGTGAAGTTGCTCAGTCGCGTTCGACTCTTAGCGACCCCATGGATTGCAGCCTACCAGGCTCCTCTGTCCATGGGATTTTCCAGGCAAGAGTACTAGAGTGGGGGAAGGGAGCAATCATTATAACTACTTTTTATTAGATTCTGACTCAGTAGGTTGAGGGTGGAGATTGAGAACTAGTACCTTGGGTGATTCTGAAGTAACCTATTTCTGCTCTAACAGTGGTTCTCTATCTTTCCAATATTAATAAAGTTGACAAAGTTCAGACTCAAATATATTATTATACTTTTAATACCAAGTAATTAAAGGAATGCATAATAACAAAGTTGCTTTCAGTTTACTAAAGTTTTGAAATAATATGCGTATTATTGAGTTTAGTTCAATACAATATATACATTTGAAAATAGCAGTAAGTATATGTAACAGATGTTGTATAATCAGTCCAAAGACAATACCCATTTGGTATTCTAAATTCGTCTTTTAGTACTGATGTAGCTGATATAAAACACTGCACGGGTTTTAGGTATATACTTTTACATTCCTAAAAACCCTTATAAAAGTTTACTGCCAAAGAAGCTAATAAACAACAGGACAGAATAGAGCTGAAGCTTGCAATAAAGAGATACATGGTAAAGCCTGGGAAAAGCAAAAGCTGGAAGGTATTACCAAAGAGCGATTTCATAGAATCCACTAGCCACTTTGGCAAAGTAGGAAAAGGGATGGGAGAAACAATTTCAATGGATGTTAGCTTTAAAAAAAAAAAAAAAAGCACTCTTCCTTGAATCATCTAATTAAAATCTCACTTAAAGAAGCAACCCAAAAAATGATATACTTGCCCTGTGCATTAGTTCTCAATAGAACAACAATAAAGGCAACATAACAGGAATCACGAACATCTCATGCCCCAAACATAGGACCTTATGTCTCCATTCCTAAGAGAACACATGCAGGGCCTTCAAAAAGGGGGCCATGCACTTCATCACTNGCAACCCAAAAAATGATATACTTGCCCTGTGCATTAGTTCTCAATAGAACAACAATAAAGGCAACATAACAGGAATCACGAACATCTCATGCCCCAAACATAGGACCTTATGTCTCCATTCCTAAGAGAACACATGCAGGGCCTTCAAAAAGGGGGCCATGTACTTCATCACTGCCACCAATGCTGTGATTAATAGAAAACAGCAAGTTTGGTCTTAAGATATTCCCTGGAATAATCCACCTTCTACTTTAATAAAGATTTAAATTTAGCCTTAAATATGAATACTACATGCAATTGCAAGTGCTTATGTTAAGCTAAAACCCAAGCATATTTCACAAGTTTTATACTCACAAGTTTGAAAACAACTCTGCCAAGTAGTCGGACAGAGTCAGGAGGATATCTGGGTTTGCACCTTTTAAGGCATTTGCATTCTTGCTTGTGGTCCTGCCAAGCTTTTTTCTGTTAAGATAAGAGTGAGGAGGGCATATAAGACATAAAAATTTAACTTTCGTTTATATGGGTTTTGAATGTTGAGAGTCATCAGCATTAACTTAATTTTAATAGCCTAAATATAAGTGCAAATAGAAAAGGAAAGCAATATTCTAAGACTATTACTGATCCAGGATTTAGTATGCAATTACCAAGCATGGACATCAAAAGCTTCCATTTCACCCTTATCCTTTATTTGCCCCATGGTTATTACCTGGCTGGTAGCATCCAAAGAAAGAATGATTATGTCTTTCTTAATAATTCATAAGATAGTCTCTTAGGTGATTAAATAGGATTCTTAATAGATAGTGATTTTGAATACAAAAAGAAAACATCACTCCAAATTAGCAAATAAAACACATGGTTCAGAAAAATCAAAACAGGACAGATAGCTATCTGAATTTCTGTGCTGCTATAGTAAGTACAGAAATATCAGGGAGGCTAACAAAATTTTTAAAAATAGAAAAATTCTTTTGTTTTTTAAGATAACATAGAAAGGAGTTATTAGCTAAAATGACCAAAGGCTATTTTTACTCAGAACGGTCTTGGTTTATTTATGTTGTCCTGGCCTAATTATTAACATTCCAAAATGTTTATGGTTGGGATTGCACAGTCACTTAGCCCAGAGTCCTAGCCATGTGCTGGTGGGGTGAAGAGACCACAGAGCCAGTCACCAGTATCGAAACACTAGGAGGGAGAGGACTAAATGGACGGACATTGTCCTCGAATCTGAAATGCCATGACTCGCTTTATATGGGACTGCTTCTATATGGAAATATAATCCAGAGTGTCTAATATTTAACCCTGGTGAGAGGGGGACCACTAGACCAAATATCTAATATTTCTTTTCCAAATGAGAGCTGTAAGTTCTACCTCTGAAATGCCTCATGCTCACATTGTCTTCTTTCAGATATTATAAATCTGCTTCCCAGATGCTGGGCCTATGAAATCCCCCTACAAGAGGTCTCTCTTTTCCACTTATTAGCACAACATGCAGCATAACCAAAACAGTAGCTGCAGCTACTCTGAAGCTGTGACTCAGAATCAAGTTCTAGCCAGCATTTTGCTCAGAAAGACTGCCTGTGCCAGTTTGCTGGGTGAAGGCGCGGTTTGTCTACCACTATCTCCTAGTAAACCAAACCTGGGAGACATTATTTACAAGGGATATATCATTTCTTTTATCAACTCTACTCACAATTGCCTCATTTCATTCCTTCTTATTCACTATGGCAATGCTCTTAATGTGATTTTTTTTCAAGTATTTATACTTTGTGTGTGTGTGCTCAGTTGCTCATTTGTGTTCAACCCTTTGCAACCCCATGGACTATAGCCTGCCAGGCTCCTCTGTCCATGGGATTCTCCAGGCAAGAAAACTGGAGTGGGTTGCCATTTCCTACTCCAGGGGATCTTCCCAGGGATGGAACTTGCATCTCTTGCATCTCCTCCATTGGCTGGTAAAGCCCCATTTACACTTGCCTCATTTCCAAATAAAAATGAGTGTTTCAAAGAGAGGTGCATATGAGATAAGATTGTAAAATTAGAAACAAAATGTAATGTTAAAATTATGGGGAAAAAAGTATTCTAGCATTACTTAGCATTCTACAGTGTGTTAGACACATGGCTAAGCAATTAAAAAAGATTTTACTTGATTTTCACAATAATCCAAATGGTAGGTATTACCCTTATAGTAAAGATGATGAAAGTAAGGCTCAAGAGCTGGAATCTAACTACCAAGCTACATAAATATACAGAGAGAGAGTATAAATTCTTAGCAAGCTAAACAAGAGAGAGGAGTAACGATCGCGCTTGTGCACTCCATTTATATGAGTTGCCTTACAGGCAAGGCAAAAAGAAATCATAATTCTTATCTGACAGATGAGAAAAACACATAGATTTACCAAGCATTAAATCACAGGAGGGACTTATTCCAAGAATGCTAATCAGTATACTGGACAATGTCTTTGACAATAGCTCACAACACAACGGCCTTTCATAGAGCTGCTTCTAATGTCAATAGAATCCAACTCAGGGAAAGAAAAGATTTCTATTGCTCCATGGGCTAATCCTGGACTACAATTAGTAAGCACCAATGTGCTGTAAGATTCCTAAAATCAGTATGGTTACACTGTCAAATAAGTTTGAAAAACATTTCATATTATAGAACCTGCTTAGAGATTCAAAATACTTTTAGCCTACTAAAAGTTCTAAAATGCTCTGTATTTAAGAAACTTATATAAATAAGTCAATACAGAGTTTCCTGTTACTGTTATTGCCATCCTTTGGGAAGTCAGGTTGGCGTATACTGACTCAGAGATACCTATACACTTTCTTTCCTTTAGCTGGTCTTTGAATGAGGGTGGGTAAGCAGACAAATTCACAGTCATTCTCACTGACAGGAAACTAGAGCAAATACTTTTAGCCTACTAAAAGTTCTAAAATGCTCTGTATTTAAGAAACTTATATAAATAAGTCAATACAGAGTTTCCTGTTACTGTTATTGCCATCCTTTGGGAAGTCAGGTTGGCGTATACTGACTCAGAGATACCTATACACTTTCTTTCCTTTAGCTGGTCTTTGAATGAGGGTGGGTAAGCAGACAAATTCACAGTCATTCTCACTGACAGGAAACTAGAGCAGGGATATTTTTGAATATTGATTGAGGAGAGAACCATAGCTTTGGTGCAAGAGTTTTCATTTGATATTGAAAGTGTCTGGCTGGAAAACAACTGCAACTAGTAAAATAAGGCTGAGATAATGGATTAAATGATCTTAAGAGCAGATTTTAATTGACACTTAACTATTAGAGATCACTCATAACTTTCATGTTAAAACCTCCAGTTTTGAGCAGCTCAGCCTTTTGGAAGCTTACCAGGGAAAGAGAACTACAACATGTACCCCAGGTAACAAACCAACAGATCTGTTAGATGACAGTAGTTAGAATGAAGCTTCCAAATTTTAGAAAACTCTTGTCAAAAATGACTTTATTTCTTTAACATAATTAAAATGAGTTTTTATTCTCAGAAATAATTAGAAAGTAGACAATATATCTCTTAAGGCTATTCCTAGATCATTGCACAGAAACACTGGACAATGTACTTATTTTCCCACTTGCTTCAGCAAAAAAAGGAAGTTCATTATTTTCATCTTAAACCAGATCTATATAAGTATGGAAGGTAATCATACCACTAGAAACCATGATACTAAAAACCATGTTTTTAAAACATTAATTGTAGCCTTACCATAAGCTTACTAATAGAAACAAACCACAAGAAAAGGTTTAAAAAGACATCTTTTAAGCAACTGCATTTGCCTTCAAAGAAAACCTCACAATCATACAAAAACGTTAGGTATTATCTTCACTGTACAAACTTTAACCATGGAGTGCAGCTCGCCAGGCTCCTCTGTCCATGAATTCTCCAGGCAAGAATACTAGAGTGGGTAGCCATTCCCTGCTCCAGGAGATCTTCCCAACCCAGGGACTGAACCTGGGCCTCCCATATTGCAGGCAGATTTTTTACCATGCGAGTCATCAGATGGAGACATCAAGGACACATTACATAAGGACACATACACATTACATATCTACCCCTTTCTCAAAGATAAGCCCTTGATCTACTTCTTCCTCTTCTATTACTACAAATACAGGGTACAACTAAGATTTTATTCACAACATTAACTGTAATGTTTTCTGCTCTCATAGTTGAAAATCAACAATAAAGTATAATAAGCACAAATTAGCATGAAAGACAAAGGAAATTAAAATACTGAATTAAGAAACAAAGGCGAAACCAGAATTGAAAGAGACATGTGTACCCCAATGTTCACCACAGCACTGTTTATAATAGCCAGGACATGGAAGCAACCTAGATGTCCATCAGCAGATGAATGGATAAGAAAGCTGTGGTACAGATACACAATGGAGTATTACTCAGCCATTAAAAAGAATATATTTGAATCACTTCTAATGAGGTGGATGAAACTGGAGCCTATTATACAGAGTGAAGTAAGCCAGATTGCCAAATGAGCCAGCAATCCCACTGCTGGGCATACACACCGAGGAAACCAGAATTGAAAGAGACATGTGTACCCCAATGTTCATCACAGCACTGTTTACAATAGCTAGGACATGGAAGCAACCTAGATGTCCATCAGCAGATGAATGGATAAGAAAGCTGTGGTACATATACACAATGGAATATTACTCAGCTATTTAAAAGGACACACTTGAATCAGTTCTAATGAGGTGGATGAAACTGGAGCCTATTATACAGAGTAAATAAGTCAGAAAGAAAAACACCAATACAGTATATTAATGCATATATATGGAATTTAGAAAGATGGTAACAATGACCCTATATGTGAGACAGCAAAAGAGACACAAAGAACAGACTTTTGGATTCTGTGGGAGAAGGCAAGGGTGGGATGATTTGAGAGAATAGCACTGAAACATGTCTATTACCATATGTGAAACAGATTGCCAGTCCAAGTTCGATGCATGAAACAGGGCACTCAAAGCCGATGCACTGGGACAACCCTGAGGGATGGGATGGGGAGGAAGGCGGGAGGGGGGCTCAGGATGGGGGACACATGTACACCCATGGCTGATTCATGTCAATGTATGGCCAAAACCACTACAATAGTGTAAAGTAATTAGCCTCCAATTAAAATAAATTAATTAATTTTAATGAAACATCTAAAGAAAATAACAGAAGAGTTTAAAAACACAAAGATGAGGAAGAGCTTAAAAGTAAGTGAAGCTAAAAAGTAATTGAAAATAAAGCTACCACTGGCACCAAAAAAATTAAATGAATTCAAAGAAAATTTAATGATATTATACAGCCATTAAAATCATGGCTCACTCAAGTTTATTAATGATTGTCTTGTGAAGAAAGTTGAGTGCAGAAATGATGCTTTTGAACTGTGGTGTTGGAGAAGACTCTTGAGAGTCCCTTGGACTGCAAGGAGGTCCAACCAGTCCATTCTAAGGGAGATTGGTCCTGGGTGTTCATTGGAAGGACTGATGCTGAAGCTGAAACTCCAATACTTTGGCCACCTGCTGTGAAGAGTTGACTCACTGGAAAAGACCCTGATGCTGTGGGGGATTAGGGGCAGGAGGAGAAGGGGACGACAGAGGATGAGATGGCTGGATGGCATCACAGACTCGATGGACATAAGTTTGAGTAAACTCCGGGAGTTGGTGACGGATAGGGAGTCCTGGTGGAGAAGGCAATGGCAAGCCACTCCAGTACTCTTGCCTGGAAAATCCCATGGATGGAGGAGCCTGGTGGGCTGCAGTCCATGGGGTCGCTAGGAGTCGGACTCGACTAAGCGACTTCACTTTCACTTTTCGCTTTCACACAATGGAGAAGGAAATGGCAACCCACTCCAGTGTTCTTGCCTGGAGAATCCCAGGGACGGGGGAGCCTGTTGGGCTGCTGTCTATGGGGTCACACAGAGTCGGACACGACTGAAGTGATTCAGCAGCAGCAGCAGCGTGGGATCTAATTCCCTTATCAGGGATGGAACCCAGCCCCCCTGCACTGGGAGCATGGAGTCTTAGCCACTGGATCATCAGGGAAGTCCCTCAAACAGACATTCTGAACAACCCCTGTCCTCCAACTTAACAGAAAGGAGGAGACCGAGTGTACCATGACCCTTGACTTTGTAGCCTCAACTTCCTCTCCTCACAGATGAGGGATCACATTCCTTAATTCACAAAAAGCAGAGAGGATAAGAACTGAGGGAGACGTCCACTAGGCCCTGTCTAACCGCTGCCTATAGTAATAGTGCCACCTGTGGCTTTAAGACTTTATGGTTTTAAAAAGCCAGGGAATTCCCTATTGGTCCAGTGGTTAAGACTTCACACTTTCACTGTTGAGGGCATGGGTTTAATCCCAGCTTGGGGAACTAAGATGCCACAAGACACAGGGCATGGGTCAATAAATTAAAAAAAAAAGTGCCTTTCCAGTGATCAAGACAATTAGATCAATGGAACAGAATAGACAGCCCAGAATAAATATATAGGCCCATATAAATATAGCCAGAGCTTCCTTGGTGACTCAGACAGTAAACAAACTGCCTGTAATGCAGAAGACGTGGGTTCGATCCCTGGGTTGGGAAGATCTCCTGGAGGAGGGCATGGCAACCCACTCCAGTATTCCTGCCCAGAGAATCCCCATGGACAGAGTAGCCTGGTGGACTACATTCCATGGGGTCAAAAACAGTTGATATGACTGAGCAACTAAGCACAGCACAACATAAATAAATATAGTCAACTGAAATGATCTTTGACAAAGTAGCAAAGTTACCAAAACTTGGAAGCAACCAAAAGATCCTTTTAACAGGTGAATGAGTAATCATGGTGATAAATTCAGGCAATGGAATACTAACCAGTGAGTTTTTAAAAAATTAATGAGATTACAAGCCATAGTAAAACATGAGTAAACCTTAAAAGCATCAGTTCAGTTCAGTTCAGTCGCTCAGTTGTGTCTGACTCTTTGCGACCCCATGAATCACAGCACGCCAGGCCTCCCTGTCCATCACCAACTCCTGGAGTTCACTCAAACTCACGTCCATCGAGTTGGTGATGCCATCCAGCCATCTCATCCTCTGTCGTCCCCTTCTCCTCCTGTCCCCAATCCCTCCCACCATCAGAATCTTTTCCAATGAGTCAACTCTTCGCATGAGGTGGCCAAAGTATTGGAGTTTCAGCTTTAGCATCATTCCTTCCAAAGTACACCCAGGACTGATCTCCTTTAGATTGGACTGGTTGGCTCTCCTTGCAGTCCAAGGGACTCTCAAGAGTCTTCTCCAACACCACAGTTCAAAAGCATCAATTCTTCGGTGCTTAGCTTTCTTCACAGTCCAACTCTCACATCCATACACGACCACTGGAAAAATCATAGACTTGACTAGATTCACCTTTGTTGGCAAAGTAGTATCTCTGCTTTTTAATATGCTGTCTAGGTTGGTCATAACTTTTCTTCCAAGGAGTAAGCGTCTTCTAATTTCATGGCTGCAGTTACCATCAGCAGTGATTTTGGAGCCCCCAAAAATAAAGTCTGACACTGTTTCCACTGTTTCCCCATCTATTTCCCATGGAGTGATGGGACTGGATGCCATGATNCATAACTTTTCTTCCAAGGAGTAAGCGTCTTCTAATTTCATGGCTGCAGTCACCATCAGCAGTGATTTTGGAGCCCCCAAAAATAAAGTCTGACACTGTTTCCACTGTTTCCCCATCTATTTCCCATGAAGTGATGGGACTGGATGCCATGATCTTCGTTTTCTGAATGTTGAGCTTTAAGCCAACTTTTTCGCTCTCCTCTTTCACTTTCATCAAGAGGCTTTTGAGCTCCTCTTCACTTTCTGCCATAAGGGTGGTGTCATCTGCATATCTGAGGTTATTGATATTTCTCCCAGCTATCTTGATTCCAGCTTGTGTTTCTTCCAGTCCAGCGTTTCTCATGATGTACTCTGCATATAAGTTAAATAAGCAGGGTGACAATGTACAGCCTTGACGTACTCCTTTTCCTATTTGGAACCAGTCTGTTCCATGTCCAGTTCTAACTGTTGCTTCCTGACCTGCATACAGGTTTCTCAAGAGGTTGGTCAGGTGGTCTGATATTCCCATCTCTTTAAGAATTTTCCACAGTTTATTGTGATCCACAGTCAAAGGCTTTGGCATAGTCAATAAAGCAGAGATAGATGTTTTTCTGGAACTCTCTTGCTTTTTCCATGATCCAGCGGATGGTGGCAATTTAAAGAATCCACCTGCCAGTGCAGGAGACACAAGAGACACAGGTTCAATCCCTGGATAGGGAAGATCGCCTGGATTAGGAAATGGCAGCCCACTCCAAAATTCTTGCCTGGAAAATCCCGTGGACAGAGGAGCCTGGCAGGCTATATAGTTCATGGGTCTGCAGAGTTGGACATGACTGAGCAGTCACTCATAGTTGGTGATAGGGGTTACTTTATCAGAAAAATTAGTGTGTAATTATGTACTTACACTAGTTTGCTTAAAGGGAAGGAACATGGACTTAAGGGAATATATTAAAAAATATGTGACCTAAAGAAGTGTCCCTGGGAAAGCTTTCTTAAGGACATGTGCTTGAGCTGCACTCTGAAGAATAGAAGGATTTAACCAAGTGGAAAATGGGAGAGATGGAATGTTCCAGATAGAAGCAACAGCATGTGCAAAGGCCCTGTGGTGAGAGGAAGCTTGGCAGGTGTGAGGAACTGAATGAAAGTCTGAGAGACAGGAAGAAAGTGGTACCTGATGAGACAGAAACATAGTGGAGCCAAATCATAAAGAGTCTTGAGTACCATGTTCAGGACCTTGGTCTTCAACCTCATAGTATTTCATACCCAAGGAAGGATTTAAGCAGAGGATGAGGAGAGAGGGGAGGATGACATGCTCATATATGCAAACTACACACTGCCTCTATTGTGATGAATAGATGGGGCAGGGTGCAGAATGGGGATAATATTGCAGTTGCCTAGATAAGAGAGAAGGCAATGGCGCCCCACTCCAGTACTCTTGCCTGGAGAATCTCATGGATGGAGGAGCCTGGTGGGCTGCAGTCCATGGGGTCGCTAGGAGTCGGACACGACTGAGCGACTTCACTTTTACATTTCACTTTCATGAATTGGAGAAGGAAATGGCAACCCACGCCAGTGTTCTGCCTGGAGAATCCCAGGATGGGGGAGCCTGGTGGGCTGCTGTCTCTGGGGTCGCACAGAGTCGGACACGACTGAGGCGACTTAGCAGCAGCAGCAGTAGCCTAGATAAGAAATAAGTACCATTAGGACCAGAGTTATGTCAGGGAGTGGAGATGATTATTAGCTGAATGTTAATTTCCTGGCATAAAAGGGAATCACAGCCTGGCCAATCAGGTGTAGTTCACATAGAGATCTCAAAAGAGGCAAAATTGAAACCGCAAAATTATATAAATGGTGTGAATTGCAAATGTACCGAAGTTCCAGAATCCACTACAGTAAAAATTTGCTTTTGTTAGAGGTTTTGTCACCTTTGACAAAATAAAAATTTTGGGTTTAATTTTTGTATTGGGGGCCAACAAATCTAATCATGTGAGTTACATCCAGGATAATAATTTGAGCCTTTCACTAGAAACAAGTACGTATCCACATTTGTTAAGTGACTAATACAGAAGTCAATGACCATCACATTCTCTGGTTATGTCTGTACTGTTTTCTGTTGTTTCATCCCATTTGTTTTTATGCTGCTTTTCTACTAAAATGGGAAAATAATAATCTCTTTGTTTGTCTAAAAATATCTCTTTGTAAATATTCTTCAAAAGCTCATAGGCTCCTTGAGTGAAACTATTTCCCTCCCTTTTCTGCCAAAAGTGCAAAGATAAGTGATTTCTTGATGAAATTATTGACTGTGCTTCCTGTAAGATTCCCTTCAATAGCGAGTAAATATTCCCTCAATAACAATGGATGTGGAATGGAATAAAAATGGAAGAGTGCAGAGAATATGAAAATTCTTAGATTTAATAAAAGATTTCCAAAGGGATCCACGGAGGCTGGTCTTAAACAGAAGGGACTTGGCAACTCAGAGTAGGCACCTCCCCTCAGTGGGAGGAGCTTGCAGCCTCGAGGGGTGTGGCCTCCACCGGAAGGAGAAGGAACGTCAATTACTGCTGGAGTCTGTTGAGCTGGATAATACCAATACATTTTTAAAATTTAATTCTGAAGAGCCTGGATTTTAGGCTTTTTCCCTTGAAATAAGGTTTTCCAAGAAACTTTTTCAAAAGTCACTTTCTGAAATACAGAAGCTCAAATGAAGACTGCAAGAGTGGTCCTTAAAAACCCTTAACTGGGAGGGAGAAAAATAATAGCGTTTATGTTGTTGGTAGGTACATGAGAGCTTCATGCAGACCAACCATCTTGGTTTGCCTGGGACCCAGGGTAATTCCACAGCTTTCCAGGGGGTGCTAATGGTAATGAATCCACTTGCCAATGCGGGAGAACTTAGGAGACAAGGGTTGGATCCCTGAGTGAGGAATATACCTTGGAAGAGGAAACATGGCATCCCACTCCAGTATTCTTTCCTGGAGAGTCCCAGGGACAGAGGAGCCTGACAGGTTACAGTCCATCGGATCATAGTCAAACACGAGTGAAGTGACTTAGCATGCATACAGTCCAGTGAGTTCTCCTGGACACAGAACTCTGTTTTAAAACTGGGACAGTTAGTAGAAAACTGATATAAGTTGGTCACCCTCCCTAATATATATAGTTTATTCATCTTCTGAAAAAGTGTAAGCATCAGTCAATCAGTATATATTTATTGAGTACTGCTCAGTACTTTGCTAGGCACTGTGAGAAAATAAGTCATGGGTTTATCTCTTGCCTGAATTTTTTTAGCTCCTTCCCTACTTCCCAGCAGTTTATAATCTAATTTCCCTAAAACACTTAATGTGGGCTAAGTCGCTTCAGTCATGTCCAACTCTGTGCAACCCTATGGACTGCAGCCTACCAGACTCCTCTGACCATGGGTTCTCCAGGCAAGTATACTGGGATGGGTTGCTGTGCCCCCCTCCAGGGGATCTTCCTGACCTAGGGATCAAACCGGCGTCTCTTACATCTATCTGCGTTGGCAAGCAGGTTCTTTACCACTAGCGCCACCTGGGAAGCTAAAAACAACTCAGTGATTGCTTGTCAAACATTATTTGTCAAGCACTGTGGTTGGCCCTTGGAATACAAAGATGAATGAGAAACTCAGTCTGGCCACGAGGCACTTACTCTGTTTTGAGGAACACAAAACACGGTAAGATACAACACAGTTTGGTAAGGGCTGTTGTAGAGCTGGAAGAAAGGCCCAGGCATGCCCTCCATAGCAGAAGCAGCTGCCTATGGCTGCGGCTGTGTGCACACGCAGCCGTGGCACTGAGCACCATGAGTTATGTCTCGTGCAAGCAGCGGTCTGGACTCAGCCTAATAAATACTGTAATAATTCAAAGGAGAGAAAGAGCCCTCTTAGTGGGGTCATCACGCCTATGTGTACAGATAAAGAGCTTATTGAAAAGACAGGATTTAAGGTAGACTTGGGTCAAATTTTAATATGTACTTCTATGTATTTGTAATTATACATTGTAGTATGTACAATTCCTCATATTCATGTAACTATGAGTAAATATAAAAGAAGCTCTCGAATGGACCAATCATGCTGCTGCTGCTGCTAAGTCACTTCAGTCATGTCCGACTCTGTGCGACCCCATAGACAGCAGCCTAGCAGGCTCCCTCGTCCCTGGGATTCTCCAGGCAAGAACACTGGAGTGGGTTGCCATTTCCTTCTCCAATGCATGAAAGTGAAAAGTGAAAATGAAGTTGCTCAGTCATGTCCGACTCTTAGCGACCCCATGGACTGCAGCACACCAGGCTTCTCCATCCATGGGATTCTCCAGGCAAGAGTACTGGAGTGGGGTGCCATTGCCTTCTCTGACCAATCATGCTAGTGTGTTATAAAAGAAGATTGTGACTTATCCAGTTTTGTGCACCTGAGGTGCTAAAACTAAGCAACAACCAGGAAGAAAAGATTAACAGGCAGAGATGACGTAGAGAAAATCCTAGGTAAGTGTAATGATATCACTAAAGATTTAGACTAGAGGAAAGAAAGATGAATATCCCTTGGTGGTAAACAGATTTAACAAAAGAGGTGAGTTTGTTGGGGATCCCCAATATTTTTGGCACCGGGGACCAGTTTTGTTGAGGATGATTTTTCCGTGGACCAGGGTGGGGGATGGTTTGGGGATGACTCAAGTGCATTACATTTAGGGTTTGTGTTCCTATGAGAATCTAATGCTGCTGCTGCTGCTGTTGATCTGACAGGAGATGGAGCTCAGTGGTACTGTGAACAATGAGTAGTGGCTGTAAACACAGATGATGCTTCACTCACTTGCCCACCACTCACTTCCTACTGTGTGGCCTGGTTCCTAACAGGCCATGGACCAGTTCCAGTCTGTGGCCTGGGTATTGGGGACTCCTGATGTGGAAGACAAGGATTAAGAAAACAAGGTTAGAAGACATGGAAACAATGTAAGTGTCCATCAACAGGTGTATGAAAGGAAAGTGGCAGATAGATAGATACATACATACGTATATATGCGGTGGAATGCTATTCTGCCATAAAAAAGGACGAAGTTTTCTGCTATAAAAAAGGATTAAGTTTTGGCATTTGCAGCAACATGGATGGACTTGGAGGGTGTTAAGCTAAGTGAAATAAGTCAGTCAGAAAAAGATAAATAGTGATATTGCTTACATGTGGAATCTAAAAAATATAAGAAACTAGTGAATATAACATCTAAGAAGCAGACTCACAGATAGAGAACAAACTAGTGCTTACCAGCGGCAGGGGAAATATAGGGACAGGAGAGTGGCAGTTACAAACTATAGGTGTAAGTAAGGCTCAGAGATTTATTGTATAACATGGGGAATATAGCCAATATTTTATAATAACTATAAATGGGAAGTAACCTTTAAAACAGTATAAAAGTCTTTTAAAAAACTAGATTAGGGTCAGATGATGAAAGATCATGAATTTCTGAGAAGTTTGGAATACCTTCTGTAGATGCTGGAAAGCCATGAAGACTTTTGGAAAAGAAAGTGCTTGGTGAAAGTTACATTTTTTAGAAGCTTAATCTGGGAGAAATATCAATAACCTCAGATATGCAGATGACACCACGTTTATGGCAGAAAGTGAAGAGGAACTAAAAAGCCTTAGGAGATCAGTCCTGGGTGTTCATTGGAAGGACTGATGTTGAAGCTGAAACTCCAGTACTTTGGCCACCTGATGCAAAGAGCTGACTCATTTGAAAAGACCCTGATGCTGGGAAAGACTGAGGGCAGGAGAAGAAGGGGACAACAGAGGATCAGATGGTTGGATGGCATCACTGACTCAATGGACATGAGTTTGGGTAGGCTCCGGGAGTTGGTAATGGACAGAGAGGCCTGGCGTGCTGTGGTTCATGGGGTCACAGAGTCGGACACGACTGAATAACTGAACTGAACTGAACTGAACTGAACTGATGGGACAGGATGCCATGATCTTAGTTTTCTGAATGTTGAGTTTTAAGCCAGCTTTTTCACTCTTCTATTTTCATTAAGAGGCTCTTTAGTTCTTCTTCACTTTCTGCCACAGTGTGGTGTCTGCGGTTATTGATATTTCTCCTGGCAATCTTGATTCCAGCTTGTACTTCATCCAGCCCAACATTTCTCATGATGTATTCTGCATATAAGTTAAATAAGCAGGGTGACAATATACAGCCTTGACATACTCCTTTCCCAAATTGGAACTAGTCTGTTTTTCCATGTCCAGTTCTAACTTGCTTCCTGACCTGCATACATTCCTTAAAAGACTACACATTGCCATATAATCCAGCAATCCCACTCCTGGGAGTATATTCACAGAAAACCATAATTGGTAAAAACACATGCACCCCAACATTCATTGTAGTGCTATTTACAATAACTAAGACATGGAAGCAACCAAAATGTCAATCAACAGATGAATGGATAAAGAAGATGTGGTACATATATACAATGAAATATTACTCTCCAAAAAAGAATGAAATGATGCCATTTGCAGCAACATAGATGGAACTAGAGCTGATTATACCAGTTAAGTGAATCAGACAGAGAAAGACAAATATCATATGATATCACTTACAGGTGGAGTCTGAAACTTGGCACAAATAAACTTGGTACAAGCAAACTAATTTACAAAACAGAGACAGATTCACAGACTTAGAAAACAAACTTAAAGTTACCAAAGGGGAAATGAAGGGAGGGATAAGTTAGGAGGTTGGGATTAACATATACACACTAATATGTGTGTATATAAAATAGATAATCAACAAGGACCTACTGAATAGCACAGGGAACTGTTCAAAACAGTCTGTAATAACATATATGGGAGCAAAATCTGAAAGAGAATATATATATATGTATGTATGAATGAATCAAGTTGCAATACACCTAAAACAAACACAACATTGTAAATCAACTATACTCCAATATAAAATAACAATTCAATTAAAAAACAAAACCAAACCAAGGGAGTTATACTGTGGAAAGGAATGTTTTTAAGAGTTCTCCATTTTTGCTGTAGAATGCAGCTGCTGGCTGGAGGGAGGGAGTGGTTCTTGGCATCTTCTTAAGAGGGTTGGGATGTTGCTGCACCTACAGAGAGAGGAATTGGTCCTCCTGTACAGACAGAATCATGGCCGCCAGGAATGAGCTCTTCCTCCACTAACAGTAATTTCACAAGTAGAGATGGTCACCTACAGGGAGAAATCAGAGCAAAGAATCTTCCAGTTCCAATTTCAAAATAAAAACCAACCAGGAAAATGGTTACACCTCTGTCTGTCTAGACTGAATTAAGCCAAAGTAAAGGGAAAGAGCCTCTGTATCATTCTCTAACATAGACTCCTTCAAATTCCTTTCTCACAGTCTATTTCCATTTCTAATTCTACCTGTACAAAATATAATCATGCTGCTTTTAATTACTTATGCATACATGAATACTAGCAAGTTAAACTTGTTCTTCTATTTACAAAGACAGAGTGATACAGAGTAGCTTAGGAATTGCTTCTTTTCCCAATGATTTTAAATGTGCAGCGAGTTTCTTTCTAAAACACATATTTGCAGATGTCACTTTAAACACTATTTTCTGAGATTATATTTTCCATAGAAAACAGATGTCTGCAATTATCCCTTTTTTGACCTCTGAGACTTATCAAAGTCAAATAGGTAATCATCCAATCAGACGGGCTATCATTATCAGAAGAAAAGTAATTATAATCTGAATATGTTTGAACATGATTATTATAAGCTTTAAACTGTTACACTTTTGATTGGGGCAGAATTGGAAGACATTATCACTTCATAATTCAAATGATGTAACTTCACTTGTTTTTGTCATTTAGAATCTGAAGTGCTAAATTTATTTAACAATATAATTCTTTAAACATGAACAAATTATGCAATAATCTCTTTAAAACCATGAGAATGCTTCTCAAAATCTTGACAGTGAAATTGGGGGAATTTTTTTTTAACTAGAGCAAATCAGAGCTTAGCACTGAGCCCCATCAGAGTGGGAAGCTTGAGGCAGACATATTCATTTGACAGACATTTTGTGATCTGCTTGGTTCTATTAAAACACCAGCTACATGCCTGCCTACCTCTGGAGGCCCACCCAATCAAATCAAATCAATTTGGCCCGAATCAAAAGGAGAACTAGGCCAAATAGACAGAAATGATGAGTGAGAAGTGTAATAAAAGTGGCAAAATGGATAAGAAAAAAGTATCTTTCCCAAGAAGATGTGTAAGTAGAAGAGAGAATTAGATTCAGAATCAGAACCGAGGATTCTTTCAGGGACTTAAGGATTTAACGGGGAAAAAGCTGGGTTGAAAACCTCTCGCCTGATAGACATTGAGTAAAACAGCATTTCCCATTGAAGAGATTTTATGAAACCCTTGCAACATAGTCCTTCCGTCCAGATGTTTGATGTGGTGTTTGCCTAACTTGGTGAGACGTCCTGATTTTTCTCTCCATCCTTTCCAAGATCTGCTCCTGTCACACTGCCCTTTCAGGCAGGCATGTCCTTCCTCCCCCTGGAGGGAGGTGGGAAAAGAGAGTGCATTTCTGGGCCAGTGCAGGACCTGAATTCACATTGAACTGTATGAGCAGGTGGCGCCTTGAGAGAGAATTCCTGTAGCTTGGAAATGTTGGCATCTGTGGTTTCTGAACAAGGCCTGGGCTGAGGATTAGAAATAGCAAGACACAGGAGCCTTTATCAGGTTGGAAAAGTACTGAATGGTCATTGTTCCCTGAGCACAGTGTTTCTTAGAACTATGGCTCAACTTGGAATTTAACTTGGAATTCTAGTTCAGCAGAGTGAAGACCTGTGGTTTTCTCCCCCACACCAGCAGAACTTTGCCAGGTTCACACTTAACATCCTTACACCTCCCTTATTCAGAGTTCCCCTTTCTTCTTGCTGGTTTTTTTTTTTTTTTTTTTTCACTTTTGGCCACAGTTCGAGACATGTGGGATCTTAGTTCCTTGACCAGGCATCGAACCGGCGCTCCCTGCAGTGGAAGTGTGGAGTCAACCACTGGACAGCCAGGGACGCCCCACTTTTTATCTTTTCTTGATATAACTTCTTCCCTTCCCCTGCGTCTGCCATGCCTATGTGTCCAATTTCTTCATTCAAGAAAGACCTAGTAAGTATAGAATATGGGCCAGACAGTGTGGATATGGCAGTGAACAAAACAGACAAACTTCTCTACCCTTTTCCAGCTTACTTTCTAGTTACGTTCTTGCCAGATTCCAGCTGCTGAAATGTTAACTGTTAAGAAAGGGATTGACAGAGTTATCAAGGGTTTAAGGTAGTGTTTCCTTGTCACCCAGGGAGTCAGCATCTTTGGGCTGGGACCCAGTGATGGTGTGCGTTGTCAGCCCTGCCAGCCCTCAGTGATTTGGACCCATCTGTGGGGACGCCAGGGGAGACTGCCCCCAGAGACAGAGGGAGACTTGTGCTGCCAGCATCTCTGCGGTGCCTCTTGAAATTTCAGCACACAGACAGGTGCCCATTCATCACACCTTTCCAAGGCTGGGCTGGTCTCTCTGGTGCTGCGGAGACTGGGAGCCCACTGCGTTAGCAGGTCCCTCAATGGCAGAGATCCACTTTCATGAACATGGCTAATGATTTCTAATTCCCCATCACCTCGCACAGTGCCTGGCCCAGCAGAAGCGCCCAGAAACATCCACTTGAACGAATGGCTGTCAATTCCACCTGCCAGAACCTTTGACGCGCTGTTCAGTCTGAACTTTCTTTGTCTGTGTTCTCCCCGTTGGTCACAGATTCCCAGCCTAGCTGATTATCTTGCAAGATGTTGAAGTGGAAATTTCCAGCTTGATTCTGACGCTGCCTTTCATCTTGCCCAGGCATTTAAATGATGGCGCTGTTCCTAGGTGGGAGATATTTCGTTGCTGTTCAGCCCATCACACTGAATGTTTTGTACATGCAGGCACTGCTTCTGATGGATTTAGCTTATTAAAGTGGGTGGCACCCAGCTGCAGCTCCCTTTTCCCTTTCCTTCTAATTGACTTTCAAGTAACCAAGGCAGCCTATTAACACTTGGGGTTTTCATCAGACCTGGCACGTTACTGCCTTTGAGCCTTGCGATCGCATCATTTCCTGTCTTTTCAGAAAGGTCTCCCTCCTCCATTTTGCCCAGCCGCATTCTCTCCAACTTCCAAGACCCACCCAGCAAGCCTGATGACCTTGTCATCAATGATTGGGCTATCAGCCATCCAAATGACATTTTTTCCCCCCACAGAGCCTTGTTTGACCATTACAATTGATCTCTTCTTCTTCTCATGGCTTAGTGTAATTATTTTATATAGAAATCCTCCTCCTCCTTTGTCAATTATCTTTTTGTATAGTTGTAGATACCCCCATACTTAATTAGCTAGATGAACAGCAGTACAGCATGGGGGTCAGAGCATGGCTGGAGGGGTCCTGTAGACCTAGGTTTCAATCTGGGTTCTCCCCTTGGCGAGACATGAGATACAGCAGGTTTGGACTTCAGCTGTTTGGACTTCAGCTTTGCCATCTATAACTAGGTAATTGTGTCTATTTGCATTAAGCATGTTTTTATTTTATTTTGATGCTTTGACATCTGGGGCCTTTGACTCTGGAGAAACTGTCCCTCCCAGGGCTAGCCAATTCCTAGAATTGGCAAGGGGCTGGCTGGCAGACACACCTTTCCTATACAAACCAGCCAACCCAGATTCCATACCACCGACCACCTCCCTTATGGACTCTCACGTTTGTTTGGACCACGAGTACCCTGCCCTAACTGCCGCAGGGCAACTAGACACAGGCCCTAGGCCCCAGAGCCCACTAAGATTATTCCAACCATCCAATCCTATGCCTGCTTTCCCTGCTTCACCCCTTTCTCCCCACAGAAGCCATAATAAATGTACTTGCCCGTGATTTCCCCCTTCCCTCTGTCTCCTGACTCACCCTGGTGATTCCCCAAATGGCCTCCCCTTGGCATGCCAGCTTCTGTTTCTAGGGAACTGTGAGTAAAACCTTCTTCCTCTACAACAGTCATTTCTGTATCTGCATGTCTTTCCATACCTGACTAAAACTAATCCTGGGTATATTTTAAAACACTACCTCATAGGGCTAAGGTAGTGGTTCTCAACAGGAGATGACTTTTAACTCCCAGGAGACACGTGGCAATGTCTGGTGACATCCTTAGTTGTCAGAGCTGGGGAAAGTGGAGCTGCTGGCATCCAGTGAGTAGAGCCCAGAGATGTTGCCAAGCATCCTGCAGTGCACGGAACAGTCACCCGAACAAGAGTTATCTCACCCAGAATGTCGGTCAAGATGCCCAGGGTTACAGTGAGGAATCGGGAAGATTAAGTACAGCGCTTGCAGTCCTCAGACTATAGCGTGCATTAGAATTACCTGCTGGTCTTATTAAAATACATGTTACTGGGCCTACCCCCCGAGTTTCTAATTCCATAAGTAGCATGAAAACTTGCATTTCTAGCACACTGCAAGGTGAAGCTGACACTGCTGTTTCCGCAGCAACTTTGAGTCATTAGCCTAATTCAAAGCCATCATTTAATAAATGATATCCCATAATTATTATTTTATCAGATCCTGTAGGTCAGAGACTGCACTGTATGCCTCATTTTCCACACAGCACTGGGATTTGCAAGAAGCACTCAATAAAAGGTGCTGATGGCTGTTTGACATTGAAACATTTAGTACGTGGCAAGCTCTACTTACTAAGATACACTTGGGAGTAGATTTAAAGATTTGTCTAGTTAGGAATATCTTCTAGTTAGCTACTGCTGCATGAAAAATTACCACCAAATGTAGTGGATTAAAATAACAATCCCTGGTGGCTCAGATGGTAAAGAATCTGCCCACAATGCAGGAGACCCAGGTTTGAACTCTGGGTAGGGAAGATCCTCTGGAGAAGGGAATGGCTACCCATTCCAGTATTCTTGCCTGGAGAATCCCATGGACATAGGCTACAGTCCATGGGGTCACAAAGAGTCGGACACGACTGACCAATGAACACTTCATTTTCTTGGCTGGTGGATTTGCTTCATGGGTGTTGATGGAAGCCACCCAAAGATATTTACCTGGCTGTGAGGCCAATTCCTTCACTTGTCTGGTACCTTGGTTTGAAGGCTAGGTGCCACTGAAACTGTCCACGAGAATGCCTCTAAGTGATCTCTCCATGTAGCTGCTTCGGGGTAAACAGACGCCTGTTTACGTGGCAGCTTAAGGCTCTAAGGAAGTGTGTTCCAGCTCACGCGGTCTTTTATGACCCAGCCCCAGAAGTCCCACTTTGCCACGTCCTCTGTACTCTGTTGGCCAAAGCACGCACAAGCGCCTCTCCCACCTCAGGGGCAAGAGATAAGGGCCCCATGTCTTAATGGAAAACGTGTCAGAAAGCTTGTTGGCTGTGTTTTGTTTTTAATTTTAGTAGTGGATTTTAATTAACCCAATATATCCAAATATGATCACTGTAAAAGTTACAAGATTTATGTTCTTTTTATCAATATTAGACCTTCACAGTTCAGGGTGTAATTTGCACTTCAAAGACAGCTCAATTCAGGGTCTGTTGGCTGTGTTTTTAAACTGCCACAGGTTTGATTGCAGCCTTGTTTCTAGTGAGGAATGGAACAAATAAGCAAACAACCCTCTGACTTTCTAATTTTACTGTTAGCCTCTGTTCTGAACGTCTGCTGTGAAGTCCTCTCCCCAAATACATCATTGCAAGCCAAGCAGCTTCCTCACTGCCATCTCCATCTTATGACTGGGAGTGGGAATAAGTGTCTATATACCTGTCAGAATCGCCTGGGGCAGTAAAACCCACAGTGCAATGCCCTTCCCTGTTGCAGGTTCATTACCCAGCATGAAAAATCACATCCCCCAAGGACACAATCCCAGGTGGTATTTCTCTCTCCCACTGTGCTGCCCCTGAGACAGGTATATGACTGCTGCCGTCCCCAGGGAGGTGACGAGGTCCTGGTTCAGCCCATTCAAACGGGATGCTCACGTTTTCTCTGAATGGATGCCCAGGAGACCTGAGCGATGCCCGTCTCGTGTCTCCAAGGCCATGCCCCCTCTGAAATCCTGGGCTCTCTGACTGATACCACACATCAGCAGGAGCTCAGCGATAACCTCAGCGGCAGGCCAAGGGTTATTTCGGTTGCATCACTCTCTGTGATTATCCAAAAGGGAAAGCGAAAATTTGTTTAAGCATGCAGCTTGTGCTCTTCCAGTGCAACAAAGGATCTCCTGGAAACCTTTTATTTTTTTTTTAATGACATTATAATGTATGCTTTGTTTTGTTTTCATCACTTTTATCAACATTTCTTAGCAGAGGCTCAAGTGGCTTGGCTGGGGTAAGGGGGAAAATGGTAATGATTCATTTGTATACATGTGTCCTAGTGGGAATGTGATGTGGTAGAAATATTATCAGAATATTAAATTAGAGACACTCAACATTATTCTCTGATCTATTTGAAACCAGACACAGGGTACAAATATTACACGGGACCAAGAATGCTGTGATAATTCAGTGATTCATCAACCCCCACCAGAGCCCTTTTGGTTATTTCCAAACTGACTTGGCATAAGCTGTGTCCTGTCTCTGGGGTCCTTGGTGGCATTGTTTTAGCTAATTCTTTAACTCGTGTCCCCCTTTCTTTGTGCTGTGGGTGCTAAGTCACTTCAGTCGTCTCCAACTCTTCGCAACCCTATGGACTGTAGCCCGCCAGGCTCCTCTGTCCATGGGGATTCTCCAGGCAAGAATACTGGAGTGGGTTGCCGTGCCCTTCTCCAGGGGATCTTCCCAAGCCAGGGATTGAACCCAACTCTCCTGCTTTGCAGGCCGGTTCTTTACCTGCTGAGCCAGTGGGGAAGCCCCCTCCTCTCCTTATTTCTCTTTAAAGCGCCTTCCTTAAGGCAACAGCTGCTGTGGTTCTGGAGAAGATGGGAATAGACAGGCCAGCGCACACCCACTTGTTCCGAAGACCTTGTGCTTTCCAAGAAATCTCTTCCAGCTAGGTGTCCCCGTGCTGGTCCTTAGACGCTTTCCCCCTGCCTCAGAACTCACCCACTCCTGAGACCAGTGCAGGGTATCAGTCAGGATCTAACCAGGAAACAGGAAACCACCAGCTAATTTGAAACAGAGGTCTTGGCTACAGGGATGGATTACACAGAGGGTGGAATAGCCTGAGTCCAGCCAGGGGCAGGGGTCACTGAGGCATCCAGAGACTGCACTGTGGAAAGCTGACACTGCCGCGGGGCAGAGGACGGGGGAGGGGGGGGTCCCGGACCTGGATGGGGGCGCCTTGTCACCAGGAGCAGGCTGGAACCACAGAGGGCTGACTCACAGGGCAACCCCTGCAGCCAGGAAGGTTTCAGAGCTGCTGAGAAGGAGGGAAAGAAGTAGCAGCTTCTCCTCCCTATCTTGCCCTCCATCCACCTATCCATGCCTCCTATGCTCCAGTCTTGGAAAGACAACCAACACGGGGCAGACTCTGATTCAGAACAAGGCAGAGAAAGGGCGGGTTTTCCTGGTGGCTCAGCAGTAAAGATTCTGCCTGCAATGCTGGAGACACGGGCTCGATCCCTGGGAGGGGAAGATCCCCTGGAGAAGGAAATGGCAACCCACTCCAGTATTCTTGCCCGGGAAATCCCATGGACAGAGGAGCCTGACGGGCTACAGTCCAGAGGTTCACAGAGTTGGACATGACTTAGTGACTACACAACAACAACAAAAGAAAGGGCAAGGCACAGATGCAGGGAAGGAGCCGGGGGTGCACGGCTGTGAGTCAGCAGAGCCGTTCTCTATCCTCCAGCCCAAGGTCACTGTCAGCTGCTCAAAGGTCTCAGCCAATGACATTTATTCTGACTGCTGCTGCTGCTGCTGTTGCTAAGTCGCTTCAGTCGTGTCCAACTCTGTGTGACCCCACAGACGGCAGCCCACCAGGCTCCTCCGTCCCTGGGATACTCCAGGCAAGAACACTAGATTGGGTACACCAATATAATCTGGTCAATAACAGCCTTTCTCGTTAAGGTTCCAACCTAGTCACCTTTCCAGCTCCAGCTCTGGTCAACCTGCCCCTCCTGCCTCCCAGCGGGGTCTCTTCTTCCGGCCTCTTCTCTGACGCTTTCTATCCCACTGACCCTCACTGACTCGCCAGCACCTTACCAATTTGTCTTTACCACTGACCCATTTTTGCAAGACCCAGTTCCAATGGATACAGCCTGGGTTTGGTACCAAATAAACCTCTTTGGTGACTCAGATGGTAAAGAATCTGCCTGCAGTGCAGAAGACTCAGGTTTGATCCCTGGGTAGAGAAGATCCCCTGGAGAAGGGAATGGCTACCCACTCCAGTGTTCTTGCCTGGAGAATCCCATGGACAGAGGAGCCTGGCAGGCTATGGTCCATTGAGTCACAAAGAGTTGGACACGACTGAACGACTAACACTCTAGAAATATATTCACATTTTCTCTTCTCCAGCAGAAGGTGGTATTGATATTTTGTTCTCATAGTGGGTCTAATTCAAGGAGAAGGAAATGGGACTCCTTTGCAGAAGAGCTTGTGGGATAGAAAATATTATGGTGACTAACTTTGAAAATATAATGAGCCCCAGCTGAAACTTTATAGATCTCCTCAATATTAATTAATAATTTTTCTCAAGGATTTTCTCCCTCCCTCTGTTTCTCCCTCTCTCCCTTCATTTTCTTATCCTTCCTAGAGACAGGAAGACAATCTGTGTGAAATAGTACATCTCTGCATACAGCTTAATCACAGATTAAGATTTAATGGCTCTTTCTGGTTTCTTGATATTGCCAGAACAGACTCTTGACATCTTCACTGTTAACTTATTCTAATACACTAATTAATAGAAAGAAACTGAAATCAGGACCTACCCCCAGAAAACTGACTCTACTTCCTAACTTCTCCACTACTGTCCTATCACAAAATCATCTTCTAGGTATAGAGGACCTTCTCAACCACAGCATTTTTCTGCAGCTGTTTCTTTTTTCTCTTTACCCATGTCAGGGGGGGTAAACAGATCCCCTTATGAAAGGACTTAATAGCGATCAGGCTGGAGGTGGGGCCTCAGATTAATTCAGTCATGTCTACCCCACAGTAGAACCTCTGGACTATGGTTCTGGTTGGGGAGATAGCCCTCAACCCGGCAGCAGGCGCCTCAATGAAAGGGGGTCCTCCAATCTTTCCTGCCTTCTTGCCTTGGTCTTTTCACAGAGAAGGACAAAAAGCCCAGAAAGAGGTTTTCCTGGAGTGATCTAGCTTTTACAGGAGGAGAGAGAAGCGTTGACATGTGGATGGATAAGAACAGATGGTCTTTCCTCTAGAAGTTAAGTGTTCTATAGAAACTTGTCAAATCATGCTATATTAATCATGAAGTAGATATCAAGACCCTTGAGGACAGGTGCAGGCTACACACCAAAATGCTCTGACCACCGGAGCATTTAAATACCAAAGAGGCGGCAGAGGCTAATTAGACCAAGTAAATGCCTGCTCTTGGCATGCTGACTCCTTTGTCTCAGGGGCAATGTCTGGAAACCACAACTGTGCTGAGTTTGGCTCTAAAAACCTGTGGTTTTCAGACCTATGAGAGCTAACACTAACATCTGTTATGACAAGTGTTTTGCAATGCCCCTTTAATCTCCTGAATAAAATTAATAAACATGTTCAGACACTTCCAGAAGAAATCATCATACCTTAACTGATATAAAAGAAAGCCATATTATTGATAATAAAATAGTGGGCATTGCTATATATAAATACTCAAGCACTGTGCACCGTGAGCCTATAAGTCACAGTAAGTCCTGAGGCTTCACCCCTGTGGAGAGGCCTCAGGAGCATAATAGTCACAGCACCGCAGCCTATATGGGTGGTTGTTTTGCCATCTGCGAGGTGATTTGCTGAAATGTTGAATGACTCTTGAATGCTACAAGGGTTTCCCTTGTAACTCAGCTGGTAAAGAATCCGCCTGCAATGTGGGAGACCTGGGTTCGATTCCCCGGGTTGGGAAGATCCCTTGGAGAAGGGAAAGGCTACCCACTCCAGTATTCTGGCCTGGAGAATTCCATAGACTGTATAGTCCATGGGGTCACACGGACTATAAAAGTGACCGAAAGTATTTTATAGTCACATGGCCTATAAACGTTGCTCAGTATGAGCAACTTTCACTTTCACTGACTGTTACAGGATACTTTGTTTTATTGTGTTCTGCAAATATTACATTTTGTTTTACAAATTGAAGATGTGGCAACCCTGGGTCAAGAAAGTCTATCAGGGCCATTTTGCCAACATTTGCTCACTTCCTGTCCCTGTGCCGCATTTTGGCCATTCTCACTGTATTTCAAACTTTTTCATCATTATTATCTTTGTTATGGTGATTCATGACAAGTGATCCTTGGTGTTACTTGTGATCCTTGTTACAAGTGATCCTTGTGGTTGTTTCGGGGGCTCCATGAATTGCGCCCACTTAAAGACAGGGAGCTAAATCAATAAGTGTGTGTCTTCTGACTGTTGACTATTCCATTAACTGGCTATTCCCCCGTCTCCTTCTCTTTGGGCAGCCCTATTCCCTGAGACACAGTAGTATTGAAATTAGGCCAATTAACAACCCTACAATGTCCTCCAAGTGTTCAAGTGAAAGGAAGCATCACACATCTCTCACTTTAAATCAAAAGCTAGAAATGATTAAACATGTTGTGTGTAAAGCTGAGATAGACTGAAAGCTAGGCCTCTTGCTCCAAATAAGAAGCCAGATTTTGAATGCAAAGTATAAGTTCTTTAAGGGCAGTAAAAGTGCTCCTCCACTGAACACACAAGTGATAAGAAGTGAAACAAACTTATTGCTAAAATGGAGAGGTTTAGAGGTCTGGATAGAAGATCAAACCAAACACAATGTCCCCTTAAGCTAAAGCCTAATCCAGAGCAAGGTCTTGTCTCTCTTCAAGGTCAGAGTGGTGAGGAAGCTGCAGAAGACGAGTTTGAGGCCAGCAGAGGCTGATTTATGAGGAGTAAGGAAAGAAGCCATCTCCAAAACATCAAAGAAGCAGCTGGTGAAGCACCAAGTGCTGATGTAGAGCCTCTGGCAGGTTACCCAGAAGATCTTACTGAGACAATTAAAGAAGGTGGCTACATACACAACAGATTTTCAGTGTTGACAAAACAGTCATTCATTAGAGAAGATGCCATCTAGGACTTTCATAGCTAGAGAGGAGAAGTCAGTGCCTGGCTTCAGAACTTCAAAGCACAGACTGACTCTCTTGTTAGGGGTGAATGCAGCTGATGACTTTAAGTTGAAGCCAATACTCATTTACCATTTTGAAAATCCTAGGACTCTTCAGAAATATGCTTGTGCTCTATAAATGGAACAGTAAAGCCTGGATGATAGCACATCTGTTGACAGCATGGTTTACTGAATATTGAGCCCACTGTTGAGACCTACTGCCCCTTCAAAATATTACTGCTCACTGATGGTGTATCTGGCCACCTAAGAGCACTCTTAAAGATAGACAACAAGATTAATGTTGTTTTCAGGCCTGCTAACACAGCATCCATTCTGCAGCCCATGGATCAAGGAGTCGTTTCTACTTCCAAGTCTTATTATTTAAGAAATACATTTTTGTAAGGCTATAGCTGTCATAAATAGTGATTCCTCTGATGGATCTGGACACAATAAATTGAAAAACTAATGAAAAGAATTCACCATTCTACATACCATTAAGAACTTTTGTGATTCATGAGAAGAGGTCAAAATATCAGTAGTAACAGGAGTTTAGAAGAAGTTGATTCCAACCCTCAGGGATGACTTTGAAAGGTTCAAGATGTCAGCAGAGGAAATAACTGCAGATGTAGTGGAAATAGCAAGAGAACTAGAATTAGGAATGGAGCCTGCAGATGCCTGAATCACTGCAATCTTGTGATAAAATTTTAACAGATGAAGAACTGGTTTCTTGGGGTGGAATCTACTCCAGGTGGAGATGCTGTGAAGAGATGACAACAAAAGATTTAAAATACTATGATACATAAGTTTAGTTACTAAAGCTATCAGGGTTTGAAAGGATTGACTCCAATTGTATAAGAGGTTCTCCTACGAGTAAAATGCTATTAAATGCCATTGCAAACTACAAAGAAATTGAAAAGGCATCAAATATATATATATATTATGTTCTAAAGTGTTAATCAGCTAGCCCTTCTGACTGTTTTCTAAGTACTAGCAACAGTTCTAAGAGTTTTGTATGTATGAAATTAATAGTACTATTATTATTTCCTATCACACACGAAGAAACAGAGGCACAAAAGGCTGAGTATCTTCCCTAGCTCACAGAATAAGTAGGTGGTCAGGGCAGAAGTCAGACGTTAAACTCTTAGTTCCCTGACTGGGGATGGAACTGTGCCCCTGCAGCTTGGAGTCTTAATCACTCCCAGGGAAGTCCCACCACTCCCTTTCTTGATTTGCATCTCCAGTTATGAGACTTTTCCCCCCCTCTTCCCTACTGAGAGGTCTAGGCTCTGATAACATGAGAAAGACCTCCAGACCATCCGAGGGAACTGTTTATTTACTCTTTCCTATTTCTCTTTCTAAGCCTGAGCCTCCAGTAGCAGCATTTCAGCTGGTCCTTGGAAGTGCCTCACCCCCTGGATCCCATCTGATCTTGCTTTTCAGCCCTGAGTCATGACCTATTTTATCTATTCTGACAATCTAATAAACCAACCCAAGTGAAAGAGGCCTAATTTCCTGCCTCCCCTCTGCTTTCTCGATGATCCCCTTTGAGCCTCGCTAATTTTCTCCTTACCTCTCCTTACCTCATGGCGCTCTCCTGTTTGCTCTGCTAGACCACTGGGTATAGCAGTGATAACCTGCTCTCACTCCCAAAGACACTCCAACTAAGGCGGCTTCCCAAACGGGGTGTTTCAGAGGCAATGAGCTCACCTCTCACCCAGGGCAGCTCTCTCGAGAGCACCTTCTGAGAGCACCTGAGAGCTTCTAGAGCACCTCGAGGAGGCCAGGGGCCTGCTCCCCTCCATAGTTCTGCGTTAGCACATTCTCACTGGCCTCCTGTGCAGGTGGCTTGTAGGTTCTGCAACACTCATGGCCCAAAATTAAGTTGTGGAAGACCAGGTCTCATCTTTATCCAGGGAACTTGGCATCAAGTAAGTAAACCCAGTGAGTTTCCCAGGTGGCACTGGTGGTAAAG
This sequence comes from Cephalophus harveyi, assembly GCA_006410635.1. Classification (NCBI taxonomy): domain Eukaryota; kingdom Metazoa; phylum Chordata; class Mammalia; order Artiodactyla; family Bovidae; genus Cephalophus; species Cephalophus harveyi. The sequence goes on along the minus strand of SJYT01052200.1, from coordinate 63,160 downwards.
AACCCGTCTGCCAATGCAGGAGACATAAGAGACAAGGGTTCCAACCCTGCGTCGGGAAGATGCCCTGGAGGCGGGCATGGCAACCCACTCCAGGAGTCTTGCCTGCAGAAGCCCATGGACACAAACCCTGGTGAGCTATAGTCCATGGGGTTGCAAAGAGTTGGACACAGCTGAAGCGACTGAGCATGCAAGCGCAAGTAAACATGTCACGAGGTCTTTGAAAGCCTATTTCACTTGACCTTTGAACAACACAAGTTTGAACTGTGTGGGTCCACGTATGTGTGGATTAGATAGATAGATATAGATATATAGCATATATACTCTAAATGTATTTTCTTTCTTATGGTTTTCTTAATCACATTTTCTTTCTTCTAGCTCATTTTAATGTAAGAATACAGTATATAATACATAAACACAAAACATGTGTCACTCAACTATTTATGTTATCAGTAAGGCTACCAGTCAACTGTGGGCTATTATTAGTTACATTTTGGGGGAGTCAAAAGTTATACAGGGGTTTTCGATGGTGCAGGGATCAGCACCCCTATCCCCATGTTCAAGGGTCAACTGTAGTCACTCTGGCAAGAATCTCCCCAAGGACAGCGTCCAGCTGTGTGTGATATTTTCAAGAGATACACACACACTGGAACAGGATGATGCCCATGATTTTAACTTGCACATGCCTCTAATAATTACTCTAAGGGGATTTTCAAATCAACATTTTGATTTTATTCTCTTATGGCTATTTCTTCTTCCTGCCATTGTCTGCTTCTATGCAAACAGCCCAAATCATTGAACCCAGCATTCTCTATCAGAACAAGGAGAGAGGAAGATATAATAAGACAAGAAGAGGGACTTTCCTGGTTACCCGGTGGCTGAGACTCAGCACTCCCAATGCAGGGGTCCTGGGTTCGATCCCTGGTGCTAAAATCTGGCACAGCCAAATAAGCAAATAAAACATGACCGAAAAGAAGATGAGAAGAGAGAGAAAGCAAAGCACACGAGGACTGTAGGTCAATTTTGGAGATTATGGATTTAACTCAAAAGGCCAAAGAGAGGGGAATGTCTTCAACATTAAACCATTTGAGACCCTAGCAATAAGTCCAGCCTTCTAAAAAACCATATCATCCCAATCAAGTCACAATCAGAATATGTATTCTCCTCAGTGTCGCCAAATACGGGTGGCACGAAAAAGAGATTCTGTTCTCTCTTCTTTCTTTTCTCCTGTCTCTTCTTCCACTTCCTCCTGAATAAAACAAGCACAGAGGAAGCCATCTGATTCTAAAACCCCCTTCTCTCACAGAGACACTGGTCAGGCTACATGGAAAACATTTAAGCTCATTGCCTAAGGAAAGCTAAGGGAATAAATAAAATGTATTTTATTAGTTATATTAGTAAATAAAATATTTTAACTCACCTTTCAGACTTTACAGGCTCCATCTCCTGGTGATTATAGTGCTGCCAAAGAAGAAAATCTTGTATGTTCGAGTCATCTCCCTTGGGTGTCAGTTTCCCTTTTCCTACCAGCTAGATCTTTTGGCAATAAAACCTAGTCTTGTAGCTTCATATGCCATTGGTGTCTCTTCCCTTTACCTCTCTACAAGCTCTGGTCACACATTTTCTAACTGCTCACTGGCCATCTTCACCAGAACGTCCCTCAACACCTGCACCTTGATACAGCTGAACCTGAACGTGCCTCCCAAAGGCACAACCCTCTCACTCCTCACCCCTCCCGTACTTCCAGCCGTCTGGACCCCAAACCTGGCTGGAAGTCACCCTATAGTATATTTGCTTATATGTGACTTTGTGGCAAGGTATTATGATGTATCTCTGTACTAGATGCAAGTTCCTTAAGAGTAGAACCTGTACCTGATTCATCTTTATATTCGCATCATTTAGCAAGTGCCTTGCACATTGGAGTACTCACTAACTATTAAATATTTATTTCATGCATGAAGAGGGTACTCAGCCTTTAGCATAGGTTGTAGTGAAATCAGAGGGACCCAGAGGAATGGGGGAGGACTGTAACGCTGTTATGGAAAGTCTAAGGCAGGGAGGAGGGGGGGACATTGGTCTCTCCAAATGCCTTATAGAGTCCTGTGTATTTGTATGCTCAGTCATTCAGTTGTGTCTGACTCTTTGCGACCCCATGGACCACCAGGCTGCTCTGTCCATGGAATTTTTCAGGCAAGAATACTGGAGTAGGTTGCCATTTTCTGCTCTGCTTACTGAGCCCTAGTCATTCCAAATGTTTGATAAGGCATGATTGAGTGACTGAGTGACTATGCTCCTCTCTTCTGCAAAGCTGTTGGAGTGGTGGGGTGATGCATTTTCTTTTCATTATCTCTAGAGGCACAAAGTTAGGAGCCAGAGCAAGGGGACATATTATACCCACTTTCTACCTAGGGTCATGAGCCATGGACCCCAAGTCCCTGCCCCACCCCCACCCCCAGACTGCCACAAACTTATGTAATGTCTGCAGACTTTGGGTGAAAGGTGATAGGTCAACACCATCATCATCATAGTTTTTCATTTTCCTGCTCTGCTATGAGGTTCCTAAGAATAAGGATCTATCTACCTTAATATTTAATTCATTAATCTTTGTAACGCTGATGTCTGGCACATTGGTACTCAATAAATATGTGTGGAAGACCAAATGTTCCTTAGAGCTTAATAAAGATGGATTAAAAATAAAGATAGTTTAATAAGGATGGGTTAAAACAGTTAGAACTAGACATGGAAAAACAGACTGGTTCCAAATCAGGAAAGGAGTACATCAAGGCTGTATATTGTCATCCGGCTTGTTTAACTTATATGCAGAGTACATTATGAGAAATGCTGGACTGGATGAAGCACAAGCTGGAATCAAGATTGCCAGGAGAAATATCAATAACCTCAGATATGCAGATGATACCACCTTTATGGCAGAAAGCGAAGAAGAACTAGAGAGCCTCTTGATGAAAGTGAAAGAGGAGAGTGAATAAGTTGGCTTAAAACTCAACATTCAGAAAACTAAGATCATGGCATCTGGTTCCATCACTTCATGGGAAATAGATGTGGAAACAGTGACAGACTTTATTTTGGGGGGCTCCAAAATCAATGCAGATGGTGACTGCAGCCATGAAATTCAAAGACACTTGTTTCTTGAAAGAAAAGTTATGACCAACCTAGACAGCATATTAAAAAGCAGAGACATTACTTTGCCAACAAAGGTCCATCTAGTCAAAGCTATGGTTTTTCCAGTAGTCATGTATGGATGTGAGAGTTGGATTATAAAGAAAGTTGAGCGCCAAAGAATTGATGCTTTTGAACTATGGTGTTGGAGAAGACTCTTGAGAGTCTCTTAGACTTCAAGGAGATCCAACCAGTCCCTCCTAAAGGAAATCAGTCCTGAATATTCATTGGAAGGACTGATACTGAAGCTAAAACTCCAATACTTTGACTACCTGAGGTGAAGAACTGACTCATTAGAAAAGACCCTGATGCTGGGAAAGATTGAAGGCAGGAGGAGAAGGGGACCACAGAAGATGAGATGGTTGGATGGCATCACCGACTCAATGGACATGAGTTTGAGTCAACTGCGGGAGTTGGTGAAGGACAGGGAGGCCTGGTGTGCTGTAGTCCATGGGGTTGCAAAGAGTGAGACACAACTGAGTGGCTGAACTGAACTGAACTGAACTGAAAAATGCTCATGTAAGGACACGTGATTACTAAGAAAAATTATTAATCAGCTGTTTGTTAATATTCACAAAATGGTCATAAAATCTATATGCATGAATTATAATTTTTTAAAATACTAAATCAGAGTAGATTTTACTCTCACAGGGAGTTCTCCAGACCACTTGTGTAAGCATTACCTGTGATAAATGTACATATCTGCACATATACATTATATGTATAGTTCAATTCATGTGCCCACAGCCCAGAATGACTGAATGTTATCTCTTGGGGTGAGCCTGGGAACTTCCATTTGAAACACGCAGAAATTAGACTTCCTGGTGGCTGAGCCAGTGGTTAAGACTCCCAGCTTCCGATGCCGGGGGCGCGGCTTTGATGGCTTGTTGGCGAACTAGGATCCCACATGCTGCAGGGCATAGCCCAAAAGTAGGAAACAAAAAACACACTGTAGGAGTTGTCGAGGTAAGGGAAAATTCAGTGCATTGGCCACAAGTGACCAGTGACAGAACAGTCATGGGTGTCACGGGGAAAGCTGATGCAACTCAAACTCAGTTATCCCAAAGAGCCAAGGAATTCTGATTCTGAGTTCTTTAAGCACGTGACTGACCTCATTTTGTTTTAGACACCCTAGAGCTAGGAAATTGGAAAAAATGGCCACATAAGATCCTTCCTAGATATGTAACACTATGAAAAACACATTCTCTATCATCCGCCAGCCACCCCTCCGCCTGCCCCGAATCTAACATACACAGGGACAAAACTCTGGCCCTGTCATTCTGTGTTGGGGATGAAAATGGCTCAGCTGGTTTGTTTTCTTTTTCAGTTGCTTTTCCATCTGCTAATTCAGTCCAGTGTTCTTCAGTGACTACTTAGTGCAAGGTCCGGGCAAGATGTTGCAGAAGAAACTTAGAATATGAATTAACGATCTGTAAGGAACTCACAACGCAGGACACAAGAGAAGAGGTAAGCATTTGAATGTTAGGGAGCGACTCAAAACACAAGAAGAAAGATCATGAGACAGTGTTTGTTGAGTATGGGAAATTAATCATATAAATGATAACACCCCAGAGGGTTCTGAGGCAAGCAATCATTTCAACCTGGGATTGCTTTTGAGACCAATCTTTACAAATGGAAGAAGATTTGGAAAGGCAGGAAGGAAAAGGGAAGGGTGTATATAGGAACTGGAATGACATGAGCATATATTGGATGAGAAGGGGTAAAATTATTTGATATGGCTGGACATTTAATAAAGATAGGAATTAAATGAGTAATTTGGAGAGTGGCTTTGTGTGGGGGGGTGGGGAGGGTTTCTGAAGCCATTTCATCAGAATTTTGGACATTTTCCTGTAGGTAAATTGGAGGAGGGAAGTGGTCATGCAGTTTGGAGAAAGTAGTATTTTAACAAGATTCGTCAGATGGCAGCTTGAAGATGATGTTTAAAGAGAAAAGATGTGCAGTAGAATAGACCAGTTAGAATGCTATTGCAATGGGCCAGACACATGGTCAGATGACTTTAGCTAAAATGAGAGTATAGGAGGAATGAAAAAAAAATGATTTCAAGAGTTATTGTGAAGTAAGAAAGGATAACGGAACTCAGTGATCAATGGGAGATGGGGCTGCAAAGGAGAGAGGGGAAACAAACTGAGCAGCCTTTGTCACTGGTTTTTTCTTTAATATTTATTATTTGGCTGTGCCAGGTCTTAGTTGTGACCAGGGATGGAACCCAGGCCTCCAGCATTGGGAGCGTGGAGTCTTAGCTAACTGGATCACTAGGGAGCTCCCACCGGAGAAGTATTGATCACTGGTCAACCTTTCACAGCTGAAGATGTTTCCATAGGTGAAAATGCTTTGCCAATGCATTTTGCCATTGCCTTTCATCAGCTTTAGTAATAATCCTGTCTGTGTGCCTTTCCAGGCATTTCTCTATTGCATTCTAATATGAGCTGCTACCACTTCTACTTGTTGAGAGCAAATGGAGAGTCTGACAAAAACCAGGCCACTGTATCAGTGATCAGTCATATCTGAGCATATCTGCTGTTCAGTGAAAGTAAGGTGGGTCAGACATAAGGAAGTAACTAACAAAAAAAAAACAACCATAGATGATGTTAGATAGATAGATAGATATAGATAGATAGACAGATAGATACAAGAATTATGATTAGGAGGAAATGATCAGTCTTTATGATGTGCTGTCATTTCAAGAACATTGAACCTGAACTCTAGTTTCCACGCTGTGTTTGCTTCCTGAGAGAGGAAAGTACAAGCTATTCTTGGGGCTTACTCAACAGCTCAGAAAGAGAAGAGAAAGCAGACCCTGAATCCCCTGAGGGAGAGCCGTGCTCCAACTCACAAACCATCAAAAGGGGATCTTCCGCTTCTACAATGAATGAGTGTCTGACCCAGGCGGTAAATAAGGAACTTGAAATAATGAGAGTAAATGACAGAGAGGCCTGCGTGGCACTAGCCTGCTATTCCGGAGAGAAAGGGCAACACCTCCGGGAAGGACAGTCTGATCATATGGACTGTCTTATCCAGCGAGAGGCAGACAATGTCCTAACCTAACCCTCAATCAAAAACTAGAGGTTTGATGGCGATGCAGGTGGAGGTGTCTGGAAACAGAAGGTTTCCAAATGATGGCCTCAAGGAGGGGCACGGGAGACCACAGAAAGCGGTCAGTGAGGGTACACTTCTGGAAAAAGTGAGAAGATGAGACTGCAGATATGAGTAAAACTGGAGGGAACTTAATAAACATCAGCCAGAAAATGGGGGTAATTTCCACATCTGGGGCCTTCCAGAGCTGTGCGGGCAGAAGGAGAGAAGCCACAGAAGGCCCAGATGAGGAAATTACCCAAGAGGGCACAGAAAAGGCATCTCCTGCAGGCTGCCCGGGTGAGAGCCCTCCGACGGCACGAGTCTGGCAGCCGAGAGCCACGTGACCCCCGCAAGAGGAGCAGCAGCAGTAGAAAGGAGAGGTGGTGCTATCCCAGGACCCCACTCAGCTTGTCACCACTTCCGCCTGCGCACGTGTGCAGCCCGCGGAGCAGAGGCTAATGTGGGGAGTCCCAGCTCCCCAGCCAGGGCTGTATGATTCTTCCAGCAGCTCCAGGGACCTGCCAGGCAGAAGGCTCCCAGTTGGAAAGAGGATGGAAATAGGAAGGATGATAATGCAGGCAGATACTGAGTGTACTACGAGGGCTTCCTATGTACTAGGAGGGCTTCCCAGGTGGCTCAGGGGCAAAAAACCCCCCTGCCAAGCAGGAGACTCGGGCTCCATCCCTGGGTTGGGAAGATGCCCTGGAGAAGGAAATGGCAACCCACTCCAGTATTCTTGCCTGGGAAATCCCATGGACAGAGGAGCCAGCTGACCAAAGTCCATACGGTCACAAAAGAGATGGACTCGACTGAGTGATTAAACACCAACATTATGTGCGAGGTGCTGTACTAAGTGCTTTTCACTTTCTGTGGCTCTAAACCCTCCCAATGAACTGATGGGGTCCTGTCATTACACCCATATGAGGAAAATGAGGCACAGACAAATTAAATAACTTGTCTGCATTTACACAATCTGGGTTCCTCAGCCCTGCAAGAGACCTCAGACAGCTCTCCCTTTGAAAAACGAACTCAGAGGAAGCGCAGAGGCACAGATTAACTGACCGCCCCAGCTACAGCACTCTCCTGTAAACGTTTACACTCAGAGGCCTTGAACAATGCCTCGGCTTATCTTCCAGACGACCCCCTGATGCAGGCAAAGGGGAAAAAAAATAAATTTGCTAAGCTTCCGACGTAGGCATCGTCCCGATCAGAGACAAGAGCATCTCCGTAATGATGAAGAGCACTATAATTTTAACCTTGTTATTGGACTAAGCGCAATTTACGCTGGTGATGAAAAAGAAAAGGAGAAGATTTATGAGATGTAAGATAGAAAGATAAACTCTTGTCCCTTAGTGGCTATTAGAAACATTGCCAAAATACCATAAACGTGTGAAGGATGACATGATTATTTTTGCATTTCCACTGGGCATTCCCTACACTGCAGGAATTTATGGGGACAGAAGTCCACAGTACAGATGGCAGAGACGGGGGCTGGATAGAGAGACGCCACACTGACCAAGCCCCAGTCTGCGGCAGCTATGGAGCAGGTGGCTTTAGGCATTGAGAGCATACACAGTCACCTAAGGCGCCACACCTGCCTGCATCCTCTCTATCTCCTAGTCCACCCACCTGCTCTTCAACAGCTTTGGTGGCCATTACACTGTCCCATGTTTCATCAGGATTTGGTATGAGATTTTGATCCACCAAAAAATCTGGAACCTGAATGGACAAGACAGTCAAAAAGACACATAGAGAACCAGCTGACACTCATCTACCTGCCTTATAACAACAAAGCTCCATAAACAGAAGCTTCCAAGATGTCAGACCACCAACTCGGCCCCAGGGAACCAGGAGAAGTTTTCTAAAAGAGAAAGGGATGAGACGGCGGAATGTGGTTTAACTGAAACCACTTGGGAAATGTTCTTGCAGCTGACCAGTCTAGACTGGAAGGGACTTCGTCAGCATTCACATCTGAAGGTCCAGTCACAGGAAGTTAATCACGGCTGGGTTTGCTGAGTCAGGTTCAGGATGCAGGCTGTATAAAGACCTGGGGTTAAAGCAGGTAATGGGTTCAAAAGTCTGCGGAGCTAGCAGCCAGCCTCCTGGGCAGGAAATAACTTCAGGCATTGACCTCTGGAGTAACTTGAGAGCAGTTTTGGTCTTAAGCTAGAACAACAACTGTTGGGGAAATTGGGAATCCGAGATTTTGTTCATTCTTTGGTAACATCACTCGTTTCTTCCTGAGCACCCAGTAGAGATCTCTGCACCTCATGGGCCTGTCATACAGAAGCCAACCAATGGGGGTGAGGGTTCCCTTTCCACAAACTGGGTCTCATCTCAGTGGATCCCTATCACTCCAATACAGATAGCGAGGGGAACAGCTACAGACCATCTGCCGGTCAGGGCTCCCTTGTGGTCCAGTCTTAAGAATCGGCCTTCCGATGCAGGGGATGCAGGTTTGCTCCCTGGTTGGGGAACTAAGATCCCACGTGCTGCAGGGCAACTCAGCCCAGGCTCAGCAAGTCCTGAGCCCACGCCACAACCAGGGAGAAGCCCGCATGCCACAGCTGAGACCTGACACAGCCAGAAATAAACAAATATTCTTTAAAAAGAATATCTGCCAGTCACTTGAGAAGTCCCAATGAGAGATGCTATGTGAATAGGCATGCTGTGTAGATAGTCTTGTGAAGCACGTACTTGTGAAGTTAGTGATGTGGAGTCCCTCCGTGTGTACAAATGAGGGCCACGTGCCTGAGATACGGGATTGAATTATGACAACTGCTATATCTGACCAAGACAGTACTTTGCTTGCTGTATTCCATATCTAAATTTAAGCTGCAAATGAAAAAAAAAAAAACATTTTACAACTCTAAATACACTCTCTACTACAGAGAACGGTGGTGACTAAAGCGAAAGCAAAAATAACTGCTCACACCACGATTTGAGAAAACCTAAATCTGAAAATAATCATTTTTATTTGTATGCAACCAAATAAGGATATTAGGGAAGCAGTGAGTCACCAGCATTCTAGCATTTACCAGATGCCAACATGATGTGAGGGAATTCTTTAAGGTCAGATTTGCATATTCTAAAATTTACATTAAACCTTGCCTCTGATGTGTAACCTTAAGCTCCCATCTGAAAAATGGGCCATTCACAACTTTACAGAAGAGCTATGGTACAGCTCCCATGAATGATTTCGATACTTTCAAAACTTCAAACACATGGGAATAAGTCTTCACATCGGAAGAGTCCTTTAGGCTTTTAAAAGCACTTTTTACCTACATCATCTCATTTGATCACATTTGATTCTCACAACATCCTTGAGGCAAGGTGTTTGTAGGTGGGTGGTTGTCATAACAAAATATCGTTGAACTGGGGGTCTTTCTGTAGAGACAGGATGAATCACTACTGGGTACAAACAAACAAACAAAAAAAAAAAACAGATAACTAAGAGATGGAGAGAATCTAAACTCCCTGTTAACATGTCACCCAGTCTCAGTATAAACCAAAGTGCTTCAAGTGCCACAACTCAGCAGAAAGGTTTAAGAACTGCTTGCAATCCCAGCGTGTTTTTGTCTTCTCTACGCTTTTAGAACACAGTTAAAAGAGAGTTAGAGAATGCTCAGGGCTTTTGTTTTGAAACCTCTTCAGCTTGTTGCCTATTTGTCTACAGATTGTGAGATTAGTCTATTTGCTTTAAACAGATCGAACAACCTTTCAAATAAGCAGACTTCTATGATGGGTTGACTTATTTTGGATGTGCAAAGATGTTTGCTGAGCTTCTCACCTGAGACTCGACGATCCTGCCTCAGCGTGTCAGTTAAGAGTTGAAAGGGGAGTGCCGTCTGTCGTAGCGTGTTTTGCAAGATGGCAGAAGAAAAATGTCTCTGTTACAATATGATCAGCTATCTGCATCTCCCCAGGGATTTTTCATGAACCTAAGAAGGAAATCTTAGTCCAGTTCCCAAGGGTAAACCATCTTTGTCAAGAGACCACTGAGAACAATTTCTAAAGATGGAAGACATACCTTCTGTGTTCCCAGCATCTGGATTAGCACTGGGGGTGGAATGGAGGGCTGCTTAAGCCTTGCATCTCAGAAAAAGCATCTTCTAGTGAATTGTGGATAACTGTATAGGTTTTACATATTAACTTATCACAGCGAAAATAACAAAATTAAGGAATGAAGATAATGTCCATATTGCACCCCTCAACCCCTCCTTCATTCTACAGAGGAAAAGGAGTGAAAAGGGAATAAAAGGGCTGCTGCCAATCAAGGAAGTTTACACTTCAGCCCACCCCGCTCAGGCCTAGTTACCACAGGTCTTTGTGCACGCAACTCACTGCCTGGGGAGTTGTCCAGCCAGAAAGGACAGGGTGAGAGAGTCAAGGGGTGCTAGGCATCAGGACATTAAACAGAAGATCATACTAGAAACCAGGGCTCAGGATACAAGCTTTCTGGTCCCGAATGCATCTCTAATCATTTTCATGACTTTGGACAAGGCATTCTGCCCGCTTCCTGTGTATAACTGAGGGGGTTGGTCTAAGTGTTCTCCAAGGCTCCTAACAGCTCCTTAAAATTAGTGTCATTTTGGTAAAGTGAATGTAGGGAGGTTGTGAAATGAAGCATGATTATCCCTGTTGACTGTAAAAGATTAGGCCCTTGAAGGCAGTGAGAAAACAATCCACAAGGAATCCTTGTGCTGGGTTAGGCAACTATATAGAAACACAGAATTGTGTGTCCTGCATAACACCAATGGAGACACATGAGGCCATATAAAACGGGGCTCAGGTAAGAAAGCCCACATCTTAACGCAGAAAATCAGGCTTCTGAACCTGATCAGGCACACCTAAGCTGTGCCCTAGCTTTCTTACAATCTCTCTCCGTGATAATGTAGCACCTTGCGCACAACATTAAATGTCAGCCACAGAAAGCATTTCCCTTGGCTTTGTTGTTCCAGAAGGGGATTCTTTTGTCCTCAATATAATGGATATGCAGAAACAATGATAGAACAGACTTTTTTTTTCCTAAAGCGATGACAAACACACTGCTGCTTCCTCCCTCCCTCCTTTCCTCTTATCCCCACCCCCCAAAATAAATCATTGTTGTTTTTTTTTTAAATCCCATTGTCTACTGTCCACGGAGATTAAGATCTGCCTAGGAACCGCGCGGGCGGGCTCGAAGCTGCCCCGAGCAGCCGGTAGGTGGCGCACGAAGGCAGCGCAGGCGGGAGCTCGGGTCCCATCCCGGCGGGGGCGGTGGGGGGCGGT
>SJYT01052200.1:34746-51516 GCA_006410635.1 Cephalophus harveyi | reverse complement strand
AGCCTCCGGGGTCGGCGGCCGAGGAGCAGGGCGTCCCCTCCCTTCCCCCAATCACCCTCCACCGTCCGGCCGCACCCGGCCAGGCTCCGGCCAGACGGGCAGACAGACCACTGGCGGTGGGAGGCGGGTAGTGCGGGGTGGGGATCCCCGGGGGAGAGGGGTCGGGGGTGTGATCTGGGTTCAGAGCCCCACGCCCCGGTCCTTGGCGTGGATACCTAAGCCTGGATACCTCCCTCTCTAGCTCACCTATCCAGAGCACCCCAGTTGCTGTCCAGCCGAGCATGGGGCTGCCTTCCGACTCGGGCAAGGCCAAGGCCAGGACCCGCTGCGGGCCCGGCCCCCAAGCAACAGGGTAGGGTGGGTCCCGGAGTAGCAGGCTCCCATGTGGCTGCCTGAGCCAGGCTGGCGCCATCCGCATGCGTCCCTCAGGAGGACTGGCGACCCTGCCCCTCCCGGGTCGCGGGTTGGCCCTGGGCCACGCGGTCGTCCACGACCCCCAGCCTCTGTCTAGTAGAACATGGTGTTACATGCTTGATGGCCCTAAAGTCAGACGCCTGGGTTGAAATGTGAGCCTTGACACCCGGGGTCTTTTGATCTTGGGGATGTCCCTAAACTCCCCAATCCTCCTTCTCCCCAACTATTAAAAGCGGCAGTAATGCTTACCTTACAATAATGATGTGAGGATTTTTAAAAAGTGATGCTTAACTTAGCAGGAGGCCAGCCTAGAGTAACTTATTAACAACCTGACTCTCCTTGGAGCTGGAGGAAGTTGCGCAGTTTGTTGCCCCCTGAGACCCATCTGGCATCTCTGTCTCCTAGACTGAGGAGAAGGGGGCCAAGAGATGAGCCGGAGAACATCCTTAGACTGGCCACTCCCAGCAGCAAATGCCATCAGTTTGCCCCTCTTCAGCCCTCTGCCTCTCTCCATCTTCCAGCCCCTGATGCTGGGCTGCGGCAGCGTGGGCCCCTGTCCTCTCCTTCCTCTTTCCCGGGTATATGTTCTCTCTTCTCAGTTGGAAAGGTCTCAGAGAGTGTATAACATGGGCTCTGGGGTCAGACACACTCAGATTGGAAAATTCTGAGCCCACGTCTCCTAGCTGGGACATCGGGTGTGTCATTTAACCTCCCTGAGCTTCAGTTTGCAGTTTTATGAAATGGTGGTCATGGTTCTTACCTAAGGGTTCCTCTGAAGATTAAAGGAGATAATGTTTCTAAACAGCCAGGTATGTACTATCTGTTCAGTCGATTTTTAAGTTTACAGTTGAAATTAGGTCAGATTATCTTGCAGATCACTAGAGTTTCTGCAGACAGCCACCAAAGTTGAACTCCAGAACTACTACCGTTGAGCGTCTGGTCTCCCTCCTGAGTCAGCAAGCTTTATTTGCCCTCCAGGAAGAGAGCAGAAATACAGTGAGGGCACATTCTCCCCAGAGCCTCACAGGTATAGCTCAGACACTTAGATAGGCTTATTCAGTCTTTGGGGCCACCAAAGGCTCATTTTAGAGCAATACTCCATCTAGAAGTTTCTCTGGGGGTGGGCCTTGCTTTCAAGCTGCACAAGCCATGGTGTGTGCCTGGATAGTGAGTGACGAGGTTACCGTCAGCATTTGTCACAAGTGTGCTTGCTGCCACACAGCAGAGATGTGGTGGCTGGGGCTGGACACTGAACCACGCCCTACTTGAGGCAGACAGGAGGTCAGGAACGTTGACTCTTTTCTAGAAAGACACTTGGACATTACCATGAGCATCAGATTTGTATGGCTCTTGGGAAGAGCTCAGGTATTTGTTTTGTTTGGGGTTTTTTTTTTTTTTGGTCTGTACCAGGTCTCGGTTGCAGCATGTTGGATCTAGTCCCCTGACCGGGAACTGAACCTGGACCCCCTGCATTGGGAGCACAGAATCTTAGCCGCTGGACTGTGAGGGAAGTCCCAGCCCTGGTATTTGTATAGCTCTTGAGAGAAGATCATTTCCTGTGGGCAGCACGAGGCAGCCAAGATAGCCAGCCTCCAAGATGGCCCCAAGGACCCCTGCCTCCCAATATTCATGTCCTGGTGTAGTCCCCTCCCTGTTAAGCAGGACGACTTGTGTAACCAAGTATGTGTGACTGCCAGGGCCAGAACATAAGAGACACTGTGACTTCCATTTTGCTGAGTCCTGTATCACTCACCGTGGGGAAAGCCGGTGTCCTGAGAACACTCGAGCAACGATGTGAGTGCATGTGGTCCACGTATCAAGGAACTGAGGCCTTCTACTGTCAGCCAGCACTGACTTCCCAGGGAAAGTGATGTGAGTGAGCATCTTGGATGAAATGGGTCCTCTTAGCCCTGTCAGAACTTAGGTGACTGCAGCCCAGGCTGATATCTTAACCTCATGAGAGATCCTAAACCCAAAACACATCCTCGAAAACACACCCTTAAGACATCCTCGAATTCCTGACTCAGAAATGCGTGCATGCTGTCTTTTCAGTCTTGTCTGACTCTTTGTGACCCCATGAACTGTAGACACAGAAATGCTGTCAGATTTTTAAAAAACTCAGATGGTTTTAGGTGTCCAGAGGCTGCATAGATGACTAATTTAGCAACACTGAAAAGACGGGGCTTTCATGGGCCAAACCGGGGCTGGGAATGGGGGTCATGCCCCTTCACCTGGCTGGCTCTGCTGGGTCCGTATACATGTCTGGGGTCTAAAAGCCCCCTTGTTGATTTTAGTTGAGGCCCCATCTCCAAAGGTTCTGGGGGAAAAAACCCTTAAGCCAGAGTCTTCCAGCAGCACTCAGTTAATACAGCCCAAACCTTTGTTTTTGCAAAGGGTTGCAAGCAGGGCATTCCTCCCGGCCACGCGCCTCCTGCCCGGAGCCAGTTCTGGCACTTGGCCCAGGTAGAAAATTGCCAGCATTGTCACTGCTTTCTGGTTTTATTATGAGTGTGTCTGTCCTGACACGCTGGTTTCAGCATGTCGTGTGGGAAGTGTGAGCACAGCAAAGGAGGCCGTGTGAGAGCTTTCTCTCTCCATGCTAGAGCCGGCTGCTTGAAAGCCCATGGGTCAGGTGGGAGGAGACAGGTTACCCTGTCCTGAAGGGCTCAGAGCCCAGCTGCTGCCTGGATCAGGCGTGGAAGCTCAAGTGGCCGGCCACTTTGCTTCTTCCTGAAGTTTCCCTGGTCATTTCCATCGGTAATCTGGAGAGAGAAGTGTGCGGCTGAGCCCGTGCCGCTAAACGTGGCAAATTCACACTTGCGCACCACCTCTAGTAGGGGTCTCAGATGTGTGCACTGCTAGTCACAGTTGAGAATCGTGTGTTGAATTCAAGCAGAGTGAATTAAAATGCACTAGTAGATCAGAGCTGTGAGCTGACCGAATGCTAATTCAAATCCTGTTCTTTCCTGAAATATCTGCCAGTGAGTGTAGTCAACTCATAGTTCTGTGAAGTCTAAGCAGACCTCATATATTCTCCTGGGCGTCCGCACCGTTCAGCTATATGTCTAGGGCTGAGACCCTCGTGGATCTAGAACTGTAAACAGAGCTGGCTTGTCAGGAAACCTCAGCGGCTTGAAAACCATCCCGATCCCCTAAAAATCCATTTCTCATTTTTGATGTGATTCTGAGTATCAGCTTTTTTATTTTTTTCAGAAAGTTTTATTTCTGCTTATATTTTTAGATTCAAAAGTATTTATTTAAGGTGAACAAATGATACAGCATACACAACTGCTGGGACTGCTTTTTAATTGAGAACAAAAAGGAAATACCTAGGACAAGAATATGCAATTACCACCGCTTATTGTTCTCAGTGAATTTTTGTCAAGTTTGTTTATCTTATTGTTAATGTGATGATACAGCAATCCTTGGCAGAAGAATAACATTTTGCGTTGAAACACAAATCTAGATAAAAAGGGAAAATGGAGTTAGCCACAACCCACAAGGCCTTCTTTGGGAAGAACTCTTGAAGAAAAACCAACGCGCACTTCACAGAAGAATATGGCACTGTCGTCTTTCCCTTTATAGTGCCAGAGTGTTCCTGAACAAAGGCCTCAAGGCATTATCAACTCGTCATCTATTTTTTGACGTGATTTCTATTTTCAGGACCCTGCTTCCCTGCCTCTCTCTTCCTAATGCATCTGGTCATCGGTGCCTTTGGTCCTATTAAACTTAGTGTGACCAGCCCCCACCTGGAGAGTTTGCCATGGACTCCACGAGTCAGAGCAGCAGGGTCACTATCCACCCACAGGGCCAGAGAAAGACCTCAAGGCTACAGCCACTGCATTCAGACTAGCTGGAGGCACGAAAGACGCTGAAGGATGATCAGGTGATTCCAAACCATCTGTATAGAAACTAATAGACTATCCAGATGTATGCAAGCCCAGGATATTGTTTAACAAACAAGCAAAACAGAAAACCTTGTTTTTTCTTTTGCTGGATTTCTGATGGTACAGGACACAAGTTCCAGTGTGCAACCCAATCAAAGATAGCTATAGACTGCTTGGGAATTTTCATAGCATCAACCTTGCAGAAAACAAGAAATTGAGGATATTTATACTTCACTGGTAAACAATGGCATAGATAGTCTCTGAACATGTCTTCCAGCTCAAAAGTTCTGCAGCTTAGATTCTGTAAATGACTTTAATCTGCTTTTAGTATTCATTCATTCATTTGACAGTTATATAAATGCCTGTAATATGCTGTGTACAGATGTAACATTAATGAATAAACTAGAAATGTATTCCCCCTTACAGTCTACAGACAACCAACCTACAAACAACTGTAGATAGGCCAACATGTTGCATACATTTGGGTAGAAAATTAAATGGATTCAGAAATAAAAATAACATAGTCTACCTCTCTAGATAGAGGTATTCACTTCAGTTCAGTCGCTCAGTCATGTCCGACTCTTTGCGACCCCATGAATCGCAGCACGCCAGGCCTCCCTGTCCATCACCAACTCCCAGAGTTCACTCAGACTCACGTCCATCGAGTCCGTGATGCCATCCAGCCATCTCATCCTCGGTCATCCCCTTCTCCTCCTGCCCCCAATCCCTCCCAGCATCAGGGTTTTTCCAGTGAGTCAACTCTTCGCATGAGGTGGCCAAAGTACTGGAGTTTCACCTTTAGCATCATTCCTTCCAAAGAACACCCAGGACTGATCTCCTTTAGAATGGACTGGTTGGATCTCCTTGCAGTCCAAGGGACTCTCAAGAGTCTTCTCCAACACCACAGTTCAAAAGCATCAATTCTTCGGCACTCAGCCTTCTTCACAGTCCAACTCTCACATCCATACATGACCACAGGAAAAACCATAGCCTTGACTAGACGGACCTTAGTTGGCAAAGTAATGTCTCTGCTTTTTGAGGCCTGGCGTGCTGCGATTCATGGGGTCGCAAAGAGTCGGACACGACTGAGCAACTGAACTGAACTGAACTGAATCTCAGAGGACCAGTGTTCTTATAAGAAGAGGAAGAGCTTCACTAGATATTCTATCTTTCTCTCCACATGCTCATAGAAGAAAGGCCACATGAGCATAGAGTGAGAAAATGGAATTTATGAGCCAGGAAGAGAGCTCTCATAGGAAACTGAAACCATCAGCACCTTAATCTACTACTCCTAACCTCAAAACTGTGAGAAAATAAATTTCTGTTATCTAAGCCACCCAGTCTATGGCATTTTGTTATGGCAGCCTGAGCTGACTAATATATAGTTTCAGTTCAGTCCCTCAGTTGTGTCGACTTTTTGCGACCCCATGAATTGGAGCACACCAGGCCTCCTTGTCCATCACCAACCCCAGAGTCCACCCAAACTCATGTGCATCAAGCCGGTGATGCCATCCAGCCATCTCATCCTCGGTTGTCCCCTTCTCCTCCTGCCCAAAATCCCTCCCAGCATCAGAGTCTTTTAAATGAGTCAACTCTTCACATGAGGTGGCCAAAGTACTGGAGTTTCAGCTTTAGCATCATTCCTTCCAAAGAACACCCAATCCAAATAGGAAAAGGAGTACGTCAAGGCTGTATATCGTCACCCTGCTTATTTAACTTATATGCAGAGTACGTCATGTGAAATGCCAGGATGGATGAAGCACAAGCTGGAATCAAGATTGCTGGGTGAAATATCAGTAACCTCAGATACACAAATGACACCACCCTTATGGCAGAAAGTGAAGAGGAAATGAAGAGCCTCTTGATGAAAGTGAAAGAGGTGAGTGAAAAAGTTGGCTTAAAGCTCACATTCAGTAAACTAAGATCATGGCATCTAGTCCCATCACTTCATGCAAATAAATGAGGAAACAGTGTCAGACTTTATTTTTGGGGGCTCCAAAATCACTGCAGATGGTGATTGCAACCATGAAACTAAAATACACTTACTCCTTGGAAGAAAAGTTATGACCAACCTAGACAGCATATTAAAAAACAAAGACATTACTTTGCCAACTAAGATCCATCGAGTCAAGCTGTTGTTTTTTTCAGTAGTCATGTATGGATGTGAGAGCTGGACCATAAAGAAGGCTGAGCACTGAAGAACTGATGCTTTTGAACTGTGGTGCTGGAGAAGACTCTTTAGAGTCCCTTGGACTGCAAGGAGATCCAACCAGTCAATCCTAAAGGAAATCAATCCTGAATATTCATTGGAAGGACTGATGCTGAAGCTGAAACTCCAATACTTTGGTCACCTGATGTGAAGAACTGACTCATTTGAAAAGACCCAGATGCTGGGAAAGATTGAAGGTGGGAGGAGAAAGGGATGATAGGATGAGATGGTTGGATGGCATCTCCAACTCAATGGACATGAGTTTGAGTAAACTTCGGGAATTGGTGATGGACAGGATGGCCTGGTGTGCTGCAGTCCATGGGATCACAAAGGGTCGGACATGACTGAGAGATTGAACTGAACTGACAACTTATTTCCAAACCTCTATATTATCTTTCCATAAAAAAATCTTTTTTCATAATGTTCTTTATAAATGACATGGATTCTATCTTTTACTTTGATCAAGTTCCTTAACTTTCTTCCCATTTTCTCAAATATAAAAGGAGATTGATATTAGTCCTTATCTCCTCATAAGATTGTTGTAGAGATTAAACATGTAAATATACATGCATTTTGCATATATATATTACATATATAAAGTCTGACAATATACATACATTCTTTGAGTATTGTTATGTATTTTCTCTTATTCCTTCTTATCTTTTAAATTCAACTGAACTTTTTTGTTGCTCTCTTTCTATTCTTTCTTGCTTTTAGGTCCACTCCTCCCTCTCTAATTCCTTCTTGCCACAGAGCTTCACAGGCTCATCTTCATCTTTCCTCATAAAGAGTAGTCAAACAGACCATCTATTGAGATTCCCACCAGATCAATTGACAATTGATTCCATTTGGTCTCTAGGCAACATATTTTAGGAAAAGAATGTGAATATTGCGTTTGCATTTATTTTCCAGGAATAAAAATTTCTTCAAATAATCTTTCTCTTTGTTCTAGGATCCATCCAAGCTTAAAATAGCATTTGCACTGTCTGCCTTCACTTGCCTGATATGCCATAAATTCCAAGCATATATATATATCTGTATCAAGCTCACACTGAAATATTAAATAAGATACAGATTTATGTGTTTAGAAATAATGTCAAGAAAGAACGAATGTTTAGAAAGAATATCAAGAAAAAGAAGTTGCCAGAAGAACCAAATTAAAAAGTATGAAAGAAAAAAATTATTTGTACTAGCTAATGCCCTGGCAATGGTTTCTTGGTACCAGGTAGCTCTTCTTATTCTTATGGTTCATGGGTAAGTTGGGACATTATTTTCAGGGCTCTTTTTCCACAGTGACCACTGGAGGGCATTGGCAGTCAGCATTGAGGGCAGTAAACAGCACCCCTTACCTTGGGGAAACTTAAGGAACAAAGATGAGATGTGGCAATAAGGTCAGACAGCACCAGGGCAAACTAAGCTAGGACTAAGTGCCTCAAGGCAAGATTTTACTGGAATTGAGACTGAAGTTTAAAAAAGAGCGGTTAAAATTCAGTGGATGTTCACCCTAGATTTTCTTCTTGGTGGGCTCACTATTAATACTGATACTGTAATTGACTATGGTATTATGGCTGCATGTGATGTATCGTCATATCATCAGTATGTTACCTAAAAGGTTGATATAGATTTAATTTCTGAAAATTAAAACTTAGTTTAATAGTGATAGGTGATTTCACCAGTAGAAGATGGCATAAGCAAGTCTTTCCAAAATGGGAACTGTTTCTTTAGGAAAGCAAAATGTTATTTGTAATATTTGAACACACCTGTGAATTCCTTACAATGTCAATTTAAAAACTGACACTTTGTTACATTACCTGAAACTTGATTCTGTAGAATGACAAACTGCCCAATTAGACCACCGACAAAACATACATTAGAGTTCCAGATCTCCAAGCCTATCATTCAGCACATCCACAGATTCTGCTCTCGGGCCCCTCGTGCTTCCTCTGAGCACCTTGAAGCTGTGCCTCTGTAAAAGTCTGCACCCTGCTTATTTTCCATTCTACCTGCTCATTACATACATTGAAGGGCATCAAGGAGATACTCTAACCTCATGATTCTGGAAAATGTTTTTACCTGACTGTCAGCACTCTGCTCTCCTGGGGTTGTCTCTGACATCAGACCTCTTCAGTGCCTTTTGTTTTCCTCTCCCCTCTGATGTCAGAACACAGAATGCCCCGGGGGACAGGCATGGATTTTCTTCTGTGTCTGCCTCATTTCCTTGGTGATCTCTAGATTCACGGCTTTTAAAAGCCACCTGTAGGCTAGCTATTAATTGCTAAATTTATGTCTCCTGATTACGTCTCTCCCATTTACCCCAAATTCCTATATCCTAATGCCTGCGTGACACATCCCCTGGAGTGTCTAACAGATACCTCAGACTTAACACATCCAAAACTAAGTTGCTGATCTTTCGTCCAAAATGTAGTTTTCCTATCTCAGTTTAAAGCAACTTACGCTGCCTCAGGTGAAAAAGACAGTAATCACTCTGGCCCTCTCACTCATATCTTACATCAAATCTGTAATTTATATTTATAAAGAGATTTATAGCTTACAACCTATCTTCAAGGATGATTATTTCTTTTGGTTCTCAACCTATGGAAAACTGATAAGTTTTCCACTAGCTCACTGGAAAATGAGATGAATAATAACAATGAATTAAATTTTTACAGACCTAAGTTTTTCATTCAAAGAAGAGTTCTTTAACCTTAGCTTTATTCTTTACAATATTTGATTCATGATGTCCTTTATTTCATACCAATGGTCATAATATTCATAAATGTCTTAAGCAGGTAAAATAAAAAGTTAATTCCTATTTGAAAAGTATTATGATCTACAATATGGAAAACCTGGAATCAATGATCCACACTCTTGTATCTCAGATAAGAAAACTTGAGCTTAGGTGTTCATTAACACATTCTTCTAGTCTATACTTGGACTTTAGAGACTGCTTATTTTTATATTTATTTAAAGCAAATGAGAAAGTCTAAGGTGGGAAGAACTAAAAGGACACCTTCTGTATGTGTTTCATGTATGATGCTCTTTTCTGGCTCATTGTTTATATACAGACAATGAAATTATAGTGATTTGGGAAATGTAAGAAAATTCATATTACTTAGTTAAAACCAACTTGTTGTACACATCACTAGAAAATTCAAAGTCAATGATGGTTTTACCCAGAAACGTTATCTCTAATTCCTATAAAAATGCTGTTGAATATATGAATTTATTTATGTTTCCCTCCCAAATCCTACTGAATGATGTAACAGATATAAAAATAGATCCATAGTACTATGAGTCATTGGAGAAAAGTAACACCAGCTGACCAGAGCAATGGAGAATTTCTGGAAGATGAAGAATAGATTCATTCACTTTTTCTACAACTATTTGTTGAGGACTTAAATGTTAGGCACTCTTCTAGGTAATGGGAATGCTTCAAGGAACAAGATGTCAAACATCTCCGTTCTTAAAGAACTTACACTATTAAAAGGGATATCAGGCATTTATGTGTATATATATATATATACACATATATAATAGGTTGTGATAAATGCAACATAAGTAATTAAGATAAGTAATGTGATAAAAAGAATTACTAAGTAGTTGCTCTAATTTGGATACTTATGAAGGGCTCTTTAAGAAGCTGATGTTATAAGGTTTTGTCAGATGATATAAAAAGGGATATCAGGCATTTATGTGTATATATATATATATACACATATATAATAGGTTGTGATAAATGCAACATAAGTAATTAAGATAAGTAATGTGATAAAAAGAATTACTAAGTAGTTGCTCTAATTTGGATACTTATGAAGGGCTCTTTAAGAAGCTGATGTTATAAGGTTTTGTCAGATGATATAAGGTTTTGTAAGCCAGGGAGGAGTTTGAATTTTATTCTAAATAGGACAAAAAGTCAATTGGAGAATTGTAGACAGATGAGTAGCATAATATACTGTATGCTTTTAAGATTGCTCTGATTAATTTTTGGAAAATGGGTTGTAGAAAGTGATGTATTGAATTGGATGATTGTGGCTGTAATTATAGAAAACCTAATTCATAGTGGATATAAAAAACTTTAAATATATTAATTCAAAATGAAAAATCCACACATAGGACTTTTCCAGGATTGTTTATTCATCTAAAGCAATGACATCAAGAACTAGAGCCTTTTTAATTTTTCACTCAGACATCATTGATGCATTAGCTTTATTTCCATGGCTTCTCCTGTCATAGTTACAAGGTATTATTAGTTGTAGTGGTTCCAGACTTTAAGTAAAGATGTGTCAATGCTCAGAGAAATAAGCCTCCCAGTAAACCTTCTTTCAAATCTGCTTTACATTCATGACAATAAAGATATGCGGTGGAGTGAAAATACCTTCATCTGCTCCCAATATCTGTTAACCAGGATTTCAAATGTGCACATCAAAAAAATCAAGTAGCTAAACTCCAAGGTATTAATTTAGGAATCAGAAGAGAGCTAAGTATAATTAATATACTTAAAGAAATTTTTGAGGATACTCATTCATGAAAATGAACAGGCTGTTTTGAAAAAAAAGTCGATTTCAAAAATAAAACAGGATTGCAGAAACAAAAAATAGATAGGCTAAAATAGAATTGAAAACTGAATATCTAAGCAAGAAGATAGAGCCAACAAAAAGTGTGCATATTTTTTCCACTCCTTGGAGTATTTATAGTATTTTAATAATTCAGAACAGTAAAAAATAATGTAGACAAGATTTGTTGACTACAGTTCTACAATAGTAAAAATTAAATATAAAAAAAGACAACCAAAGAACAAAAGTTTGGTTAAACAAGAATTGAAAACTAAAATTACAAGTAACTAATTGTATAACAGCTATACTGGTCATCTCTCTGAAGCTTATTGCCTATTTACTGAACATACAATAGAACCACAGGAAAATATGTAGGAAACAGTCAAAACAGTATTTAGAGGAAATTATTTTGCTATAAATAGATTAATTCAGAAATAAAATGATTTTAAAAATCAACTATGCTTTCAACTTGAGAAGAAAGAGGAAAAAGACACACTTAAAGAGAGTCAAAGCCTTCATTTTGAACTTGATTTTGAGGAAATGGCAAAAGTTAACTAAGTAGGAACACGGATTCTTATGTAACAATACTTAATTATCAATCTAAAGCGACAATAAAAGATTTTAAAGGCAAATACAGAGATCACAAAGCTGTGAGCAAAAAAGCTTTTTTAATGTTGAGATGATTCATTTTCCTAATCAAAGACAACATAAAGCACAGGGAATTATTTTGATAAAATACAAAATCTTTGCCTCTAGGAAGATTAATTAAAAGGTGAAGAAAATCCTTTTGTAATCTCTTATCAGGTGCTGACTAATAGTTCAAAAAAACTTGCCTTTCAGCAGATGAAAGAATATTAAGTTTTAGTATTATCAAAGTACACAATTGATATTAAAGTTTAGAAACAAAAAACAAAAACCTGTAACAAATACATCCAATTTTAGCCAATTAAAATTACACAAGGTATCACTCATTATCAGAGAAATGCAAATCAAAACCACAATGAGGTACCATTTCAAGCCAGTCAGAATGGCTGCGATCCAATCAGCCATGAAATTAAAAGATACTTGCTCCTTGGAAGAAAAGCTATGACCAACCTAGACAACATATTAAAAAGCAGAGACACTACTTTGCCAACAAAGGTCCATCTAGTCAAAGCTATGGTTTTTCCAGTAGTCTTGTATGGATGTGAGAATTGGACTGTGAAGAAGGCTAAGAGCCAAAAAATTGGTGCTTTTGAACTGCGGTGTTGAAGAAGACTCTTGTGAGTCCCTTAAACTGCAAGGAGATCAAACCAGTCAATCCTAAAGAAAATCAATCCTGAATATTTATTGAAAGGACTGATACTGAAGCTAAAACTCCATTATTTTGGCCACCAGATGCAAAGAACTCACTTATTGAAAAAGACCCTGATGCTGGGACAGATTGAAGACAGGAGGAGAAGGGGACAACAGAGGATGAGATGGTTGGATGTCATCACCGACTCAAAGTACGTGAGTTTGAGCAGGCCCTGGGAGTTGGTGAAGGACAGGGAGGTCTGGCGTGCTGCAGTCCATGGGGTCACAAAGAGTTGAATGTGACTGAGCACCTGAATAACAACTTTTGAAACAGTCCATGGGGTCGCAAAGAGTCGGACACGACTGAGCGACTTCACTTTCACTTTCACTTTTACATGTACTCCAACTCATCATCCTGAGTTCCCACCTTGTCTGCTCACCAAGAAGCTGGTAGAGTAGTGGACAACAACACATCCTTCTCTAACCTAAGCATATCTTCCAGCTTTCTAACTGCAGCTTCAGCCTCTGGCTGGGCATTGGTGGTCAACTGAACTGCCCATACTAGATGCCAGCCCATCAAGGCAATAATGTATTTCCATTCTTTGCCACAGTGTGCTATGACAGTTTCTCAGAAAAAAAAAAAAAAGCATCATACCAGCTGGAGCTTTGGGGGGCATCCTGGTAATCACACAGCAAGGGCCCTCCCTACATAGAAGCCAATGGCCAATCCAGGCTTTTGCCCACAGGTGTCTCTTTCCCAAGACCCGTTTCTTCAGTCTCCTGGGGGCTCTCCAGTTGTTTTATTTCAGCCTTAGAAACTCCCTGGGTGAAATTTAAAGTGGAACCCCCCTACATAAAGGACAAAGAGAGACTGAAGGGAGAAGCAGATCACTTCAGACTGGTAGAAACTTACATTTGAGGTTGTCTGGAGCAGTCACTGGACAAGTAAATCTTCACACTCGGCTACCAGAATCTTAAAAGTCTTAACAGGATTGAGTCACATATACCATCCAAATAGTCTCAAGACGCATAACTCTCAGATTGTATCCTTCAGATAGCTTTGGCTATGGGAATGGTGGGCAGAGAGTACATTGCAAAGGCAAGAGAATGGGTGAGAAGCCTTGGATTGTCCAGGTTCAGTTTGCAGGTCAACCTGTGGTCATGTCCTCTAGATGACCTCCTCCAACAGTAAAGGTCAGAGTAAGGTAAAATAGAAGTACATCATCAACAAATGATTTTGAGTGGGAGGAAATAAATATCTACACAAACTAAACTGAAAATTCATTTATGAAAGGTGTATGTTGGACACATCAAGCAAGCATGGCACATATCTTTTATGAAAATTAAAAGATAATGACTATCAAGCTTCGGATGTCTATTTTTCAGGCCTATAAGGTCAAGACCATCTCAAGATACTCAAGTACAGCTTACTTTATAAAGTTTATTAGCCCAACAACTTAAATAGTACCTTTACACAACTTTTATTGTTTATAAAATGAAGTTATTCTCTTTGGACTTGGAATTAGTTCCTAATAATAGAAGTTGATGTGCAACTAAATAGCATTCAAAATTAAAAAATGACCTTTCTGAAAGTCTATTGCTGCCAAGTGTTAGAAGAACTTCATTGAGAGGTGAGAATTTTCCTGTCCTTCAAAGCATTCGTTATTAGAAGATTGCTTATAGGGGATGGTGAAGAGGAAAGTTAGTTTTTAGATGGGGTGGGGATTGGTGTGACCAGATGTGCTATAAATTCGCTTCCCACATTTAGCATTCTAATATTTATGTTTCTCGTGTACAGCATTTACTATAGAAATATTATATCAAATGATCCTTCTATTAATTGAACTTCTAAATAACTCTAAGTATAGAAAACATCTCATCTGATATACTTTCTAGTCATTTCTAAGCCTTTCAAAGATCCTACAGTTTTATTTAAAAATAAATAAGTAATGCATACCTTTGGGAGAAGGCAATGGCACCCCACTCCAGTACTCTTGCCTGGAAAATCCATGGACGGAGGAGCCTGGTAGGCAGCAGTCCATGGGGTCGCTAAGAGTCGGACACGACTGAGCGACTTCACTTTCACTTTTCTCTTTCATGCATTGGAGAAGGAAATGGCAACCCACTCCAGTATTCTTGCCTGGAGAACCCCAGGGACGGGAGAGCCTGGTGGGCTGCCGTCTATGGGGTCACACAGAGTCGGACACGACTGGAGTGACTTAGCAGCTAAAATTTTAGCCGTGTATCATGTACAAAAATGAAAAACTTTCACCAGTTTATAAACAATAATTGAATCCAAATTGTGTCAAGTTTATCTGCTCACATAGCTAAAGTTTTTCACTATTTTCTTTACAGACTTTTAGGACTTTTAAGATTTATATTAGTCCTTGATAAATAATGGTATGAAGAGTGTAAGCTAGATTTTGGGGCAAGGGAGCTTCTGTAACATTCTATATATTTGAAAACCTGTCCCCTGTTTTATCCATGACATGATAAGATTTAAAACTTCAAGAAACAGAAAGAAAGCCAAGTTTTTCCTTTAGAAATTTTAGAGTATATTTAGTATATTTCTTTATTATCAGATATAGGGTAATTGTAACTTAAAATTTTTCCTCTGAATTAGGTTTTGGCTAGCAAGGCCTCTTTGCCCTCTTCACCGTCAACCACAACATCTTCCTCATTTCTTTCATCACCTTTCCAGAGTTTCAATTTTTGGTGTCTCAATCATGCTTTATCACAAGCACTTAGACTTTTATTTAATCTGCAACAAAATGTCCAGATGTTCAAGCTGGCTTTACAAAAGGCAGAGGAACCAGAGAACAAATTGCCAATACCTAGTAGGTCATAGAAAAAGCAAGAGAATTCCAGAAAAAAACATCTATTTCTGCTACTTGACTATGCTAAAACCTTTGACTGTGTGGATCACAACAAACTGTGGAAAATTCTTCAAGAGATGGGAATACTAGGCCACCTGACTTGCCTCCTGAGAAACCTGTGTGCAGGTCAAGAAGAAACTGTTAGAACCAGACATGGAACAACAGACTGGTTTAAATTTGGGAAAGGAGTACATCAAGGCTGTATATTGTCACCCTGCTTGTTTAACTTATATGCAGAGTACAACATGCAAAAAATGCCAGGCTGAAAGAAGCACGAGTTGGAATCAAGATTTCCAGGAGAAATATGAGTAACCTCAGATATGCAAATGGAAACCCAATCCAGTATTCTTGCCTGGAGAATCCCATGGACAGAAGAGCTTCGTAGGCTACAATCCATGAGGTAAAAAGAGTCAGACACGACTGAGTGACTTCACTCACTTCACTTCACTTTCAGATACGCAGATGATACCACCCTTCAGGCAGAAAGTGAAGAGGAACTAAAGAGCTTCTTCATGAAGGTGAGAGAGGAGGGTTAAAAAGCTGGCTTAAAGCTTAACATTCAAAAAACTAAAATCATGGCATCCAGTCCCATCACTACATGACAGGTAGATGGGGAAACAATGGAAACAATGACAGACTTTATTTTCATGGGCTCCAAAATCACTGCAGATGGTGACTACAGCCATGAAATTAAAAGATACTTGCTCCTTGGAAGAAAAGCTATGACCAACCTAGACAACATATTAAAAAGCAGAGACACTACTTTGCCAACAAAGGTCCATCTAGTCAAAGCTATGGTTTTTCCAGTAGTCTTGTATGGATGTGAGAATTGGACTGTGAAGAAGGCTAAGAGCCAAAAAATTGGTGCTTTTGAACTGCGGTGTTGAAGAAGACTCTTGTGAGTCCCTTAAACTGCAAGGAGATCAAACCAGTCAATCCTAAAGAAAATCAATCCTGAATATTTATTGAAAGGACTGATACTGAAGCTAAAACTCCATTATTTTGGCCACCAGATGCAAAGAACTCACTTATTGAAAAAGACCCTGATGCTGGGACAGATTGAAGACAGGAGGAGAAGGGGACAACAGAGGATGAGATGGTTGGATGTCATCACCGACTCAAAGTACGTGAGTTTGAGCAGGCCCTGGGAGTTGGTGAAGGACAGGGAGGTCTGGCGTGCTGCAGTCCATGGGGTCACAAAGAGTTGAATGTGACTGAGCACCTGAATAACAACTTTTGAAACAGTCCATGGGGTCGCAAAGAGTCGGACACGACTGAGCGACTTCACTTTCACTTTCACTTTTACATGTACTCCAACTCATCATCCTGAGTTCCCACCTTGTCTGCTCACCAAGAAGCTGGTAGAGTAGTGGACAACAACACATCCTTCTCTAACCTAAGCATATCTTCCAGCTTTCTAACTGCAGCTTCAGCCTCTGGCTGGGCATTGGTGGTCAACTGAACTGCCCATACTAGATGCCAGCCCATCAAGGCAATAATGTATTTCCATTCTTTGCCACAGTGTGCTATGACAGTTTCTCAGAAAAAAAAAAAAA
>SJYT01052200.1:12497-34056 GCA_006410635.1 Cephalophus harveyi | reverse complement strand
CTTTATTTAAATATGGTTTTTCCATGAGCTCTGGACTTTTCAGCAATGAATGGTATAGCTCATTTTGAATCTGGAGCTGCCTTCTAAGGAGCTCTGTTCAGGTTTTGGTAATGAAGTCAGCATCATCCTGCACTTGTCTTCCTCACTTCATCCCTAATGTTTTTAAGGATACCAATCCTTTTATGATTGACAGCAAGCTCAGTATAATAATATCCACTATAATAATCTCATTAACATAATGGCCCTATATGATTCTTTATATAATAATTGCTTACATTTTTAATGCTTCTTCTCTATCAAGACTATTCTCAGTGCTTTACATGTGTCTACTTATGTAATCTTCAAATTGCCCCATGATGTTGATGTTAATTCTATCTTAACTTTAAGGATATAGTGAAACTGAACCACAGAAATGTTAATTAATGTACTCGGTCAACAAGCTAGTGAGGACGAGAGCTCTGATTTAAACTCAAAATGTTTGGAATCTAATCTCTTGCTCTTGGCCTTTCATCTTTAAGATATCTTGTTTCTTTTGGAATTTCTACATAAAATAATGTGTCTCACACTAAAAAAAAAAAAAAAAAGTTTTCCTTTTTAAACAAAAGTAATGAATGAGAGGCAGTGATATGGAGTGGAAAGAATATTACCCTCAGAGTCAAGACATTGGATTTCTGGTCCTAATATGAGTTTATTTAACTTTGGGTGAATAATTTAATGGTTGTTCTTCATCTGTAAAACACAAATTGATTTAATACCTTTATTTATCTCATTGCAGACCTTTCACAAATCGTCTTTACATACATGATCTATCTGAGCTTTACAGGAATTCTGTTAGAAACTTGAGGCTCAGGATAGCTGTGATCCCCCATGTCAGTCCCACTCAGTCTGTTGCACGGGTGATAAAGATCTTTGAACTGCAAAGCCAGTGTCTTTTTCTACTATACCTTGTTGGTTTATCTCATGTACATAAAAATGTTTTTCTAATCTATAAAGTTATATGCCAATCTTAACTTTTATTATTAACGTGGCATGCAAAAATGAATTAGTAATGCTTTCAGCTGAAGAAGATAGCAAAAAAGGGATAAGTTTGGAATTGATTTGAAGAAGCCACATTACATTATGTGAAAACCACATGCATTCTTAATTTACTTTGTTTAAATCCCGGAACAAATGCTAAACTGATGGAAGAATTCTCTGCTTCTCTGTGCTTCAGTGAATTTCTTATTTTGTAGTATGAAATAATGAATGTTTGAACAGCTGCAATTATGAAGTTAAGGAACTATACAACACACAGACACACACACATTGTTTTTTTCCTTCAGGACTGTTGACTGAAACTGTGCCACAGAAAAGTAATCCATGAGTGATATAAATATATTTTCATTCATTTTATTGAGTCTTTTGCATGGTATAACTCTCTGTGGGAGGTTCACCTCAAGAAAGGAAAGAAAAGAAAAAAATGTGAACAAACCAGCTTTCTTGATTTATTGTCTTGGAAAAGTTTCTGAGATATTGTTCGCCTTTAGGTACAAGTGAAATGCTTTTGCAAAAGGGCTAATGGGAGGGAGTTGGGGTGAGGGCTCAGCCATGGCCTTGGCCCCTGAACAAATCTTTAGTCTCCATTTTATCTTTGTATACTTAAGAAGCATGAATAGAAGTATTTGTTATTTCTTATTTAATTTCCTATTTAAGCACTTGTGCTCTAAATATATACCATTATGCAGGTGAGCCTGAGTGTCTACTTAATCCATATGCAGTCACTGTAAATCCTTTTATTGGTTATATATTTGAAATTGGAGAACTCAATACTCGTGGTGTTCTGGGAAGTCACGTGAAAACTCACAATATGGCTTAACTTCCCTGTCGCCTGCTAGAAATAGATGAATGCACTTGAACCTGTTCCTGCTGTTTATTGAGCTATGCATACACCATATGATACTGTACTGAATGCACTCTGAGAAACCTAGGATATCAGATTTGGAGAAGGCTTTAGAGCACATCATCACATTTCATAAATCAGAGAAAGAGAGTCATTATAGGTATAATGTGAATAAAGGATTTATTACAGGAATTAGAATATGGGAGGAACTGAAGAAGTGACAGTCTACAGTGGAGTTGGAAGATCTGAGAAAAGGTCATTAACCAGTCCACCTTAATCACTGATGTGAGTGAACAAATAGAAGCTTTCAAGGGAATCCAGGATAATAACCTGTTCAGGCTGTGAATGGGGACCACAAAGGGCAAAGCAGGAGGGGAGTTGAATGGCATTAGCTGCCTCTCAGGAAGCTCTGCTTCTGTGTAGCTCTCACCTTTGTGATTCTGCAGCCAAGTTCCTGCTGATGGGCCTGGCAGTGGGAAAGGTGAACTGTAAACAAAGTAGAGGGAAATGCACATAAGCTGAGGTCTACCAGACAACATGCATCTGCTCAACACCAGGCCAGACTAGGATAGTCTCCCAAAAGTAATGGCCTGATTTCCTCTGATCTTCCAAATCTCAGGCAAGTTGCTCTTCTAGTAATTCTAGTCTAAAATCATAACAAAGAAAGGAATTCTTGGAAATTTATTCCCCAGCCTTAGTCAAGTTCAGTCAGTTCAGTTGCTCAGTCGTGGCTGACTCTTTGCAACTCCATGGACTGCAGCACGCAAGGCTTCCCTGTCCACCACCTAAAGCTTGCTCAAACTCATGTGCATCAAGTCAGTGATGACATCCTCTGTTGTCCCCTTCTCCTCCTGTCTTCCATCTTTCCCAGCATTAGGGGCTTTTCCAATGAGTCAGTTCTTTGCATTGGGTGGCCAAAGTATTGGAGTTTCAGCTTCAATATCAGTCCTTCCAATGAATATTCAGGACTGATTTTCTTTAGGATTAACTGGTTGGATCTCCTTGCAGTCCAAGGGACTCTCAAGAGTCTTCTCCAACACCACAGTTCAAAAGCATCAATTCCTCAGTACTCAGCTTTCTTTATAGTCCAACTCTCATATCCATACATGACTACTGGAAAAACCATAGCTTTGACTAGACAGACATTTGCTGGCAAAGTAATGTCTCTGCTTCTTAATATGCTGTCTAGATTGGTCATAGCTTTTCTTCCAAGGAACAAGCATCTTTTAATTTAATGGCTGCAGTCACCATATGCAGTGAGTTTGGAGCCCCCCCAAATAAAGTCTCTCACTGTTTCCAGTGTTTCCCCATTTATTTGCCATGAAGTGATGCTATGATCTTAGTTTTCTGAATGTTGAGTTCCAAGCCAACTTTTTCACTCTCCTCTTTCAGTTTCATCAAGAGGCTCTTTATTTCTTCTTTGCTTTCTCCCATAAGGTTGGTATCATCTGCATTATCTGAGGTTATTGATATTTCTCCCAGCAATCTTGATCCCAGCTTGTGCTTAATCCAGCTTGGCATTTTGCATGATATACTCTGCATATAAGTTAAATAAGCAGGGTGACAATATACAGCCTTGATGAACTCCTTTCCCTATTTGGAACCAGTCTGTTGTTCCATGTCCAGTTCTAACTGTTGCTTCTTGACCTGCATACAGATTTCTCAGGAGGCAAGTGAGGTGGTCTGCTATTCCCATCTCTTTAAGAATTTTCCACCATTTGTTGTGATCTTAGTCAAGTTGACAAAGCACAAACCAGCACAATGTCCAGTCCTCTCATGTTGCAGGAAAGAAGTTTGCTGCCTGAGGGAATTGACCCTACCAAGTTTGATGTATTAGGTAGTGACAGAATCAGAACTTGATTCAAGTTCTCTTGATTTTTGGAGCAGTTATTTTTCCCCCCACTATGTCCTCTGTCTACTTTATAGTTGCTTATGTGCTACATGAACATAATTATTTGAATATGGACTAAAATGTTTATAAAGGTCATTCATCAGATATTTTTATTAGAATGAATATATAACTTATTTGTGGACAATAATAGAATTCTGGGTTTTAATTATTAATATTTTAAAGATTTTGAATTTGCTAGTGTTTCATGGTGGTAGGGAGAGGGCATTTTAGGCACATGTACTACGTAATCAAGTCATTATATGACTATTCGAAAGATTTTTCATCCAAACTGTGTTTCAAAATAATAACTATTACCAAGGAATGAAAGAACTACATAAAATCATAACAAGTGTATTTGTGATTTATTGAACAAGTGTATCTGTGATTTATTGAGAGTTTACTATATATGTCACTATGCTAAACACTTCACACCTTATATCTTTTTCAAAATGAATTTTCCTAAATTTAAAATTATTTTTTAATAAATATGAAGTCTTATACATATAAAATTGATTAGGAAACACAGGTAACTCTGTAAGAAAAGCCATATTGTCGTAAGAAAAAGAATCATAGTTGAACATAATTTAGTTGGAATTTGGATCCAAGCGTGCTTTTCAGAGTCCTTTTGAGATGAAAAAAATTTTCTTTAGGGGGATTTGGTGGTAAAGGCAGTGAATGAACCTTGGGAAATATAAACAGTTACACAATTTGGCACTTGTTAAGTCTGTAAAATGAGACAGATACTGGATGTGGTTGGGGGTGGTGGTTGTAAGACAATTTGATTGTTTTTTTTTTCCCCTAGAATTTTAAGCTCACCATAGCCAACTCCAGTTCTCAGAAAGTTTCAGTACAGTGGGCTGAACTGACAGTTGATAACAGAGACAGGAAATGAAAATGGGAACTTCATCAGCACATGAGCCTGAACCAGGGTCACCAGAGCAGAAGGCAGCTTTGTGATGACAGCCATTAGCGTGCCAGTTTCATGGCTTAGATTTGGACTGGTTACTCTTTAGGTCTCCCGTACAGCTGTCATCCTGGGTTTGTCCTTACCTGTCTCCTGCATTGGATCACTTGAATCCTGTATTGAAGTAGAAGACAAAAATCAGAAGCTTTCTGAGAATGATTCATGAAAATTTTTTGCAAACTAATATATCTTCAGATTAAATTTTCAATTCAATTAATTTTTCATTTAGCTAACAAAATTTTGTGAACTAAAATATTTTTATCTCATCTTTAGATTTAATTTTAAATTCAGGCTAAAATTTTAGATTTTGTATTATTGAACTAGGACTTTTGAAGGCATCAATAATTTTTTCTTGCTACCAGTATTGTTTGTTGAGAAGTCTTGTCATTCTGAATACCAATCATAGGCCCAATATATAGTTATATTTTTCTCCTCCCTAAAAGCTTATAAGATTTTTATTTTTCTATCCTGAGTTCTTATAGTTTTCAATTTGGATCTGCTTTCTTTCACCCTTGGCTGTTGCCTGTTCGTATTAAAAGTAGGGACCCTAAAGTGGACTGGACTTTCTGAGAGCTTGTGTGGATCTTATTATCTGCGAGTCTGCCAGGACTTTTGGCATGTTATCAGTTTTTTTTCCTTGTGCTGCTTAAATTGGGGGGAAAAAAAGACACTTTAATATTTTCATTCTCCGTTTAATTTTAGAGCATTAAATCATATTTTGCTGCATTTTAAGTCTTTTGGGGGATGTGATCAAATTTTTTTTTTTTTTTCTAATTGGAGTGCCTTCATTACCTTACAGAAAACTAAGATAGGCTTATGTGAGTGTAGAGTGTTAATCTTATTCTCGTGGAAGTGAGGTTTATGTGGTTATATGAGTTATCCATGTTCTCATAAATATTGAGTGAATAAGTCAAGATTTGAACACAAAGGAAGCTTATTTCATTCATACTGACTAGAGACTTGTAGCTCAGAAAATAGTTTCTTTGATATTTTATTAAAATCTCTCAATTTCCTATATACATGGATGAAGAAAGTATCAGCTGGGTTATATATAAGGTTATATATAAGAGTTATATATATATATAGTTATATATATATATAGTTATATATAACGGTTATATATATATATATATATATATAAGGTTATATGTAAGGATTAATATAAGGCACTTTAGTGTTAGAAATATTATTACTTAAATACATAACTTTAATGAGACATTTCCAATCCTTTAAGAAGAGAAGTGCATTCGAAGTCTATTCTGTCTCTAAACTAAAATTCAAGTTTGTGCATCTCTTTCCAACTCCTTGCTATCTTCATACCCTGCAAACACTCATGTACTCTTAGGTTGACACAGCTTAAGCTTTCTACCTGATGACCTTGCATCCTTCTTGTCTACTTTTTGAATATCATACATATAGAACCTAGAAGAATATTTTTTTAATGTATTATGCTCTTTCCTGCTTAAATGTTGTAAAGATTTTCTGTAACAACAAAAAGTAGAATATGAATCCTTAACATGGTCTGCTAGGCAGGCATAGGATGATTTCCACCTGTTTTTCCAACCTTTGCTTTCATTTTACTCATTGTGCTTCAGCCATAATGGTTTTATTTCAAATCATTGAAAGTTTCAAAATAGTTTCTACTTTAGGTATTTTATTTATCTCTTCTTTCTGCCTAAAATATTCTTCTGAGTAACATCAATTGTGGCTCCCTCAGAATCATCCCTCAGTACTCAGCTCGAATCATTTCCTCGAGAGGTCTGGTAAAGTCTATACCCCACATGTCAGGTAATCCCTTTACACTTATAATGTTTTAGATTAAACATGTAATATTTCAGGTAAATAGAAAAATAACCTGGAGAAGGAAAATTCATTCCTTTCATTGTGTGTATTTGCAGTTAATGCCTGCCACAGATTTAGAAGCATATTATCAGATGAGAGGGCTTCCCTGATGGCTCAGCTGGTAAAGAATCTGCCTGCAATGCGGGAGACTCTGGTTCAGTTCCTGGTTTGCAAAGATCCCCTGGAGAAGGAAAAGGCTACCCACTCCAGTTTTCTGGCCTGGAGAAGTCCATAGACTATGGGTCACGAAGAATCAGAGATGACTGAGTGACTTTCACTTTCACTATCAGATGAGAATGTGTTCTTACGAATTCACAAAATGAGGTTTTAAGAACCCAGCTGATATGAGACAATGAAGTGAATTTAGACAGTATCAGGATTCCTGGGCTCTGCACCAAGCTGATGAGTTACCTTGCTCATGTCAGATAGAAAAAGAATGAATGTTAGCTATTTCTGAGGTACACGGATTGAACTGGAACAATTTGTATAGGTCTTTCTTAATTTTCTGTGACCCACCATTCTAAAATTTAGGTTTATGTTGATTTTTAAACATTGACAGAAATGACCATAAATTTCTTCAGAAATTTAAAGTAAAACTTAAAACATGTGTTTTTTTAATTTTTATTTTTGATAAGATGAAGTTCCTTCAGTGGGCTCAGATTTTCTTTCATATTTTTTGTTTTGCTTTCAATCCAACAATGAAATTAAAAACTGTTTCCTGAGTAAATACCACTTACCGTGAAAGAAGCAGTGGTCTAAAATTACCATAAGAAGTGAAGAACAGAAAAAGAAAATATGGTCATTAAATGTCCATTGTATGATCAAGTAATAGTTACTGTGAAAGACTTGAAAATGAAACATCCTCCAAACTGAGAAGAAAATGTACTTTCTAAGCATGCAATTGCCAGTAACTGTGTGTAGAGACAGACTCCAAGGTGGGCCATAAACTAATATTAAATTAATGACTGGAAGGAAAACTATTGATTAGCCTATTATCTTATCTATGGTATAGACACTTCAATCTGAACGAAGACACTGGTGAAGAATGTTTAGATTTTACTTTACAGTGATTGACAGCTTTATGGGCAGTTGGATTATAATCTATTGCAATCTATTAAAGATTATAATAATAAATCTATTATTATAATAATAATTATAATCTATTAAAGACTTCTTACTTCTTATAAAACCACCATAGGAAGCTGTGCTCAAAGGAAGTCACTAATGGATCCAGATGCATCACATTTGAACTATGACTCCAGAAAGTTCTTTGAAAAACTATAAAAACAATAATACTGATTTTCAGTTCAGTTCAGTTTAACACTCAGTCACCTCCTACTCTTTGTGACCCTGTGAACTGCAGCATGCCAGGCCTCCCTGTCCATCACCAACTCCCAGAGTCCACCCAAACCCTTCTTGATTGAGTCGGTGATGCCATCCAACCATCTCATCCTCTGTCATCCACTTCTCCTCCTGCCTTCAATCTTTCCCAGCATCAGGGTCTTTTCCAATGAGTCAGCTCTTTGCATCAGGTAGAAAGTATTGAATTTTCAGCTTCAGTCCTTCCAATGAACACCCAGCACTGATCTCCTTTAGGATGGACTGGTTGGATCTCCTTGCAGTCCAAGGGACTCTCGAGTCTTCTCCAATATCAGAGTTCAAAAGCATCAATTCTTATGTGCTCAGCTTTCTTTATAGTCGAACTCTCACATCCATACATGACCACAGGAAAAACCATAGCCTTGACTAGAAGGACCTTTGTGGACAAAGTAATGTCTCTGCTTTTTAATATGTTGTCTAGGTTGGTCATAACATTCCTTCCAAGGAGTCAGCGTCTTTTAATTTCATGGCTGCAATCACCATTTGCAGTGGTTTTGGAGCCCAGAAAAATAAAGTCTGACACTGTTTCCACTATTTCCCCATCTATTTCCCATGAAGTAATGGGACCGGATGCCATGATCTTCGTTTTCTGAAAGTTGAGCTTTAAGCCGACTTTTTCACTCTTCTCTTTCACTTTCATCGAGGCTCTTTAGTTCTTCTTCACTTTCTGCCATAAGGGTGGTGTCATCTGCATAAGAGGTTATTGATACTGATTTTAGTATTTCATAAAACCAAAAATATCTAGATGTTGACTACTAGTGATAGTTACTAATTATAGTATTTGTTGAAAACTCATTATTGAAACTAGGACTAAGCAAATTTATAAGGACTTAAGAATGTCATATCACATGAATAACAATAAGCAATTGGTCTTGTTCTGCAGAAGTTTTTATTTACAAAAGCTTGTTTAAAGGGCAAGCAGCTGGAAAACATAAGGAGCTGTTATGCCATTAACCTCAAAAGTTAACGTCTATATCGTAAGTATTCCTTAAATACTTTTATTGATAATAATTCCTTACAAGCATTTTAGTGTTTTCAAAAGGCTTTCACATATACTGTTAACTATAAGACATTAAACAATGCAAAAAATATCTCAATTATATTTTTTCATAGCATGATGCTTGAGATATACAAATATGCTATAAAGATGTTTTGAAAAAATTAATTTGATTCACACAAAAATATATGACATATAGGCAAGAACTGTAATACAATTTAAAATATCTAAAAACAGCTCCAGTGAATGTACCTTACCTATTTGATTCAAGAAAACAAGATCTAAATCTTCCATTTCTTTGGCCTTTAGTGAACTATAGATGAACTGCTGAGGAGGAGAAAGGAAGAGAAATAGTCAACAAAAATCTGTAGAGATGGAACTTTTCAAAGAACTCATACCTTCATTTGAACACTCTTATGATATGTTATGAGAATGGATAGATGACATATATGTTTCACATGGATAGAGAACAGCCTCAAATCAGGATTTACTGTTCATTTCTTAGCTATTACGGTCTGTACACTACATATAATCTAGGTTTTTAATTTTTTTTTTTTTTTGTCTACAGTGACCACCTCCAGTAACTACTGTGTTCCACTTGTGGTTTTATCTTTGCCTTTTAGTGCTTAATAAAGAGGTATTTGCATCTTTCCTCAGTCCTTTTATATCTTAAATGAAGATAAATTAGACTTGTTTTAAAGGATAAATGGGTATGTATGCTAGTTGCAGAATTAGATGAAAAGTGTTTCAAATGGAAGAAACCATGTGAGCAAAGTCCTTAGGCAAGAGACTGCTGAAGATATATTGGAGGAATGGATTTGGTTACCACATAAAAGACATGGAAAGGGAAGTTTCTTGGTCTGGGCTCAATTACATAGCACTTGAGGCTAACAGAGTGCTTTTTCCATGAGCAATAGGAAGCCACTGAAAATTATTCAGCAGGGAGGTGATAGCATGGGTCACTAAAAAGGTTTAGTTTCAACAATCAGGAAGGCATAGCTAAATCTTGGCCTTAGCATGAAAATTTTGATAATAGTGAAAGAAAAATTGTGTGTGTGTGTTGGAAGAGAGAACTAGAGTACAAAGTAGGGAGAATTTTCACCAGCTCAGAGAGACTATGTCAATAGTTCAGTTAAAATGGAAAGCATATCTACCATTGACTAGGTATATGATATAGGACCAATTACTCTCCTTTCTAAGCCTCCTTTTCTTCATCTGTGTCATATAGGATTGCTGCTTGGATTAAGAGGGAGATGGTATACACAATTAGAAACATCATGTCCAGTATATAATAGCTGCTGCTGCATATCAGGTCAGTTAAGATACATGTTTTCATGAATATGTCTCAGTGAAGCCAGACTTCAGCAATATGTGAACCGTGAACTCCCTGATGTTCAAGCTGGTTTTAGAAAAGGCAGAAGAACCAGAGATCAAATTGCCAACATCCGCTGGATCATGGGAAAAGCAAGAGAGTTCCAGAAAAACATCTATTTCTGCTTTTCTTAAAGAAACATTTTTCCATAGCTGAGGCATCCTGTTGGACTAAGGTAAAAGTACTCCCCAACAAGGTCTTTGCTTAGAATGTCTTCGCCTCCCTCAGCAAAGAAGCCCCTTTGCTAAAGGGGCCTATATAGCAAGAGGTCATGTTGTTCCCTGCAACTTCTGCTTTTCTGCACTGTCAGCCAGAAAGACAACAAACCCATGAAAGAACACCCAGTCATGCTTGAGAAGTCAAGCATAAGCTCTGGTGTTTGTTCTTCTCTCAGAGCGCGTCAAGCATGCTATTTCACTTACCTTAGAGTATCTGTAGACACTTGGTCTTCATTTATTGTCTTGCATTTCTCTAACCCAAGCTGTATAAGATGGAATGCTAGGTCTAGTCTCCATTATTTGCTGCTTTTTTCCCACCTTAAATGGTTGAGGCTTTCTTCTGATAGAGTTCTGTCGTATTTCAATGACTGGAAAGGATAAGACTGACACAGTTATGTCTTAGGAACAAAGCATGCACAGATTTTCACAATCAAGGAGGCTCTATTCTATCTCTGGAATTCATTTTCTCTCACTTGTACCCAAGGCTGATAATAATATATGAGAGAGAATGTACAATAGGTACACATGGAATTGAAAGGCAAGGGTTCTTGCCTGGAGAATCCCAGGGACAGGGGAGCCTGATGGGCTGCCATCTATGGGGTCACACAGAGTCGGACACGACTGAAGCGATGCAGCAGCAGCAGTTGTTTATGTTGTCATAATTTATTCACAAAAAACAAAGTAACTGAGTACTTATTGTGGTCAGATACTGTATTAAAGGATAGAACACCAAGATGAGCAACATTATTTAATTCAAAATATTTGCTGAACATTAATCATGTTCCAGGTCTATTGTGAGAATTCATACATGACTATGTAAATAATTCCTTCTCTCAAAATATTCCATATAGAAAAATTTCATAAGGATCTTTCTAAATAGCAATAATTAAGCTCACTAACCTTGAATGTGGGGTATCTCTTCACAGCTGCTCCAGCAAAGCGCAGCTGCTGCTCCTTACCTTGGACCTGGGGTAGCTCCTCTGGGCTGCTGCCCCTGACCTCAGGCGAAAGATATACCCATTTGAATGCAGAGTTCGAAAGAATAGCAAGGAGAGATAAGAAAGCCTTCCTCAGAGATCACTGCAAAGAAATAGAGGAAAATAACAGAATGGGAAAGACTAGAGATCTCTTCAAGAAAATTAGAGACACCAAGGGATCATTTCATGCAAAAATGGGCTCAATAAAGGACAGAAATGGTATGGACCTAACAGAAGCAGAAGATATTAAGAAGAGGTGGTAAGAATACACAGAAGAACTGTAAAAAAAGATCTTCATGACCCAGATAATCACGATGGTGTGATCACTCACCTAGAGCCAGACATTCTGAAATGTGAAGTCAAGTGGGCCTTAGATAGTATCACTACGAACAAAGCTAGTGGAAGTGATGGAATTCCAGTTGAGCTATTTCAAATCCTGAAAGATGATGCTGTGAAAGTGCTGCACTCAATATGCCAGCAAATGTGGAAAACTCAGCAGTGGCCACAGGACTGGAAAAGGTCAGTTTTCATTCCAATCCCAAAGAAAGACAATGCCAAAGAATGCTCCAACTACTGCACAATTGCACTCATCTCACATGCTAGCAAAGTGATGCTCAGAATCAAATGTGGAAAACTCAGCAGTGGCCACAGGACTGGAAAAGGTCAGTTTTCATTCCAATCCCAAAGAAAGACAATGCCAAAGAATGCTCCAACTACTGCACAATTGCACTCATCTCACATGCTAGCAAAGTGATGCTCAGAAGTCTTCAAGCCAAGCTTCAGCAATATGTGAACCATGAACTTCCAGATGTTCAAGCTGGTTTTACAACAGGCAGAGGAACCAGAGATCAACTTGCCAACATCCTCTGGATCATCGAAAAAGCAAGAGAGTTCCAGAAAAACCTCTATTTCTGCTTTACTGACTATGCCAAAGCCTTTGACTGTGTGGATCACAAGAAACTGTGGAAAATTCTGAAAGAGATGGGAATACCAGACCACCTGACCTGCTTCCTGAGAAACCTGTATGCAGGTCAGGAAGCAAAGGTTAGAACTGGACATGGAACAACAGATTGGTTCCAAATCAGAAAAGGAGTACGTCAAGACTGTATATTGTCACCCTGCATATTTAACTTACATGCAGAGTACATCATGAGAAACACTGGGCTGGAAGAAGCACAAGCTGGAATTAAGATTGCCAGGAGAAATATCAATAACTTCAGATATGCAAATGACACCACCCTTATGGCAGAAAGTGAAGAAGAACTAAAGAGCCTCTGAATGAAAGTGAAAGAACAGAGTGAAAAAGCTGGCTTAAAGCTCAACATTCAGAAAACTAAGATCATGGCACCTGGTCCCATCACTTCATGGGAAATAGATGGGGAAACAGTGGAAACAGTGTCAGACTTTATTTTTCTGGGCTCCAAAATCACTGCAGATGGTTGGTGATTGAAGTCATGAAATTAAAAGACGCTTACTCCTTGGAAGGAAAGTTATGACCAACCTAGACAGCATATTAGAAAGCAGAGACTTTACTTTGTCCACAAAGGTCCTTCTAGTCCAGGCTATGGTTTTTCCTGTGGTCATGTATGGATGTGAGAGTTGGACTATAAAGAAAGCTGAGCACTGAAGAATTCATGCTTTTGAACTGTGGTTTTCGAGAAGACTCTTGAGAGTCCCTTGGACTTCAAGGAGATCCAACCAGTCCATCCTAAAGGAGATCAGCCCTGGGTGTTCACTGGAAGGACTGATGTTGAAGCTGAAACTTCAATACTTTGGCCACCTGTTGCGAAGAGCTGACTCATTGGAAAAGACCCTGATGCTGGGAAAGATTGAAGATAGGAGGAGAAGGGGACGACAGAGGACGAGGTGGTTGGATGGCATCACTGCTTTATTGACTATTCACTGACTCAATGAACAAGGGTTTAGGTGGACTCTGGGATTTCGTGACGGACAGGGAATCCTGGCGTGCTGTGGTTCATGGGATCAGAAAGAGTCGGTGACGACTGAGTGACTGAACTGAACTGAACTGAAGCTCACTAACTAGCAGTAACTAAGTAATCATTTAGATCTTTATTTATGATATATTATGGTTAAAAGAGTCTTCATATCTTCATTTCATTTTATCTAAGAAGATTCACCTGAAATATGCATTTTCATGTTATTGCTTTGCTCCTCTTTTGTGACACTCTTATCTCTTATACTTCTGAAAAGAACATCTTTGCTCTCCTTTCTGAAGGTATTCATATGATGGTTTCTCCTCAGCCCTACACAGATGAATACTGCTTGATATTAGGTTTGGTGGTCTTTATCACTCAGGCATTGTTGATCCATCAGATTCCTTAAATGGAGAAAATAAGGAGGAAAGAGAACACTAAAGAATCTCAGCATGCTACTAACTTGTGAATTACAAAGATAATTTCTTTGATCTCTGGTGTATTTATCACCCTGTCATGAGATACAGCTCTGACTATGTTTGCATACATCTTGGCTGTTGGAAGAATGTTGTTTGGGAAAGCTAATGCATTTCTTTTAATAATGTTTGGTCATCCTAGTCCCTTTGTTATAAGAGACAGTAGACATTCCTGAGCTTTTTACACCAAATTTCCATCACAGATGTTAAGAAGTTATAGGTTAGGAGGCAGGGAGAAAACACTGATATCTCCAGGGTCAATTTGCAAGATTATGTTGAAATAATCATTTGAACCATTTAGTACCAGCCATATTACCAAGAGATGCCAAAAAAGGACACACAGTACCTCTTTTAATGTGTCGTCTTGGGATACATGGGGATCCCTGACTGTGGATCATAGTGGCTGTTTGAGATTAGTATTTTGGTGCCTTAATTTCCCACAGTCACCTTAGGGAAAGAATGTAAGTTTCCATTCTGCTTGTGATATTTATTACAATTCTGGGATTGAATCTATTCAATTCTTCCACCTGAACATTTGATGTTGGAATGTGACCAGCTTCCTAAGAAAAACCCTGTATGTATTCCTGGAGAAATACCACCATTTGATTCCTTCATTTAAGAAGCTTGTCTCACTCTGGCTTCTACCATGGAATGAAAGGGGAATTAGATGCTTTAGTCAGTAACTGAATTCATGTGCATATATGCTCAGTCACTCAGTTGTATCTGTTTCTTTGAAACCCCTTGGACTATAGCTCTACAGATTCCTCTATCCATAGAATTTTCCAGGCAAGAATACTGGAGTGGGTTTCCATTTCCTGTTCTAGGGGATCTTCTTGATCTAGGGATTGAACCCAAGCTTCTTATGTCTCCTGTATTGGTGTGCAGATTCTTTACCACTACACCACTTGGGAAGCCCTAATCGAATTCATAGTCTCAGTTGTTAAATTAATCCAAACAATTAGTAGTTGTTTTTTTTTGTTTGTTTGTTTGTTTGTTTTTCCCAATCAAACAGAGCATGTTAAATGGAACTCAACATTTTGGTCAAATTCTTTTTTTGAACAACTATGCAGACAAATCTTCTGTTAAGCTATTACTAGTCAGTGAACTGGTATCAATTTATTACCTGGAAAAGCCACATGTAATATTTGCATATATATAAGCTTCTAGTTAACTGAGTTTCAACTCTCTGTGACTCCATGGACTGCAGCACACCAGGCTTCCTTGTTCTTCACTATCTCCCAGAGTTTGCTCAAACTCATGTCCCTGAGTTGATAATGCCATTCAATGATCTCATCCTCTGTTTTCCTTTTCTCCCCCTGCCCTCAAACTACCCCAGGGCCTTTTTTAATGAGTTGGCTCTTCGCATCAGGTGTGCAAAATATTAGCGCTTCAGCTTCAACATCAGTCCTTCCAATGAATATTCAATGTTGATTTCCTTTAGGATTGACTGGTGTGAAATCCTTGCAGTCAAAGGAACTCTCAAGGGTCTTCTCCAACACCATAGTTTGAAAGCATCAATTCTTCGGTGCTCAGCTTTCTTTATAGACCAGCTTTCACCTCTTTACATGACTACTGGAAAAACCATAGCTTTGACTAGATGGCTCTTTGTTGGTGAAGTGATATTTCTGCTTTTTGATACACTGCCTAGGTTTGTTATAGCTTTTGTTCCAAGGAGCAAGTGCCTTTTAATTTCCTGGCTGCAGTCATCATCCACAGTGATTTTGGAGCCCCCAAAATAATTTCTGTCACTGTTTTCATTTCTTTCCCCATATATTTGCCATGAAGTCTTGGGACCGAATGGAATGGTCTTTTGTTTTTTTTTTTTTTTTAACCATGTAAAAAGAAAATCCATGAGAACATTTTAAACCTATGGTTTATATTTCTTTGTCTGACTTCACCAGATACCATAGTGGCTATCTGGTTTCAAGTGTATCCATTCCAGGGAAGTAGCAAGAATCCTTTCAGAACAAGTACACTGTTTCCTTCTTGTTCTGCTACTTGTATGCACAAATGTGATATCCTTAGATGAAATGCCCAGATTAGTAATACCTGCTTCCTTCCATTAAGCTGAATTTTAGTAGTTTCAGCCTAAGACAGGCAGTACCTAGAAGAG
Source organism: Cephalophus harveyi (assembly GCA_006410635.1). Taxonomy (NCBI): domain Eukaryota; kingdom Metazoa; phylum Chordata; class Mammalia; order Artiodactyla; family Bovidae; genus Cephalophus; species Cephalophus harveyi. The sequence goes on along the minus strand of SJYT01052200.1, from coordinate 18,013 downwards.
CCTTCAGCTTTCATATCAGAAAGTAGCCCATAAGGCTGTACTTTGTCTTTGCCTCCTGTCCCATTTTGTTTCTGTATAAACCAAGTCTACTGCTAATGGCTGATGAGAAAAAGGCAATAGCCATCAAATGACTGCTCCTAGGAATACCTTTAACTAGCATCAAAAGACTCTTTGAAAGGGAAATGGAGTATTCCCTGTGGATTTATCCAAACATTTCCTGTGAAACAAGCTGACACATTCTCTCCCTGCTGGATTACTTTGTTACTTATTTCCACTGCAAAGTAGTGATATCATTGAACTTTCCTTGTTGAGGCTGTCACCCAGGAGAGTCTTTTTCTTTCTTTCTTTCTTTCTCCTTTTTCTTTATCACAAAGGGAGGCAACATATGTGAGGACAATGTTTTGGGACTAATGTAAACTTATTTTTTCTTGCCCAGTTGTGCTATTAAAGAACACTTAATCTCCTAAATGATCCTCCAAATTCCTTTTCTACTGATAATTGACAATTACCAGAAGGAATTCTGCTGACTGCAGCACAGATTTAATTACAGAAAGAAAACCATGAGCTCATTGACTTGCATGTTATTTGATGGAACACTCAAATACATCAGGCAATCAATCATATTTTAAACTGTCATATTTTAGTAAAATCAATGTGTCATACAATGACAATAATAATAATAGATAAAATATATGACCCCACTACATGCTGTCACTGTACTGTGTGCCCTACCTACATAATTTCCTTTAATCACAAATGAATATTATAAGGCAAAGTATTATTGATCTATTTTACATATGAGGAAGATGGGAGTCAAATAAATAAGTAATAATAATAATAAATAACTATCCAATGCTTATTATTTGCCAGGCCCTGGTTTTAAGAACACAATCATATTAATTCATTTAATCTACCATAAAATTCATTGAATAGATATTATTGTTAGTCTTAATTTTTAGGAGAGGAAATAGAAGCAAAAAGAGGTGAGTATATTGCTCTGTCGCAGTGAATAAGAGGTGGACCTGGGACTGAAATATTGCTTTTGAGTTTCCCAAATCATACTCTTACCACTGTGATATACTGATTCAGCTTCTCTATACACTTAATTACTCAGTGATTTATAACAGTGTTGGGCCTTGATTTCAATCTCTGTGCTCTTAATCACTCTTCTACTCTACTGTCTCTCATTCACTAAATACACAATCAGTGAGCTATGTGCAAAGCTTTGTGGCTATGTTGCACATGCATGTGATAGCAGAGTATAGAGAGAGAATCTCTGTCTTTGAAAATTTACTTTTTGGTAGTGAAGCTGCTTACTGTCTAATTAAGAGGCTTACTAACCTCATTAATACAAATAATAACCTCTCCAAGGATCTTTCTGGAATCATTAGAGATCTCTTCGTTATGACTCCTATAACCTCAACTACTGAGTGAGCCAAGAGGTCTCCCATTCATTCAATACATTAATGGAGTTTCTTTTTGGAAAGAACAGATTAGTAAAAGGTAAGCTGTTGATAAGGGCTTCCCAGGTGGTGCCCTGGTAAAGAATCTGCCTGCCAGTGCAGGATGCATAGATTAGATCTGTGGGTTGTGAAGATCCCCTGGAGAAGGAAATGGCAACCCATTCCAGTGTTCTTGCCTGGAGAATCCCATAGACAGAGAAGCCTAGTGGAATACAGTCCATGGGGTCTCAAAGAGTCAGACATGGCTGAGGACATAAGAAATTGTTCTTAAAGGTGTTCCCCCTTACTAAGGAGAGGCATATCAGGACTTCCCTGGTGGTCCAGTGATTAGATCTCTGGGTTGGGAAGATCCCTTGGAGGAAGGCATGGCAACCCATTCCAGTGTTCTTGCCTGGAGAATCCCCATGGACAGAGAAACCTGGCGGGCTACAGTCTTTGGGGTCGCAAAGAGTTGGACAGGACAAAGTGTGTGCTTGCATGTGTACACGTGCACACGCGCGCACGCACACACACACACAGGTTACAATGCAGAGGATAAGATTCAATCCCTGGTTGGAGAAGAAGATCCCGCAGGCTGCAGAGGAGCTAAGTCTACACACCGCAACTAGCGAGTCCAGGCACTACAATGAAAAATATCAAAGAAGACTCGACACAGCCGAAAAATAAATAAACCTTTAAAAAAAAGAAGAAGCAGCAAATGGCCAAACCAATAGCTGGACAATGAAAATAAGAAACCTCCTGTGGAAAGTAATACCAGCTTTCAGGTGTCAGCTTCTTGCTTTTATAGGTGAGAAAATCATATGACATGAAGGTAATGAGTCCACACCATAATTCAAGTATTTTATGGTTCCCAAATATTCTCTGTGAGAGATGTAGTATACTGAAGGAAATATATATATATTTTCTGGAAACACAAAATAATATTGAGAAAAAAGCAGAAAATAGATTTTGGAAAGAATAATACCTAAAAGTTTTGCTAAGTTTATGATTAATAAGACCTCAAGTTTCCTAGAAAATGAAACTAAACCCGAAGTAAGATCCTGAGTTCAAATCCACACTTAAATTTTAATATTCATTCTTATAGGCAAAATATTAAAAATAACAGAGTGGATTGCCATTTCCTTCTCCATGGGATCTTCCCAGCTCAAGGATTGAACCAGAGTCCCCTACATTGAGAGGTGGATTCTCTACCACTGAGCCACCAGGGAAGCCCATTGCTATAACTAATGGACTTTATTTTTACTAAAGAAAGTGACATGTTCTCATAGTCTTTCTCCCTTTAGTTAATAGCAATCTCTTCCCTTTCTAACCTCCTACAGGTCATACAATTCATCTGGACCATCGTATACTATCATATACTGGGCTCTAGATTATGTCATTTCATTCAACATTACTGCGTGCTATTTAAGGATGAGGCTTGTGAATTCCATCTCTTTACCACTCCTTTTCCTTGCCAAAAGTGGGTGTAATTGTTGAAGGATTGAGATTAGGGCTCCTTTTGAAAAGTATTCTTTTAAAATTAATGCTTTCCCATCACATCAACATAATCCAAACATTATTTACTGACTTATTATAATGACTGCATTAAACTAGAGACCTTTAACCTCACACAAACAGTTGCAACTAATTATAGAAATGTAAATATAATGATGGATACAATTACTGAAACTATTGTCCACTAACACAAGCTTATTATTTGCAAAATCACAAGCAGTCTTTTCTTTAAAGATCTCATTTTTGAGCTCTGGCATTTTCAGTAGGTGATGTATTTATACTAGTGTCATATGGTGAAGAACTGGTATTTTTTGAAAGCCTTCTCACAAAAGTAAAGGTGGAAACTAGATTCATATGACCAAAAAGCATTGTCGTCCCAGTACTATTTCTTCTGGCAAGATTCATTTTCTCATTTCAGCCTGAAGTGAAAAAGAGTATTATCAATTTAACTCTTGGAGTTCAGGGGGCTATGGGATCAGTATAATATGGAGTCTCCGTTGTATACTAGGTCAGTGGGCAACAGGATAATGCTACAGAGCAGGACAGTAGTAAGGGTACTATACTGAGTCTGAAGAGCTAAACCTGATGAGAAGTCCTGGCACTGTTGACAGCTTTCTGTGTGACCTTCAGTGAAGAATAGCTGTATAACATCCTTTTCCAACCAGAGCATATTGTGATTTTTCAAGAAACATGTTTTGCATTCTTATTTCTTACTTCAGTCTTAAATCTGCTATTTTTCTTTCATCCTGGGACATTATATTGCTACTTAAGAGTTTCTTGCCCTGAAATGAAAACATCCAGCTAAAAAAAAAAAAAAGTTGAAATAGGCTTTTGTTTTGTAAAGAAAGAGTTGTCCAGCATCAAGAGACATATAGTGACCATGTAATAAATGGTCTTGGGTTTTAGACAGTAAACTAGATGAAAGTGGTTCTATTCGTTGGATGCTATTTAGCCACTTTTTCATCGTACACTTTTATTTGTCTTGGGCTTCCCTGGTGGTTCAGATGGTAAAGAATCTGCCAGCATTGCAGGAGACCTGGGTTCTACCTCTGGTTTGGGAAGATCCCCTGGAGAATGAATGGCTACTGACTCCAGTATTCTTGCCTAGAGAATTCCATGAACATAGGAACCCGGTGGGCTACAGTCCATGGGGTCACAAAGAGTTGGACATGACTGAGTGGCTAACATTTTCACTTGGATAAGTTCTTCTTATTTAATGTACTCAAAGGTAGGAAGGGCTAGGAGATGGGAGGGAAACTCAAGAGGGAGGGGACATGTGTGTGCCTATGGCCAGTTCACTTTGACGTATGGCAGAAACTGACACAATACTGTAAAGCAATTATCCTCCAATTAAAAATGAATACATTTTTTTTAAAAAGGGATAAAATTCACATGTAAAAAATATACCTGTACTTTAGATTTTTGTTAACTTGTCCAAATTTTACTCTAGTTGAAATTCTCTATTTTTTTTTTTTAAAGAAAACAAAATGCCCTAGTTAGAAATTTAACATCCTATTTCTGCCTCCATAGCTTGATACTCTATTATACAGGACAAGTCACATGCCATCTTTGGCCTTAGTTCCTCATGTGTAAAAATAAGAATAGTAGTATCTACTTAATCAAATTTTCATGAATTTTAAGTGAACATTTGTCTAAAATACACACTACTAAGATTTTTTCATATTCAAGGGATGGTGATGATAATGACACTACAGAGAATAAACTAAAGAATTGAGCATGATGCAGAAATTCCAAGTGTTTGTCCTTAAAAAGCTTATCGTACAGTATTCTAAGTAAAATACCATCAGCTTTGAAATGAAGTAGCTTCAGAATTTTATGGAATTTTAAACTTGAAACTTTGACCAAGATTTGCCTTAACAAAAAGGAATCATTTACCTGAATATAACCTATTCACTTTGTAAAAAATTAATAATACTGCTATGACTGCTACTATGAGCATTACAATGACAGTAATAATTTTGATAATGTTGACCTGATATTTCAACAACAATCACTCTCCAAAATTTTTTGAACCTTACACAATTTTTTCTTTTTTTTTTTTTTGCTAAGAGTGTGATTTATTATTACCTAGGAATGTCAGGTCCATGAATCAAGGCAAATTGGAAGTGGTCAAACAAGAGATGACAAGGGTGAATGTCAACATTCTAGGAATCAGTGAACTAAAATGGACTGGAATGGGTGAATTTAACTCAGATGACCATTATATCTACTACTGCGGGCAGGAATCCCTCAGAAGAAATGGAGTAGCCATCATGGTCAACAAAAGAGTCCGAAATGCAGTACTTGGATGCAATCTCAAAAATGACAGAATGATCTCTGTTCGTCTCCAAGGAAAACCATTCAATATCACAGTTATCCAAGTCTATGCCCCAACCAGTAATGCTGAAGAAGCTGAAGTGGAACGGTTTTATGAAGACCTACACGATCTGTTAGAACTAACACCCAAAAAAGATGTCCTTTTCATTATAGGGGACTGGAATGCTAAAGTAGGAAGTCAAGAAACACCTGGAGTAACAGGCAAATTTGGCCTTGGAATGC
>SJYT01052200.1:0-12196 GCA_006410635.1 Cephalophus harveyi | reverse complement strand
AAACTCCAGTACTTTGGCCACCTCATGCGAAGAGTTGACTCATTGGAAAAGACTCTGATGCTGGGAGGGATTGGGGGCAGGAGGAGAAGGGGACGACCGAGGATGAGATGGCTGGATGGCATCACTGACTCGATGGATGTGAGTCTGAGTGAACTCCGAGAGATGGTGATGAACAGGGAGGCCTGGCGTGCTGCGATTCATGGGGTCGCAAAGAGTCGGACACGACTGAACGACTGAACTGAACTGAACTGAGTAAGAATTATTATGGGGATGTTGTAAAATTGAGTAGAATGGTTATTATTTCCATGCAGAGGAAACAAGAGTGACTCAAAACAAACAGATACCTATTGGGTTGAGAGATGTAAGAAAGAAATTTGGGTATATTCAAGGAGAGAGTTCCCTTTGTTGTTCAGACTGAAACTGCTTTAGCTTCAAATAGAGACCTAGCCCAATGAAAACATAGCCCCTAACAGAGGTTTACCTCAGGAGTCTAAATTGCTTTACTGTATTTTTCAACACATGCTCAGAAATTTCATTATTTCAGGAACTAGAGTTGAGTCTTAGAACTCCAGAGCTAGTATTTTCACAGTGCCACTTATTCAAATCGGAATGCTTCTGACCTGTGCAGCCGGAGGGAGCATGAGTCCATTGCTTGCCTGGACACCCAGCAATCACTTCATCACAGCCCAGGGATCTGGCAGCTTGTCTTCATGAGCAGCCATCACAAGCGAAATGTGTGACTTATTTCAAGACTTTTGAGAAGTAAATAATGCAAAAGTGACTAGAGATATTGAAGATATTAATTAAGGAATGAATTCCAACTTTCTTCTGACAGGTAGAAGAGGGCAGCTGTGGAGGGCAGCAGCTGATATCTTGCCAGTCCAGGGTTTGTGGTTAGAGGCAGAGAAGGGCTTTCACAGCATTAAGTAGCATTGACAGGCACACACACTGGGATCTGTGGTGTGTGGTTATTTGATTCAAACAAAGAGGGGCAGAGCAAACTTTACAGACAATTTAAAGATATAAAAGAAGAAAAGTCCAGCTAATGACTAGTCAGCAAAAGTATCAGAGGGTATTGCATTAAAAAAATGAGTCACTTTGGATTCATCAAGTTCTTTGGAGTATTTTTCCGATGAGCTAATTCAGTCTTCAGTTCAGTCGCTCAGTCGTGTCCGACTCTTTGCGACCCCATGAATTGCAGCACGCCAGGCCTCCCTGTTCATCACCATCTCTCGGAGATCACTCAGACTCACATCCATCGAGTCAGTGATGCCATCCAGCCATCTCATCCTCGGTCGTCCCCTTCTCCTCCTGCCCCCAATCCCTCCCAGCATCAGAGTCTTTTCCAATGAGTCAACTCTTCGCATGAGGTGGCCAAAGTNATTTCATGGCTGCAGTCACCATCAGCAGTGATTTTGGAGCCCAAAAAAATAAAGTCTGGCACTGTTTCCACTGTTTCCCCATCTATTTCCCATGAAGTGATGGGACCAGATGCCATGATCTTCGTTTTCTGAATGTTGAGCTTTAAGCCAACTTTTTCACTCTCCTCTTTCACTTTCATCAAGAGGCCTTTTAGCTCCTCTTCACTTTCTGCCATAAGGGTGGTGTCATCTGCATATCTGAGGTTATTGATATTTCTCCCAGCAATCTTGATTCCAGCTTGTGTTTCTTCCAGTCCAGCGTTTCTCATGATGTACTCTGCATATAAGTTAAATAAGCAGGGTGACAATATACAGCCTTGACGCACTCCTTTTCCTATTTGGAACCAGTCTGTTGTTCCATGTCCAGTCCTAACTGTTGCTTCCTGACCTGCATACAGATTTCTCAAGAGGCAGGTTAGGTGGTCTGGTATTCCCATCTTTTTCAGAATTTTCCACAGTTTATTGTGATCCACACAGTCAAAGGCTTTGACATAGTCAATAAAGCAGAAGTAGATGTTTTTCTGGAACTCTCTTGCTTTTTCCATGATCCAGCGGATGTTGGCAATTTGATCTCTGGTTCCTCTGCCTTTTCTAAAGCCAGCTTGAACATCAGGGAGTTCACGGTTCACGTATTGCTGAAGCCTGGCTTGGAGGATTTTGAGCATTACTTTACTAGCATGTGAGATGACTGCAATTGTGCGGTAATTGGAGCATTCTTTTGCATTGCCTTTCTTTGGAATTGGAATGAAAACTGACCTTTTCCAGTCCTGTGGCCACTGCCGAGTTTTCCAAATTTGCTGGCATATTGAGTGCAGCACTTTCACAGCATCATCTTTCAGGATTTGAAACAGCTCAACTGGGATTCCATCACCTCCACTAGCTTTGTTCATAGTGATGCTTTCTAAGGCCAACTTGACTTCACATTCCAAGATACCATGATGAGGTAGGGAGCTTGCCTTTAAAAGAGAAACTGTAAGTATCTGTTTGCTTATCTAAAGTTAATGAGAGAAGGAAAATAAAGTTAATTAGAGACAAAATCATCAGAACTTAAGGAGACACTTCTGCTTAAAATATCTGCTTCTGCTTCATTGACTACACTAAAGCCTTTGACTGTGTGGATCACAACAAGCTATGGAAAATTCTTAAAGAGATGTGAATGCCAGACCACCTGACCTACCTCCTGAGAAATTTGTATGCAGGTCAAGAAGTAACAGTTAGAACTGGACATGGGACAATGGATTGGTTTAAAATTGGGAAAGGAGTACATCAAGACTGAGTATTGTCATCCTGCTTATTTAATTTATATAGAGAGGACACCATGCGAAATGTCAGGCTGAATGAAGCACAAGCTGAAATCAAGATCACCAGAAGAAACATCAATAACCTAAAATATGCAGATGTCACCACCCTTATGGAAGAAAACAAAGAGGAACTAAAGAACCGCTTGATGAAGGTGAAAGAAGAGAGTGAATAAGCTGGCTTAAAACCCAACATTCAAAAAACTAACATCATGGCATCCAGTCCCATTACTTTACGGCTAATAGATGTGGAAACGATGGAAACAGTGAGAGACTTTATTTTCTTGGGCTCCAAAAGCACTGCATGGTGACTGCAGCCATGAAGGATGCTTGCTCCTTGGAAGAAAAGCTATGACCAACCTAGACAGCATATTAAAAAGGAGAGACATTACTTTGCCCACAAAGGTGTGTACAGTCAAATCTATGGTTTTTCCAGTAGTCATGTATGGATGTGGGACTGGCTCATAAAGAAGGCTGAGCACTGAAAAATTGATGCTTTTAAACTGAGGTGTTGGAGAAGACTCTTGAGAGTAGCTTGGACTGCAATAAGATCCAACCAGTCAATCCTAAAGGAAATCAGTCCTAAATATTCATTGGAAGTACTGATGATGAAGCTGAAACTCCAATCAATACTTTGGGCACCTGGTGTGAAGAGCCAAGTCATTAAAAAAGACTCTAATGTTGGCAAAGATTGAAGGCAGGAGAAGGGGATGACAGAGGATGAGATGGTTGGATGACATCACCGACTCAATGGACACGAGCTTGAGCAAGCTCAGGGAAATAGTGAAGTACAGGGAAGCCTGGTGTGCTGCATTCTGTGGGGTGGCAAAGAGTCAAAATAACTGAGCAACTGAACAACAAAAGGAGACACACCCTAGGTAAGAGCTGGCTAGGTAGCTAGAGACAGTGACTCTTGTTTTTGTGCTTCATTTGTTTAAATGAAATGCAATTTTGTCTCATCCACCAAGTTATTACATTGGGCCCTGCTTTAAAAGTTATATGAGGATTACATGTGAAACAAAAAAATAGTGAGGGAAAAGTCCCTGCTCCTAAAAACTCTGGCTTATAAATGGAGGTAAGGTCCCAGAGATGTACCTGGTTAAACCAATTCTCATTTCACAGATTTATCCATACAAAAAATATATTTCTTCTGAATTATTTTTGCTCAAATTCTTTCAAAACTGAATTTGTTTTCACTCACCTTATCTCTCTATTAGGCTATAAGAAAATGAAAGATTAACAAGTACTTTTACTGAAGTTTTGTGTACAAAAACTTCTCTGTTAATGTATTTGCCATCAATTTTAGTCAATAAACATTTTCTGAATATCTACTAGGGATCAAGACACTGCTAGGTTCACAAATTCAAAGATGAATAACACCCAGCTCCTGATCTCAAGGAGCTCACAATTTAACTGCAGAGACATAGACCCAGTACAGGAGCAGACAGAAGTAATGTCTTTATTCTTTGTCACTACCTAGTGCTTTATTAGTGATCTCACAATTCTCACTGACCTCTTTCTTATGTCCCTGGGTCCATGTCCATCTCTCTAAGTTTCCAAAGGACAGAGGAATATTCTGCAACCTTACAGATAGAGGTTGACATAAAACAGGGATAAATAAAATAAAACTGATAAAAGAAAATAGGTAATGTTAACCGTACAGATTTGACTTTTCAGAATCATCAGTCAAGTTGTTTCAGTCTTGAATAATGTTGTCTAATCCACTGGTTTTCCAAACTAAAAAATTTAAGGTAATTTTCTTGCTCTCCTCAGGCTCTATATTCAAATCCAAAGAGATTTGTTGCAAAGAGTGCAGAACCTGACTTATTACATTTCAGGAATTCTGATTTTATCTAGTCTTACTTTCATTGATTTACTTGAAAAAAAAATCATAATTTCTCACCTGTGTTTCAGCCAAAGAACACTATATTGAATTTCACATACTTTCCCCTTTATTATCTGTTGTTTCTTCTTAACTATCTTCCTAAAAAACAGATTTGATCTCCATTTACCATGCTTACAAACCTCTTTGACACTCTGTTACTTACAAGATAAAACCCAAACATCCAAGCAAATGAACCTTTCTTCTTTTTGCTTCAACTTATATCTCCAAGCCCATCTGCAGCATCTCTTCACATCCTCTTTCAAATCATCCCCCTCTTTAAACAACCTGTATCTTCCCACAGGCTACTGTTTTCTCTCGGGAGGTCCTTCCTCATTTTTATATCTGCTTAAGTTCCAATCAGAATGCAAACCAATTCTCAGTATCACATATGTGAAACTTCTCTGAATTAACCCCTCTATAATTTTAGAGCATGATTCAAAGTCCAGTTCTTGCACACTGAGTCCAATATTTCTAAATCTATCAGTAATTTGAAGTAATTACAAATGCAGGAATTTCCTTCTAAAACACAGATAACTTTAGAAGAGCTAACACATTAGCAACATCTCTAGAATTTACCTAATATTTCATAGTTTGCATTTGTTCAACCTGAAACCAAGACAAATATTTCTACTTAAGTAATATTCAAATAAGAGCTGGTTTTCAATTTTTTTCTGAAGTAAAATGTTTTTTTTCTAGATCTTTTAAATTCTTCAGATCTAAAAACCTGTGTACTAGTTATTTCTCTGCCCTCCCCTCTTTCTTTATATGCATGCATACTAAGTCACTTCAGTCATGTCCAAGTCTTTGCTACCCATGTAATGTAGCCTGCCAGGCTCCTCTGTCCATGAGATTCTCCAGGCAAGAATACTGGAGTGGGTTTTCATGCCCTCCTCCAGGGAATCTTTCCAACCCAGGGATCAAACCTGTGTCTTCTTTTATGTTTCCTGCATTGGCAGCCAGGGTCTTTACCACTAGCGCCACCTAGGAAGTGTACGATGATCAGACCAAACTTGAGCTGGCTTGTCCTTGAGAAGTAAAACCAGTCTAGAATCCAGTGATAACAGGTTGTGATAAGGGAAAGTACAGCATTTGTTGCACAGCATCCATGGGGCAAAGCAAGAATGAGCAGTCCTTGCTCAAAAGACTTGATTGCCCTGACAGTTTTCAGGGAAGGATTTTTGAAAGCAAAATAAGGGACAGGGTCGAAGAGTGTGTAATCAGCTTGTGGGCATCCTTCTGATTGGTTGTGGTGAGGTAACAAGGTGCTGTTTCAGAGTAAATCACCAATCTTCTAGTTCCAACCAGTCTGGAGTCTAGAGTCTACCTACTGGTAGTCAGAATGTAGTTAACTTCATCCAACTGGTGGGGCAGGGGTTTTAGTGACTGCAAAACAACTCAAGGATATTGCTCAGCATATTACAGAATACTATCTCAGATTACTACCTTGAGGAGGCACTAAAGGTCCTTAACTTTGTTTTATGGCTAACAGTTATTATTTGTCTTGCTTGAATTTTCCTTTGTTTCCACATTTTCTCACTTTACTGATTAAATCCCTCATTGGAATTTAGGGAAGACCTAGGAGGCTTAAGCTTTACTATAAACAGGGAAGAGGGGACTTTTGGGAGGAGGGTTGTTCCACAGAGTCTTGGAGATACACATTTATTGCCAAATTCAGACTTAAATTGAAGAGAGTAGGGAAAACCACATTCAGGTATGACCTAAATCAAATCCCTTATGATTATACAGTGGAAGTGAGAAATAGATTTAAGGGACTAGATCTAATAGACAGAATGCCTGATGAACTATGGACGGAGGTTCCTGACATTGTACAGGAGACAGGCATCAAGACCATGCCCATGGAAAAGAGATGTAAAAAAGCAAAATGGCTGTCTGAAGAGGCCTTACAAATAGCTGTGAAAAGAAGAGAAGCAAAAAGCAAAGGAGAAAAGGAAAGATACAAGCATCTGAATGCAGAGTTCCAAAGAATAGCAAGAAGAGATAAGAAAGCCCTCCTCAGCGATCAGTGCAAGAAATAGAGGAAAAGAACAGAATGGGCAAGACTAGAGATTTCTTCAAGAAAATTAGAGACACCAAGGGAACATTTCATGCAAAGATGGGCTCAATAAAGGACAAAAATGGTATGGACCTAACAGAAGCAGAAGATATTAAGAAGAGGTAGCAAGAAGAAACAGAAGAACTATACAAAAAAGATCTTCACGACCAAGATAATCACAATGGTGTGATCACTCACCTAGAGCCAGACCTTCTGGAATATGAAGTCAAGTGGGCCTTAGAAAGCATCACTATGAACAAAGCTAGTGGAGGTGATGGATTTCCAGTGGAGCTATCTCAAATCCTGAAAGATGATGCTGTGAAAGTGCTGCACTCAACATGCCAGCAAATGTAGAAAGCTCAGCAGTGGCCACAGGACTGGAAAAGGTCAGTTTTCATTACAATCCCAAAGAAAGGCAATGCCAAAGAATGCTCAAACTACCACATAATTTCACTCATCTCACACGCTAGTAAAGTAATGCTCAAAATTCTCCAAGCCAGGCTTCAGCAATACGTTAACTGTGAACTTTCTAATGTTCAACCTGGTTTTACAAAAGGCAGAGGAACCAGAGATCAAATTGCCAACATCTGCTGGATCATGGAAAAAGCAAGAGAATTCCAGAAAAACATCTATTTCTGCTTTATTGACTATGCGAAAGCCTTTGACAGTGTGGATCACAAGAAACTGTGGAAAATTCTGAAAGAGATGGGAATACCAGACCACCTAACCTGCCTCTTGAGAAATCTGTATGCAGGTCAGGAAGCAACAGTTAGAACTGGATAAGGAACAACAGACTGGTTCCAAATAGGAAAAGGAGTACGTCAAGGCCGTATATTGTCACTCTGCTTATTTAATTTCTATGCAGAGTACATCATGAGAAACACTGGGATGGAAGAAGCACAAGCTGGAATCAAGATTGCTGGGAGAAAAATCAATAACCTCACATATGCAGATGACACTACCCTTATGGCAGAATGTGAGGAGGAACTAAAGAGCCTCTTGATGAAAGTGAAAGAGGAGAGTGAAAAAGTTGGTTTAAAGCTCAACATTCAGAAAACGAAGATGATGGCATCCAGTCCCATCACTTCATGGGAAATAGATGGGGAAACAGTGGAAACAGTGTCAGACTTTATTTTGGGGCGCTCCAAAATCACTGCAGATGGTGACTGCAGCCATGAAATTAAAAGACGCTTACTCCTTGGAAGGAAAGTTATGACCAACCTAGACAGCATATTCAAAAGCAGTAACATTGTTTGCTGACTAAGGTCCATCTAGTCAAGGCTATGGTTTCTCCAGTGGTCATGTATGGATGTGAGAGTTGGACTGTGAAGTAAGCTGAGCGCCAAGGAATTGATGCTTTTGAACTGTGGTGTTGGAGAAGACTCTTGAGAGTCCCTTGGACTGCAAGGAGATCCAACCAGTCCATCTAAAGGAGATCAGCCCTGGGATTTCTTTGGAGGGAGTGATGCTGAAGCTGAAATTCCAGTACTTTGGCCACCTCATGCGGAAAGTTGACTCATTGGAAAAGACTCTGATGCTGGGAGGGATTGGGGGCAGGAGGAGAAGGGGACGACCGAGGATGAGATGGCTGGATGGCATCACTGACTCGATGGACATGAATCTGAGTGAACTCCGGGAGCTGGTGATGAACAGGAAGGCCTGGCATGCTGCGATTCATGGGGTCACAAAGAGTCGGACACGACTGAGTGACTGAACTGACATGTGTGTATATATAAATATATCTGTCACTTGCTTATATTTTCCATTTTCTCTTTAGCTATCTTTCTCTGGGACAAATCTCTCTGGTTCCTTAGTTTCCCCATCTAAAAATGAATGTGTCAGCCAGAAAAGTCTTATCCAACCTTGATAATATAACCAAGCAGGACCTCATGGGCCCTTCCTGGAACAGGCCTTCTCCCATATTCTCTGCTTTAGCACTTCTCTGAACTGCCTCAAAAATAGTATTTGATGCACAAATATTTCTTGAGCTGTTTTGCATATGTAAAAAAAAGAAAAAAAAAAACCTTTCCAACAAACAGAAGATGTAAACTGTCTGAACACAGAGCTCCAGACCTTTGAGCCTAAGTCCCCCACCTGGCTTTTAAAAGTGCTTTGTCTAAACCCTTTTGGGAATTCAGGTTTTTAGAGCAAAAACTACTCTTCTCCTTGGATGGCCTTGCAGTAAACCTTGCTCTCCTCCAAACCCTGACTTTTCAATTTGTTTGGCCTCACTGTGCATTGGGCATATGAACTTATGTTAACAATATTTCCAATTTTCAGATTGGTTTTCTAGGCTGTCATTTAAATATAATCAACCTAATTTTTAATCATTATAATTAAGCAATTTGTCACTCCATTCATTCTTTTTAAATTTACATTTTTTTTTGTTTAATTTCCTAGTAGTCACTGCTAAGACTATAATTTTTGCAAATGGTTGCTATTTTAAGACTTTGAAATTGAAATTCAAATGTAATACAGAACCTCAAACTATACTACTTTTTAATACATTCAGTTTAACTCTAGATTCTTAGAACTGGCTTATGGACAAGTGATATACTCCTAAACTTCTCAGTTTCACTTCTAATGTAAGTCTAGTTGAGATTCATCTTTGCCCAATTCACTACTAGGTCATCTTCAAAATTTTTCAAGCCTATATACTCAAACCAGGTCAGCATCTTAATTCTCTCTCTGAGAAGTACAAAAGGATCAAATGAACAACAAAGTTAGATAACACCGTCAGAACTAGAAATAACCTTAAAGTTGATCTCCAACTGTTTTATTGGGCAGGTACAGGAGAAATTGGGGGCCCCAGGAGGAAAAATATATGATTAGAGTTATGCAATAATTTTATATCAAAATCAGAATTGATTCTAGATCTCCCAATTCCTATCCTAGACTCTTTCAACAATATTATGCCTCCTTTCTAATGTCAGTTTATGAAAACATCTCTTCTGATAAGTACTCAGAAATATTCCTTATTTAACATTAAAGGAAATGGTGTGAGGCAATCGTGTTACTACTTTTCATCCTCCTGACCTTTAGTTTTATGCTAAGTGATTTCCTGGAAGTGAATCTTACCACATCAAATACATTTTTTTTTTTTCAAAAGTCATTAACTTGTTCTAACTTCTGAATTCATCACGACTCACAAGTGTAAGATCCCCTTGAGGAACTGCTAAATGTCTCAGACATTTCAGAGATGTTCTGGGTCAAATTACCGTTTAGAAAGAGGACATTTAAATTAGAGGTGAATAAAACAGTTGAAAATCAACTGATTTACTCCCTGAAGGAAGCACGAATGTCTCAATTATATGCAGTATCAGGTCAGGCTTCTCTGGAGATTGTATAGTGATGTATTCTTCAGTGTCCCTGAAAAATCAAGCCTTTCTGAATGACCTAATTTGGTTATAAAAGTAATGCCATTAAGGACAATATTCACCTTACTATAGACTAAAGCCTATGCCTTTTAAAATTCACTAGTGAATTATTTGATTCACTTAGAAAGCTGATTACTTACCTATTATTGGGCCTCGATTCTTCTTTTTCATTTTCCTGGTTCAAACTCTGTTGACCTTTGAGCTCACAAAATCTTTCCCAATGAAAGGTTTTTATTCTTGTTCAGGAACTCTTATGGCACTTAATCCCTTTCTCGTGCTACTCAGGTTTTGTTTTGCGTGATGGCACAAATTATATTTGTTTCTTTTCTCCCTTATTACTTCTTAAGCAATTCTATGCAAAAACTGGGTTCATTCTCTTTCCTTAGAACCTCACATACGTCCTGGAGTGTATGTAGTAGGATGCCTGAATCTCACTGAACAAAGCTGATATGCGCTTTGGTTTTGCTCATTGTGCCACTCAAAAGTGCTGAGGGCCTCTTGGTGGGTCAGTGGTAGAGAATCTGCCTGCCTATGCAGGAGACATAGGTTCGATCTCTAATCCGGGAAAACTCCGTATGCCACGGAGCAACTAAGCTTGTGTGCTGCAGTCATTGAGTCTGTGCTCGACAGCCTGGGAACCACAACTGCTGAGTCCACGCGCCCTAGATCCCATGCTCTGCACAAGAGAAACAACCTTACAGAGAAGCCCATGCAACACAACTGGAGAGTAGCCCCTGCTTGCCACCGTTAGAGAAAAGCCCACACAGCAATGAAGACCCAGCACAAGATAAATAATAAACAAACAAAATTAGAAAACAGGAAAAAAATCTTGAAAATGCATGAGTTAAGTGTAAAAATTAATAAATGTTTTCTTAAAATCTTTTCCAAAAGATTAAAAACTGCTCTACCTGTAATAAAAGAAATAGAAGTTATCAGTTTCCAGTTAGAGGCTAAGAAAATCAGCTGATTTTGTATGTGAAGTAAACAAAGTTCACAAACCATTTAAACCACCCAGTCGAAACACAAACAAGAGTGGGCTGTTAGGTATTTACATTAGACTTTACAAGCATTTTTTTTTTTTTTTTACATGAAGTAGTGTTAGCTCAGTTTCCAAATAGTGATAATTTACCAGCAAACAGTCTGGTTTGTCCACATGGAAACAGGCTTGGCAGTACTTAGAAGGGGGATCAAACAGTATTATACAAATTACCTAAGTGTCAACCCCAACCTATTTATTTGATTAAATCAATCTCATGGCACTTTCAACTTCCTTAACAAATAAAGGCACAAAAACTGAGTTAGGTCAATCATCCTTCTTGGTTTTTGTCTTAGGGGATTTATTTCGTTCACAAGCAAAAGAATGTAAAGTTAGCTTTTCTAACTTGTATTCAAGCATTTAACAATGTGAAGCAAATCCAGCACATCAGCAGAAACCATTAACTTTAAAATGAACCCTGAAGGAATTTAAATAAGGGCTGTGTCCTCAAATGATATCCTGTATTACAGGTGTGGTATTACATCTGCCAAAAAAAAAGAAAAAAGAACGCTTACTGAACTAAAAACTGAAGCAATGCAGTTATGGGATGATGATCTACTATATTTTTTGAAGATCATGAATTTTGTATTTGGGATTAGAAGAACATCAGAATGAAAAAATATATATATACAGTGAGTTCCATGCTATCATAGACTTGTCATTGAAGTAAATTCAAAATATCACTGTTTAATACCTTATCTGTTTCACAAATACCCTTTCAAGTTGTATCATCTTGTCTAAGGGCAGGGGCTAGCTCACTGCCATCTAGGATAGCCTATGTTATCATTAACTTGATTTATTAAAATACTTTGTCCAAATCTATTGCCTTGAGATTTCTATCTATGGTGCAATTGTATTTCTTATACCATACATATATCTATTCTGTTTATATGAAAAACTATCCAATATAATTAATTTATAACTTCTCATCTATATAGGCTAAATCCTGTTAGTTCAGTTCAGTCGCTCAGTCGTGTCCGACTCTTTGCGACCCCATGAATCGCAGCACGCCAGGCCTCCCTGTTCATTACCATCTCTCGGAGATCACTCAGACTCACATCCATCAAGTCAGTGATGCCGTCCAGCCATCTCATCCTCGGTCGTCCCCTTCTCCTCCTGTCCCCAA
>SJYT01052197.1:161471-197845 GCA_006410635.1 Cephalophus harveyi | reverse complement strand
AAAACAACCTAAAGGACAGAAAACAACAGTTAAAACTGGACATGGAACAACAGACTGGTTCCAAATAGGAAAAGGAGTATGTCAAGGCTATATATTGTCACCCGGCTTATTTAACTTATATGCAGATTACTCATGAGAAACGCTGGGCTGGAGGAAGCACAAGCTGGAATCAAGATTGCCGGGAGAAATATCAATAACCTCAGATGTGCAGATGACACTACCCTATGGCAGAAATGGAACTAAAGAGCCTCTTGATGAAAGTGAAAGTGGAGAGTGAAAAAGTTGGCTTAAAGGTCAACGTTCAGAAAACTAAGATCATGGTATCTGGTCCCATCACTTCATGGCAAATAGATGGGGAAACAGTGGCTGACTTTATTTTTCTGGGCTCTAAAATCACTGCAGATGATGATTGCAGCCATGAAATTAAAAGACGCTTACTCCTTGGAAAGAAAGTTATGACTAACCTAGGTAGCATATTAAAAAGCAGAGACATTACTTTGCCAACAAAGGTCCATCTAGTCAAGGCTGTGGTTTTTCCAGTAGTCATGTATGGATGTGAGAGTTGGACTATAAAGAAAACTGAGAGCTGAAGAATTGATGCTTTTAAACTATAGTGTTGGAGAAGACTCTTGAGAGTCCCTTGAACTGCAAGGAGATCCAACCAGTCCATCCTAAAGGAGATCAGTCCTGGGTGTTCATTGGAGGGACTGATGTTGAAGCTGAAACTCCAATACTTTGGCCACTTGATGCGGAGAGCTGACTCATTTTAAAAGATCCTGATGGTGGAAAATATTGAGGGCAGGAGGAGAAGAGGATGACAGAAGATGAGATGGTTGGATGGCATCACTGACACAATGGACATGGGTTTGGGTGGACTCTGGGAGTTGGTGATGGACAGGGAGGCCTGGCGTGCTACGGTTCATGGGGTTGCAAGGAGTCGGACACGACTGAGCTCATAACTGAACTGAACTGAATGCTTAGAAAAATTGGTTTGAGCCAAAGAGTAAAGCCCCATGCAATTCTAGATTTTAGAATTGATGCAAGATGATTTGATTTGAATTCAAAGGAGCAGAGGACAAGAGCAGTTTAGGGTATGATGTAATTTAACTGTGGTTGTATAATTGATAGTGATACAGGTCTTATTAGGATACCTCGCACTGTATGTGACTGAATCATATACACACATACACACAGATTCGCATGCACACAACCTCAGGATGCTGAAAAGTGTAAATGCGTTTGGTGAAAGGCAATGTAAGTGCCCGCTGAGACACTGCCAGTGACAATGCAGTAACAACCATGAGCACTCTGTGGTTTCCTAATGCTCCATGGAAAATGAACAAAAAAGAATATCCTAAGGCAGGAATTAATCATTAGCTTAAAAAACCTATTAACATGGAGCAAGTTGAAAGATGGGAGCAGAGCAGTCCAGGGTGATTAGAGAAGCACTGCTTTTTTTCTTTACTGTGATAAAACGTTAAAAACACAGTTGCTCAGATTTTCATGAAATATATTGCTTAACATGTTCTTCCTTCAAATATTTTACTTCTTTACGTCTTCACTCAAATTTTCTCTTCTCCATGAGACCTTTCCTACCCACCCTGTGTAAAAACTCATCCCCCTTCTCTGTACTATCAACTTCCCTTCATTTATTCTATTTTCATTTTTATAGCACTGATCCTAGTCTATACTTTCCATCATGAGATGTACTGTTTTGTATATTGTTTTCTGCTTGTCATTTGGCCCACTAGAGATAAGCTCCCTCAAAGGCAAGATTCAGGGATTTTTTTTTTTTTCCTGATACGCTCTAAGTACCTAGAGCTGTGCCCAGTGCCTGATGAAATCTGAAGAAATCATCACATAACTATGAAAATCACCACGACCCTGAAAACAGTTGCTTAGTAAATATTTAATAGTGCAACAGTGGAATACTGAGGCCTCTAAAAGAAATCATTTTGTAATGGAGGAAGAAGAAAGTCAGGTGCTGAAGGTGCAGTAAGAGACAATCAGAGGTTGGAAAATGAGAACAAAGGAATAAGGGGAAAAGTAAAGAAATGAAAAGCGGGAGTGCTTTGAAAAACAGAGAAAAAACAATTTAATCAGATGCCTCAAGGTTTTGATATTCTTTGCCAGATGTCAGTAATGATTCTAGATTGACCCATAATCTCTGAAATATCGAGGCTGGTAAGTCATTATAGAGTAAGATGCTTTAGGAATGTGTTTCTAGATAAAAGTCTCAAAAGGCTATGTAACCCAAGAATAAAGTGTGCTATGTTTGAAAACTATATTTCCCTTTGCTTTCTTTTGCTGTCAAAAATGGTTTCCCTTGCCATCTCCCATGGGCTCTTAGTGGGAAGAGGTTGGTGAACCATTTTCTGATGCAGTGGTATCAAACTTGACTGCAGATGGGACAATCTGGGCAGCATCTCAAAGCATCAGAATTGTTGAAAGAGAACTCTGCAGATGAGATCCAGGCATGGGTGGTTTTTATTTTTTTACGTTCCCTGAGTGATTCCGATACACAGCCAAGTTTGACAGCTACAGCATCTGAGAGGGATTGGTCCCAGGACCTTGCTATAAAATAACCTGATGCAGTTGACTCTCTGTATTCATAGGTTGAATTCATGGATGTGAAACTCACAGACACAGGGCTGACTATACTAAAGATTTACTAAATACTGCATAAAACTATGTCGATCTTTGAAATTCCATTTGCTGGAGAAACTTTTGGGGGCTAATCACTAATCTGGATTCTAATCAGCCATCTACCTCAAACCAAGGCTGCAAAAACAAACACTGGCAGTGTATCTCTAACTTTAGCATACCCTAGAATCACCTGGACAGCTTATTCAAATCTGGATTCCTGTGCCTTAGATCTAGAGTCCTGATACGGTAGGTCTGAGGGAGGAGAGGAACCTGAAACCTTTCTTCTAATGATTTTCCAGGTGATCAATGCACAAACTAAAGTTTGAAAGCCACTGCTCTAGACAAAGGGCATTTGAGGACAGAGACTATAAGCCTGCTGGGAGAGACCTGGGGAAGTCCAACAGGGGGTTATATTATCACATCCCCAATCCAGCTTTCTCAGGACAAATTTCTAGTAGCTGATTTCTTAAACCTCAATAGCTGATTTCTCAAAATCCTCAGTTACTCAAACTCTTCAAGGCTGGTCCTGTTCTAAAATGGATAATTTGAAAGAACCATAGGCTGCAACAATTGCATTCATTTCACAGGTTAGCAAGGTAATGCTCAAAATCCTCCAAGCTTGGCTTCAACAGTATGTGAACTGAGAACTTCCAGATATACAAGCTGGATTTAGAAAAGGCAAAGGAACCAGAGATCAAATCGCCAACATATGCTGGATCATAGAAAAAGCAAGGGAATTCTAGAAAACCTTCTGCTTCATTGGCTACACTAAAGCTTTTGACTGTGTGGATCACAACAAACTGTGGAAAATTCTTAAAGAGATTGGAATACCAGACCACTTTACCTGCCTCCTGAGAAATCTGTATGAAGGTCAAGAAGCAACAGTTAGAACCACATATGAAACAATGGACTGGATCAAAATTGGGAAAGGAGTACATCAAGGCAGTATATTGTCACCCTGATTATTTAACTTATATGCAGAATACATCATGCAAAATGCCAGGCTGGGTGAAGCTCAAACTGGAATCAAGATTTCTGGGAGAAATATTAACAATCTCAGACATGCAGATGATACCACACTAATGGAAGAGAGCAAAGAAGAACTAAAGAACCTCTTGATGAAAGTGAAAGAGAGTGAAAAAGCTGGCTTAAAACTCAACATTCAAAAAACAAAGATCATGACATCTGTTCCTATCACTTCATGGCAAATGGAAAAAAAGTGGAAACAATGACAGATTTCATTTTCTTGGGCTCCAAAATCACTGTGGACAGTTACTGCAGCCATGAAATTAAAAGATGCTTGCTCCTTGGAAGAACTGATGCTTTTGAACTGTGATCCTGGAGAAGACTCTTGAGAGTCCCTTAGACTCCCAAGAAGATCTAACCAGTCAATCCTAAAGGAAATCAACCCTGAATATTCATTGGAAGGACTGATGCTAAAGCTGAAGCTCCAGTACTTTGGCCATGAGGTGCAAAGAGCCAACTCATTGGAAAAGCCCCTGATGCTGGGAAAGATAGAAGGCAGAAGGAGAAGGGGACGACAGAAGATGAGATGGTTGGATGGCATCACCGACTCAATGGACATGAATTTGAACAAGCTCTGGGAGATGGTGAAGGACA
The DNA here is from genome assembly GCA_006410635.1 of Cephalophus harveyi. NCBI lineage: Eukaryota > Metazoa > Chordata > Mammalia > Artiodactyla > Bovidae > Cephalophus > Cephalophus harveyi. Next base: position 193,579 of record SJYT01052197.1, on the reverse strand, counting down.
GAGAAGCCTGATGTGCTGCAGTCCATGTGGTCACAAAGAGTTGGACGTGACTGAGTAACAGAACAACATGTCAGTTATATGCCCATGTAGGATATGTTTCCAAATTCCTGTGATATTTTTCTGATCACTGGTTCTCACTATGTTTCAATAACATTTTGGCTCATGAATGTCTCTCCAGGCACTTCAGGAATGAAGACGAGTTAGTATCTCTAACCCTTGCTGGTTTTTGCACTGCTTGGAACAGGGCCTTTCATGTTCATCTTCAAAATCACACTTGGTGGAACATTAAGCACACATTATAGGTCTATAGGAGCTTCCCCAGTGGCTTAGACAGTAAAGAATCAGCCTGCCAACACAGGAGATGCAGGTTCGATCCCTGGGTCAGGAAGGTCCCCTGGAGGAGGAAATGGCAACCCACTCCAGTGTTCTTGCCTGGAAAATCCCATGGATGGAAGAGCTTGGTGGGCTATACAGTCCATGGGGTTGCAAAGAGTCAGACACCACTGAGCACATGTGGAGGTAGGAGGAGGAGATTAGGTTCCTATTGAATATTTCCTTCATTGCATTTCAACTTTACTTAACCCATAAAAATATTGGGGTACAAAGTAGTTTTCATAAATATATTCATTAGATAGCATGGTTCAAGTTCCTATGACCCATGTGGGACGACACTTCTGCTTAACACTGGAATGGTCTTGAACAAGACCATTTTCAAACAGAAAAAAAAGGGGGGGGGAATCTTCATCAAGGCTAATTTGTGTGTGCTCAGTTGTGTCTGTTCTTTGCAGCCCCGTGGACTGTAGCCCACCAGGCTCCTCTGTCTATGGGATTATCCTGTGTTGAGGCTAAAGAGAGGAGTTAAAAGAAGTTCCCAATGACACCAGGAAAATAATTTCTTGATATAATATTGCCACTCAATGGCAGTAGGTGCAAAGTGCGGCTTTGTTATGTGCTATATAAGTTTCACATTTGCCAAATTAGTCACCTTCTTACAGAAAAATTGCTGTAAGGAAACTTTTTGGAAAGGAAACGTTCAGAAGAGGATTTTTGCCCAGTAAAAATTCTCATTTTTCCAATACTAGGAAATAAAGTAACATTAATATGAGATCAAAGTTCCAAATATTTCTAATAGTATGAACCAACGCTTTAGTCGTGTCCAACTCTTTGAAATCCCATGGACTGTAGCCCTCCAGGCTCTTGTCCATGGGATTCTCTAGGCAAGGATACTGGAGTGGGTTGTGATTATCTCCTCTAGGGAATCTTCCTGATCCAAGAATCAAACCAGGGTCCCCTGCATAGGCATGTAGGTTCTTTACCACTAGAGTCACTTGGGAAGCTCATGAACCAACATACATCAGTTCAGTTCAGTCACCCAGTCATGTCCAATTTTTTGCAACTTGCCAGGCTTCCCTGTCCATCACCAACTCCCAGAGTCTACTCAAACTCATGTCCATTGTGACAGTGATGCCACCCAACCATCTCATCCTCATACATAGTCATATGTTAGAAACTTTGACATGATGCAGTTTAACATTTTTCATAAAACTTAGGTTACTGACAAAATGTTTATATGCCACAATACTAAAGAGTCCACATTCATTTCTTCTGATGCACAGTGGCTTTATCTCCTGGAAGACACTGCTGAATTCTCAGGTGCTGAACTAGGACTGAAAAAACGTCCATCACTGGGCTGACTTTCTCAAGAGACTCAGGATGCCACAAATATTTTCTTCCTTTCCATTTTGGATCCTTTCAAATATATTGATTTTTTTTACATCTTACAGATTTACAAGTCTAGAAGCTCATCTATCCACCCTTCGAACTAAATATCCCTCCTACCAGTAAAAATAGGATGACATACAAACTGTAGCAACCTTCTCAGAGAGACCAGCCGACTCTCATCCATTGTTGACAGTCCTCTCACAGATTTCCACCATCCCCTCCACCACAATGAGACACAGACACGTTTTCTAGTAGAGGTTGCAGGTTGCTGTGCCCTGTGTTGCGGGGCTGCCGGTCAGACAGGCTGTGGCTCTAAATGGAGGCCATATGGCAACGAGCTGACTTCTGTGTTGAGTCCTGCACCTGTTACTCAGTTGGAGGATGCTCTTCGAGTGTTTATGTTCTTAGAGCTATTTTAATTTTCTTCATGGCTACTTCTCTGTAACTCACTGTTGGCTTCCTGTTCTCTCTGACTACTTTGTAAAATGCAGATAATTTAAGCAATGGGGAACATTCCACAGAAGTTTATTCGAGCCTTGCCTCTCATCCATTTTCATGTATTTTTAGTCTTAGTGGAACTTAAAGGACATGCACTCTTGGTTAAATTCTTCTCTGATCTGCCAAAGAGAGACAGATTTGAAAAATCTGTGGAAGGAAGTGGAGCCTCTTGGTGGGATGAAATAGGAAGATCATCGCCCCATGGTGTGTGCATGGGGGTAATTCTGCTTCCTGTGTAAATAAAATATTGTAACATGACTTGTGGATGTTGTCAAATATACAGCCTTTCCATTATGCTCCAAAGGATGACTCCAGTAATGGATCTGTATACAAAATGCTTTTATGTAACTGGGTTAGCCAAGGGATCGCTTAGGCCACATTTAAATTAAAGTAGAACTTGGCATAAATCATCTCTAGGGCTTATTGAAGAATAAAATCAGTAGAGGGAGCAAAAGGAAATTATTTTTGAACTCTTGCTTTTTCAAGCACATGAATAGCTTTATAAATACATTTGAAGAATTATTTCAAATGTGGTGAGCCCTTTTGAGGGTCAACAAGAGTGCATGTGTTAACATGCTGTGTTTGTCAAATTGAGGAAATGAGTTTTCACCTTTCCTTTAATTGTACTTGGCTGCTGGGTTATAAGGGACAGCAATTTGGAAGGAGGTTCAGTAAGGTGAGATTTAGTGACCAATTCCTTGCTTGTTTATTGTTGTTTTTAAATTTTTGACAAGTAAATTGACTTGGTAGAATTTGAAGAGCACACACATAAATCCTTAATCATCCCAAATATTTCCTTAATTGGCATGCTCATCCTGAAATCTCTCCTGGCCCAGAGGATGGACACTTCTTAAAGTATCACCTAGGAAAGAGATGACTCATTTTACACATATTTTCAGTTATTTAGGGCTTCCCTGATAGCTCAGTTGGTAAAGAATCTGCCTTCAATGCAGGAGACCCCAGCTTGATTCCTGGGTTGGGAAGATCTGCTGGAGAAGGGATAGGCTACCCTCTCCAGTATTCTTGGACTTCCCTTGTGGTCAGCTGGTAAAGAATTCACCTGCAATGCAAGATACCTGGGTTTGATTCCTGGGCCGGGAAGATCCCCTGGCCTGGAGAATTCCATGGACTGTATAGTCCTTTGGGTTGATGCCGGGAGCCAGCATGGGGAATCCTGCCCATGGCAAAGGTCATGAGGAAAGGGGCCTGACAAAACGCAAAGGCGAGATCAGGCCTCGAGGAAAACTCCCTGGGCTTTCTCAAGCATCTACCCCCAAAACCAGAGTCTGCCTGTCTTACTGCATGTTTTCCACCTATTCTTTTGACATTACATGGGGGGCTATCCCCGACCACCTTTCTCTGGAAAAAGTTAACTTAGAGCTCCGGTTAACAGTCTACTGCATATAAAAGGAGTGTTTCAGCTCAAACCCCTCTGATGGCTCTCTAACTTGCCTTACCTGGACTTTTACAACTACACATGTGATTGTTTATACCCTCCCAACTGTGAGAGGCACGGGAAGCCTAAAACATAGAGCCTTTCAAAGAGTTAAAAAGTTATTAGAGTAGTGCTGGTGTAAGATTTCACTGTTGAGCCAATACTTGTTGCTAAGTTCCCGTATCTCTTATCCACTGTGCACCTGGGAGTATATTTGTTAATATAGTTAGAATGTAAGACAAACAAATGTAGCCTTGACACTAACCACATCAGACCTTTGAGCTAATTGGTTCTTTCTTTGTTGTAACTCAGCCTTTATCAAAAGAAGGTCTTAAAATGTTTCACAGGCCTCCAAGGCCAGAAGATAATGTACACAACATCATTTGTGGGAAAGGTATAAATGTCCTTTTGAAAATAAAGTTAGGGGTCCTCGCTCACCAAGCAGCTTGGTCTCCCCATGTCTTCTTTACTCTATTTTCTGGCTGAATTCCCATCTGGGGCATAGAGGCTCGCCATGTCTACTTACTTGCCCTGGCTTCTTAGACCCATGTGAGAGGGAGCCCAAGGCGGGGCACCCTCTGCTATTCAAGCGGGCGCCAGTGGCCTATGTAGATGGTGCAAACCTCTTTTCTCGAGGTTTTATTAGCTTTCCACATAAACCAAGTTATTCAGCCTCTTTTCTCCACTAATTTTCCTACTATACTATTCTTTTCTAATCTTATATTTCTAATTAAATAGTCCTTTCCCAGACGCTGACTCCGTCCCCACTTCGAATTACCCTGGATCCACCGGGGCTGGACCCCGGCAGGTCACAAAGAGTCAGACATGACTGAGCGACCTTCATACTTCAGTTACTTAGGTGTTGATATTAATATTATTATTGAAATTATTTTTGTCAGATACTTTCTGAGAACAGTTTTTGGAAAAATGGTAGCCAATGGAAATAAGAGTTTACTGGGATAGAATAAGAAATGTGCAGAAAGGAGAAACTGAGTAAACTGCACACAAATTGGATGAATGCGATAACTTTTTTTTTTTATTTTTAATTGCCTTGGGCTCGCATGTGTCTGCAGTCTCTCAAAGTAACAAAGTCACCTATGAATTTTCTGTCCTGTTTGAAGAAAAACATCCTGAACCCAGGGCACAGTCAGCTCTCAGAACTGCTCTAGAGTAGAACTCACCATGTTTTTGCTAGACTTAAGGGTAAAAAGACTTAAGCCTGTTTTCCCGTTTATGTAACCAAAAGCAGCATTCATAGAGATACATTTATCTCTAAATCAAGATACTCAAGATATGTAATGCATATAAACTTGCAGATTTTTAAAACCAATCTCTGGAAAGGAAATAACCCATAAGTCAACTATATTTTTCTTGCTGAGGAGTAAGGATATATTATTGGTCTCTGTTTTCATTTTTTAAAATCTTATCACTGCTGGTGTGACTCATTTGAAACTAGTACTGACAATTCTGTCCTTGGCTGCACAGAGTTATCAGAATATATGCATCAGCTTGCTTCCAGGTTTTCCAAACAACATATCAATGTTGAGATGAAGTTACTGTTTTGTCATCAAACAAAAATGGATATTTAAAAAACGTGTTTTATATACATTTACTTAACACATAATGCTGGAAAAATGCATGTTGAATTCTCTCTCAGTATTTTGTATGAAGGAATTACCTGAAATATTTTTCTAGATATGGGTAAAACACAGAAATGTTGTTCAACAAAATGAAGATTTGAGTAGTCAGATAAAAACAATTATGACAAGAAGAGCTATTAATTAAAATCTCATGCATAGCCTGTGCACCCACCATTTAATTCACAATTAGCTCAAAACAAGCTGAAAGGATTGAGGACTCAAATGTCCATGCTTTATAAAATGTCAAGTTAAAGGCCTAACTGCGAACCAGATTGCTTATGATACAGGCCTTTCAACTGTAAATATCAAACGCATAAAGGACAGCATGAATCTTTTAAACTTTATAAAGATGGCATGCAGGCTCTAACATTTTGGGAAAATTAAGTCACTTACTAACATTTATGAAGAAGCATGCATTTAAGGATTACACTGGATCCCTCTTGATCAATTATATGCATGTCAAACTGGAATACATCAGAGTCTACCACGATGTTAAAGACCTTGGAAGAAAAGACTCAAGTGACTTCTCATAGTAATTAAAAATATATTGAAAATAAGATCTTATTCAAATTCCCAAGGCAACAAATAAAATTCTTTTTTTTAAGATAAAGAAACTTTGTTGCACAATTTTAAAAGGTGTTAGACTTGGTCATTTCTAAAGTTCTATGAGATCCAGCATTCTATAGAATTATAAATATTATCATTTTTTTAATATTATCATTTCTTTTACCAAAGAACTAAGAATTTTACCAAATTTCAAAAATCCTGGTATTATCCCCCTAAGGACATTGTCCTTAGTTAGGAAACAGTGGGAAAATGTCAGATTAAATGAATTGTTCATGTGTTAAAGGAACTTTGGTTTGAATAGATTTAGAATAGCATCCTGTTGTTTATGTCTCAGTGGTTAGGTAATGTTTCTTCTGACATTTATTCTAAAGAACATCAAATCCCAAATTTCCATTTACTTGGATCTTCATTTGAAATAAGCATAAAATTACTATCTATATTTATTTGGTTATAGCCTCTTTAAGTCCAATATTATTAGGAGGTTCAGTTCAGTTCAGTTCAGTCGCTCAGTCATGTCCGACTCTTTGCGACCCCATGAATCGCAGCACGCCAGGCCTCCCTGTTCATCACCATCTCTCGGAGTGGAGCTGACTGTGGCTCAGATCATGAACTCCTTATTGCCAAATTCAGACTCAAATTGAAGAAAGTAGGGAAAACCACTAGACCATTCAGGTATGACCTAAATCAAATCCCTTATGATTATACAGTGGAAGTGAGGAATAGATTTAAGGGCCTAGATCTGATAGATAGAGTGCCTGAAGAACTATGGAATGAGGTTCGTGACATTGTACGGGAGACAGGGATCAAGACCATCCCCATGGAAAAGAAATGCAAAAAAGCAAAATGGCTGTCTGGGGAGGCCTTACAAATAGCTGTGAAAAGAAGAGAGGCAAAAAGCAAAGGAGAAAAGGAAAGATATAAGCACCTGAATGCAGAGTTCCAAAGAATAGCAAGAAGAGATAAGAAAGCCTTCTTCAGCGATCAATGCAAAGAAATAGAGGAAAATATTAGGAGGTAGCCTTTTAATATGCTGCTTTCTTGAACTGTATTCAATCACATAATGGCAACAACAAAATAATTGAGGGTAGATTTAGAAGACATCAGCCAAACCACCTGGCTTTGCATCTCGCTCATTTTAAGGATGATGTGAGAAAATTAATTACTTTAATCAAGCACCTTGGCTTCTTGCTCACAAATTACTGGGTGGGTGTACATGTAGATGCAGTAATTTCCTGAGTGAGTGGCAGATGGTTAGACAAGTCATGGGCTCAGGAAAAAAACTGTTGTTCAGAAACGCAGGTAGCATAGTGGAACAAAACAGTTTTAACTAGCCAGATAAGTCACCGGAAAAACAATAGTCTAAAATGACCTATAGAAAGGTAGTCTTTTAAAAAGGCAGCCTGTAATTACACTGATGGAAGAACAAATAAGACACATTCAGCAAAGTCATGGGCAAAGTTTGCTCTTCATCCATAGAGTTGGCACTTCCTTTTAGTTCTCCAGGATCATAAACTTTGTGGTCATTCATAGACACCTTCCTTCCTTTACCCTTTCTAACTCCTGTTGATAATAGCCTATTCTCCTGAATTTTAATCACCAGTGGAACTGTCTCCATGCTCACTGTCCAGTGAGAGATACTCCCTCTATCATGAAAATGAGTGTGAAGTCATCTGCTGGGGTGGGACAAGACATGGAAATCCTTTTCCTCTGGTTTCCATGATAGTGTTGAGAACTGGTAAGATTCCCCTGTTAAGCAATTCAAAGCAACTTCAATCTCATCTTAGTCATCCCTTTGCCTTAAAGAGCTCTGTTTGGGGTTGAATTGCGTCTCCTGAACGTATGTGTTTAAGTACTAACCCCTGGTACCTGAGAATGCAACCATACCTAGAATAGTCACTGCAGATATAATTAATGAAGGTGAGGTCATACTTGAGCAGGGGGGCAGGGGGTCTTTGTCTACTAAGGCTGGTGTCATTATAAAAATAGAAGAGACACAAAGAGGACAGCATCATGGGAAGATGATGTACAGAGAGAAGACCCTGATGACCTGATGACCAAGCCAGAGACTGGAATCGTGCAGTTGTGAGCCAAGGAGCATCGTGAGTTGCCTGTGACACCCAGAAGCCAAAGAGAGAGAACACAACTCTCCTGACATCTTGATTTCAGACTTCTAATTTCTAGAACTGTGCAACAATAATCTCTCCTTTAAGTTTCTAATCCTTTGTTACAACAGCCTTAGAACACTAATACCACTTCACTTAATTTTCTCTAATTGGGTGCTTTTCCATGTATCTGAGTCTGTGTCTTAAACCCAACTTAAATTCTCAGTTACATTGCAACTTCCCTAAGAGCAAATCCCATGGATTTTCTCTCCTTAAGTTTTTCCTCATTTCAAATCCCTTTTCACCATGCCACTTGCCTTGGTATTATGTTGAATACAGGGCTTCAACAGATTTTGTTTTCCTACTGAATCTCATATTACAAATGCAGTAAAGAGAAATGAGGATAAGGTAGAATTACAGAAAAATGCTAATATTTTGAGGATTAAGGTTATCTTTCCTCACTTTTTGTTTATAAAATAAGTGATACAGAAAGCTGTACCCCTTTTCTACCTATATTATGAAAATATACATAGAATGCTGTAGGGACTTATATTTCAGCTGAGGATATGATACAGAGAAATGCTTAGACACAGTTAAGATGGACAAGATAACTACCAAAGGCATATATTTGAATCTACCATAGAGTCACCATAATTAAACTGTGATACTGATTTCAACATTAAAAGACATACCCATGGGAAAAATATGAAGTTTAAAAGATATATAATAGAAATATAAGATAAAGTTTGCAGTTCAATTCAAAACAGAAAGGGAGATTTATTCATTTCCTGATGATGGTGGAAAGATATAAGCACCTGAATGCAGAGTTCCAAAGAATAGCAAGAAGAGATAAGAAAGCCTTCTTCAGCGATCAATGCAAAGAAATAGAGGAAAATATTAGGAGGTAGCCTTTTAATATGCTGCTTTCTTGAACTGTATTCAATCACATAATGGCAACAACAAAATAATTGAGGGTAGATTTAGAAGACATCAGCCAAACCACCTGGCTCTGCATCTCGCTCATTTTAAGGATGATGTGAGAAAATTAATTACTTTAATCAAGCACCTTGGCTTCTTGCTCACAAATTACTGGGTGGGTGTACATGTAGATGCAGTAATTTCCTGAGTGAGTGGCAGATGGTTAGACAAGTCATGGGCTCAGGAAAAAAACTGTTGTTCAGAAACGCAGGTAGCATAGTGGAACAAAACAGTTTTAACTAGCCAGATAAGTCACCGGAAAAACAATAGTCTAAAATGACCTATAGAAAGGTAGTCTTTTAAAAAGGCAGCCTGTAATTACACTGATGGAAGAACAAATAAGACACATTCAGCAAAGTCATGGGCAAAGTTTGCTCTTCATCCATAGAGTTGGCACTTCCTTTTAGTTCTCCAGGATCATAAACTTTGTGGTCATTCATGGACACCTTCCTTCCTTTACCCTTTCTAACTCCTGTTGATAATAGCCTATTCTCCTGAATTTTAATCACCAGTGGAACTGTCTCCATGCTCACTGTCCAGTGAGAGATACTCCCTCTATCATGAAAATGAGTGTGAAGTCATCTGCTGGGGTGGGACAAGACATGGAAATCCTTTTCCTCTGGTTTCCATGATAGTGTTGAGAACTGGTAAGATTCCCCTGTTAAGCAATTCAAAGCAACTTCAATCTCATCTTAGTCATCCCTTTGCCTTAAAGAGCTCTGTTTGGGGTTGAATTGCGTCTCCTGAACGTATGTGTTTAAGTACTAACCCCTGGTACCTGAGAATGCAACCATACCTAGAATAGTCACTGCAGATATAATTAATGAAGGTGAGGTCATACTTGAGCAGGGGGGCAGGGGGTCTTTGTCTACTAAGGCTGGTGTCATTATAAAAATAGAAGAGACACAAAGAGGACAGCATCATGGGAAGATGATGTACAGAGAGAAGACCCTGATGACCTGATGACCAAGCCAGAGACTGGAATCGTGCAGTTGTGAGCCAAGGAGCATCGTGAGTTGCCTGTGACACCCAGAAGCCAAAGAGAGAGAACACAACTCTCCTGACATCTTGATTTCAGACTTCTAATTTCTAGAACTGTGCAACAATAATCTCTCCTTTAAGTTTCTAATCCTTTGTTACAACAGCCTTAGAACACTAATACCACTTCACTTAATTTTCTCTAATTGGGTGCTTTTCCATGTATCTGAGTCTGTGTCTTAAACCCAACTTAAATTCTCAGTTACATTGCAACTTCCCTAAGAGCAAATCCCATGGATTCTCTCTCCTTAAGTTTTTCCTCATTTCAAATCCCTTTTCACCATGCCACTTGCCTTGGTATTATGTTGAATACAGGGCTTCAACAGATTTTGTTTTCCTACTGAATCTCATATTACAAATGCAGTAAAGAGAAATGAGGATAAGGTAGAATTACAGAAAAATGCTAATATTTTGAGGATTAAGGTTATCTTTCCTCACTTTTTGTTTATAAAATAAGTGATACAGAAAGATGTACCCCTTTTCTACCTATATTATGAAAATATACATAGAATGCTGTAGGGACTTATATTTCAGCTGAGGATATGATACAGAGAAATGCTTAGACACAGTTAAGATGGACAAGATAACTACCAAAGGCATATATTTGAATCTACCATAGAGTCACCATAATTAAACTGTGATACTGATTTCAACATTAAAAGACATACCCATGGGAAAAATATGAAGTTTAAAAGATATATAATAGAAATATAAGATAAAGTTTGCAGTTCAATTCAAAACAGAAAGGGAGATTTATTCATTTCCTGATGATGGAAAACTGCTTAACTATTTAAGAATTATGAAAGCTAGATTCTTACCTAATTCCATATCACATGGGTTAAATCTGCATATTTCACACTAAAAATAATAAAGCCCAGAACTGACAAGAATGAAATGGAAACAGACCCTTTCTTACTATGTTGGTGCAAGAAAATAGCAGGAAGACCTTCAGGTCTTGCTCTACCAGGTGCAATCTGGGAATGAGTGCAAAGAATTCATCCTTTTTCCTTCAGCTGTTACATCTTTGGAGCTATTACCTTTAGCAAGTATTCTAATAGGAGGAGAGCAATGTCACTGCAACCACACATTCAAAGGCTTGAGCATGCACACGAGTCACCTGGAGATCTTGTTAAGACTGCAAGTTCTGACTCAGGAGCCCTGGGGTGGGGCCTGAGACTCTGCATGTTTGTCTGGCTCCCAGGTAATTCCTATGCATCTGGTCTGGGGGGAGGACATAGCTTTAGCAGCAATGCATTTTAGATTACCACCAAAAATACTCTGCACAGGCCTCAGTTACATCTTCAGACACATACATATGAAGTCTAAATAGCTAGTGAAGTACATTTATGTCTCAACCCTTTCCCTCTTTCTTCCTCCTACATGAAACTCTGATCATTAGTTTACAGCAAAAATAGTTCCACTAAAACAATGTCTCTTGGGCTTTAGAGCTCAATTATTTCTTTGCCCTGGGAAAGTTACCACTTGCAACTGCCCTAAAAACATTCTTAAACCTGGCTTCCATCATTGATTTAAACTCTAATGTCTGAGAGAAGAGAAAGGTAGAAAAAGCTCAATTGGGGCCATTCTGGCAAATATAACAGCTCTTCCATGTACTGCCCCTTTTGGAATGAGCTAAATCCACTCTCATTCCTAGGGAGAGATTGCGCGTTAAGGTGCACTTGATCAGCCCTGACTGCTCTGCACTCTGAACAGCAAAGCTTCAGAGAACACTTCCTCTGACCATCTCCAAATTTGAACTTGACAAGGATGTAGTTCAGATATAAAGCAACAGAAAAAAGCAAGAGTTACTTTTGAATACAATACCTTTCATACTAGAGAAATGAAAGGCTCTATTTTATACCTAGATACCAGAGAGTAACAACCCTCATAGAGGCTCACTAAGGCTGTCATTAGAGGTGTCGAATGTCAGGGCAGGCAGTTGGCAAAAGGAAGAGCCTGCAGAAATTTCTGGGGAAGGCCAAAATAATTTAAAAAATACCTCTGGTGATTCAGACGTATGCTCCATCCACTGGCACCCACAGTGCTTGCCTGTGGGTCCTGAGTAACTATCCTGAAGCATGAAGATGGAAGGAAAATTGCATTTTGTGATAAAAGAACATCTGAACTTCTGCCTCTCTGTTTTGGATTTAAAATTGTTTGACAGGTAAAATATGGTGATAGAACTTGTTCATGAACAAAAAGGCATATTGCTTACCATCCTGAATCTTTTGCTGACCTTTGAATACAATCTCTAGACTAATAGAACTTCCCAAATAAAGAGTTGTCTCAGTATGGAATTACTTCAGCAAAAGATTCTTCTTTCTACACAAACCTAGAAATCTATGCCACAATTGTGACTGGCAATTTGATAGACGAGGTTCTGACGTTAAAATAAATTTGATGTTTTTTTCCTGTGTGCTTTATAAAATATTTTCATTTAAATACACCATACTTGTTAGACCAGCTACATGGGGCTCTCTCTATTGAAGAGGGCCAAGGCAATTTGAACTTCAAGGATGCATTAGAAAAGTGAAATAAAGCAGTGTATTCCACTGAATATAAACTATAGATATGATCCTGCAATCCCACTCCTGGACATATATCCAGAGAAAAACATAAATTGAAAAGTAATATGCACCCCAATGTTCATAGCGGCAGTATTTATAATAGTCAAGACATGAAACATGGAAGCAACCTAAATGTTCATCAACAGATAAATGGATAGAGATGATGTGGTGTATATATATAATGGAATATTACTCAGTCATAAAAAATGAAATGTCACCACTTGCAGCAACACTTATGGACCTGGAGATTATCATACTAAGTGAAGTAAGCCAGACAGAAAAAGACAAAGATCATATGATATCACTTATATGTGGAATCTAAAAAACGGTATGTAAGAATTATTTACAAAACTGAAATAGACCCACGGATATGGAAAACAAACTTATGGTTTTCAAAGGAGAAAGAAAGGGGAAAAGACAAACTAGGAGTTTGGGATATACAGATACACACTACTATATATTAAATAGATAAACAAGGACCTACTGGATGGCATGTATGTATAACTGAATCACCTTGCTATACATCTGAAACTAATACAATTTGTAAATTGCCTATATTTCAATAAAAGGAAAATATGGATAAGCACAATCTTTTTTTGTATCAAACATGAAATGGAATTTCTTTTAGTTTTTTTTCTCTAATGAATATTTCAGAACATTTTGGAATAGGTTTCATTTTCAGTTTAGATATAATTGTCACTTTTATGAGTTGTATGCTAAGATGTAATGATATAGCTTAGGGATGACTTTATAAAGCCTTTCCTTCCATTTCCATGATGAATGCATCTAACTACTAGGCAGAAAGTAGAGTTGATGAGCAAAGTCCTTCAGTATTAGTTCATCATATAGGGAAATGAATCTTCATGAAGGACGTTCAAGAATGTAGGCAAAAGCACAACTGTCTCAGCTGCTACTTCAACTATCTGGTTTCTCCGAGTCCTCTGATGTTAAATGGGGCAAGATCATTTAGTTTAGACTTTCCAGAGTCAACCCATGTGCCTAAAATCAATACCTTTTAATAGCCTAGAGCAAAGTATGTTTAAACCACTGGTTCTCAAACTTTTTTTAAATTTTAATCCCAGTATCAGTTCAGTTCAGTCTCTCAGTCGTGTCCGACTCTTTGTGACCCCATGAACCTCAGCACGCCAGGCCTCCCCATCCATCACCAACTCCCGGAATTTACTCAAACTCATGTCCAGTGGTGATGCCATCCAAAAATCTCATCCTCTGTCATCCCCTTCTCCTCCCGTCTAAATCTTTTCCACCATAAGGGTCTTTTCAAATGAGTCAGCTCTTCACATGAGGCCCAAGTATTAGAGTTTCAGCTTCAAAATCAGTCCTTCCAATGAACACCCAGGACTGATCTCCTTTAGAATGGACTGGTTGGATCTTCTTGAGTCCAAGGGACTCTCAAGAGTCTTCTCCAACACCACAGTTCAAAGGCATCAATTCTTCAGTGCTCAGCTTTCTTGATAGTCCAACTCTCATCCATATGTGACTACTGGAGAAACCATAGCCTTGACTAGATGGACCTATGCTGGCAAAGTAATGTCTCTGCTTTTTAATATGCTCTCTAGGTTGGACATAACTTTCCTTCCAAGGAGTAAGTGTCTTTTAATTTCATGGCTACAGTCACCATCTGCAGTGATCTTGGAGCCCAAAAATATAAAGTCAGCCAGTTCCCACTGTTTCCCCATCTATTTCCCATGAAGTGATGGGACTGGATGCCATGATCTTCNAAGGAGCAAGCGCCTTTTAATTTCATGGCTGCAGTCACCATCTGCAGTGATTTTGGAGCCCCAAAAATAAAATCAGCCACTGTTTCCCCATCTATTTCCCATGAAGTGATGGGACCAGATGCCATGATGTTAGTTTTCTGAATGTTGAGCTTTAAGCCAACTTTTTCACTCTCCTCTTTCACTTTCATCAAGAGGCTCTTTAGTTCTTCACTTTCTGCCATAAGGGTGGTGTCATCTGCATATCTGAGGTTATTGATATTTCTCCTGGCAATCTTGATTCCAGCTTGTGTTTCTTCCAGTCCAGCGTTTCTCATGATGTACTCTGCATATAAGTTAAATAAGCAGGTGTCAATATACAGCCTTGACATACTCCTTTTCCTATTTGGAACCAGTCTGTTGTTCCGTAAGAGTTACTGTTGGTGAAATGTTGATTAGGAGATGTTCCAGAACTCATACTCCAGTGTTGCTTGGTCTAGGAGCATGTGTGTACGTGCCTGAGGAGTCGTTTCAATTGTTTCGTTACAACCCTATGGACTGTAGCCCGCCAGGCTCCTCTGTCCATGGAATTCTTAGGGCAAGAATAGTGCGGTGGATTTTCGTGCCCTCCTCCAGCAGACCTTTTCAACTCAAGGATTGAACCCGAGTCTCTTATGTCTCCTGCATTGGCAGGCAGGTTCTTTACCACTAGTGCCACCTGGGAAGCTCCCAGGAGCAGTAGGATTGCTTAATAATACCTACTTGGTGGGCTTGTGTGGTGTATCACATCACATTACTTTACAGGGGCTTGTGGTTTTAAGATAAATTTAGACACATAGACATCACACTGGGAAAAATAGACATGCTGTACAGGTGATACGCTTATCTTTGGAAGTAACAAGCCCAAGGGGGCACTCGGTGACTAACTGGAAAGAAAATGTTTCAATAATCTACCAAGTTGAAAGACATTTCCCAATATATGATGGGGATAATATTTATTGAATTTGTTGGTAAAATAGCAAAGAAGACTTCATATGTTTTCAACATAATAAAACATATGTCCAAGTATTTTTATCCATCTAAAAATTTTGGAAAAGGGTATATGGTGCAAAAGGATGAGTGTCTTAATTAATTGTCTTTAGAATTCATGTCAGAGAAATCAACTGGCACCCATGCAAAGATGGGGAGTTTGTTAAGCAATATAAAACTAGCTTATGGAATTGGAGGGGAAAAAAGATACCCTTACCTTAAGAAAGGTAGAGATGAAAACTTAGAATGCATTTGGCCTTCAGCACCATGGCACTCAGACTCCTTTAAGATGTGTGATCTTGCGTCTTCACTTGATCCTTTCTCTGCTTTCTCAGTGTACTTTTGTGGCAGAAATTCATCCCACACTTGCAAATAGCATGCCTTTTGTTCATGGAAGTATTAGAGCTTGACCTGCTTATCTTAGTCCAATTTCAACTCTGCAAGAACAAATATGAATGGTCCAGCCTGGGCCAGGTTTCCTTTTCTAGTCCAGTAGAGTATTATCAGCGAGCAGGATAATGTATTCAGTTGGCCAAAAAGTTCGTTCGGGTTTACCATATGATGTTATGAACATGAACTTTTGGCCAACTCAATAGTGAAACTAGGGCTGCTGGAACCCATCTTGCATGTGGGACTACAGATCTCATAGAGAAGACCTTTGGGATAAGACTCCCCAAAGATGTCTACTACAAATGAGGCTGATTCCTACATGAGACAATGCCAGGAAGGTGAATATGAGTGGTATCTTTTAATTTTTGAAACAGTTATAGACTTAAGACCAAGAGAGAAATCTTCTGAATATTGTTGTGTTAAAAGAGAACATTTAAATGCCCTCTGTCTTAAATTTGATTTAAACACCCTGTCATTTGGGTAGCCATGCCCTTCTCCAGGGGATCTTCCCAACCCAGGAACTGAACTCAAGTCTCCAGCATTACAGGCAGATTCTTAAACAGCTGAGCCACCAAGGAAGCTGTTGAGTCAGATCTCATAGAGAAGACCTTTGGGATAAGACTCCCCAAAGATGTCTACTACAAATGAGGCTGATTCCTACATGAGACAATGCCAGGAAGGTGAATATGAGTGGTATCTTTTAATTTTTGAAACAGTTATAGACTTAAGACCAAGAGAGAAATCTTCTGAATATTGTTGTGTTAAAAGAGAACATTTAAATGCCCTCTGTCTTAAATTTGATTTAAACACCCTGTCATTTGGGTAGCCATGCCCTTCTCCAGGGGATCTTCCCAACCCAGGAACTGAACTCAAGTCTCCAGCATTACAGGCAGATTCTTAAACAGCTGAGCCACCAAGGAAGCTGTTGAGATGACTTATAAAATAAGGTTGTTCTCTCCCTCAACTGCATGAATGACAGAAAATCTCTGGTATGGACACTCTCTAGAAATATTAATTAGTGTTATCTCTATGAAATGTGTTATAAGGTGAATGCCACTAGCTGGGGTTGACTATCCCTGAATATAACTTTGAGCTATCTTTGTCTCTTCACCTATACTTAGACAGCTATTCAAAATTTTTAATCAAAATATCCATTATCTCTTAAAATATTATTCAGCTCAGATAAAAATACATTATATAATGATGAAAATGGCTGTTTGTCAATGTAAGTATTACTCTTAAAGGAGAAAAATGAAACACTCTCAAACTTAGCATTATTTGGAAGATAACAAATTCAAACTTTTAAATTTAAAGTTACTACTGTATTGCTATTTGGCCATGATTTTCCCAATTAACTTATTATTATTAACAGTGGTAACTGATTGAATTCTATCTCTGAAATGTTCCCTTGGTATCTCTAATTTTCTTAAAGTGATCTCTACTCTTTCCTACTCTATTGTTTTCCTCTATTTCTTTGCACTGATCACTGAGGAATGCTTTCTTATCTCTCCTTGCTATTCTTTGGAACTCTGCATTCAAATGGGTATATCTTTCCTTTTCTCCTTTGCTTTTGGCTACATGCTGCAGATATATAGCCTTGCTCTTGCTGTGTACAATGCCTGCTGATACTTTAAAATCAATTCACTTCACTTCTGTGTTTTTTATTCTAATATGATGAGGCATAGTTGATTATATAAAAATGACTAGCTTGTGCTCAAAATAATTTAAAATGTTCTCATTTTAAAATTTACAATTTAGTGTTGAGAAACAATAATATGAGTATGCTGTTGATGAGTTATTCTTCTACCATCTATTTGTATTCAAAAAGCAGTAAAAGAATTTTATAATCATTATAAAGCAAAAGTTAACGTCAAGTTTTCTTAAATAAAGTGCCATCATTCTCTCACAATGGCATTGGAAATAAGCCCAAGTATGGAAAAGAGAAGTAAATGAAGCTTTATCGATGTTTTTAAAGTATAATTTTAATAAAGTTAAAAACATCATTCCCATGCAAAAATATAGTGAGCATATATGTCAAAGGTAGTATATTAATGAAGGAAACAGCAGAATGGTAAAGTTAGCTCAAAGGAGGATAGTAGCAAGCAGAAAATAAAGAATACTGAAATAAGTTGAATATAAAATATATATAACCTATGTAGAAATAGGTTAATGATCTACTGGATAATAATAAAATAACTTCTGTGATTCTCTATTAGAATTCATTTATATATCTACTGCACAAAGACGTGGGTTTGATCCCTGGATCAGGAAGATTCCCTGGAGGAGGGTATGGCAACCCACTTCAGTGTTCTTGCCTGGAGAATCCCATGGACAGAGGAGCCTGGTGCGGTATGTCCACAGTGTCACAAAGATTCGGACACAACCAAAGTGACTTAGCACACACACACTGCACAAAAGCTCACTTATATTTATCACTCTTCTCAAATTCATGTGTAATTTATTAGAGTCTGTGCCCTAATCAATAGTAAATAGTTTATTAAACTTACTAATGTCACATTTTCCTCAGAATGTTCTGCCATGACACTGAAAGGGCATACAGAAATACTTTAGCCTAATTTCTAAGATTTAAACTACTGTTCTTAAAACTATGAAATATTTGTCGGCCATAACTGAAACAAATTTCTGTATCTTCAGCATCTAAGACAGTTACTGATATAGAGTGGGCATTTGATAAACACTTTTTTTAGTGAGTTGTTCACTTGCCATGTTGTGTTCAACTTTTTGCCCCCTCATGGACTGCAGCGCACAAGGCTTCCCTGCCCTTCACTGTCTCCCGGAGTTTGCTCAAACTCATGTCCATTGAATTGGTGATGCCATCCAACCATCTCATTCTCTGCCACCGCCCTTACTCCTTGCCCTCAATCTTTCCCATCATTAGGGTCTTTTCCAATCAGTTGACTCTTCACATCAAGAAGCCAAAGTATTGGAGCTTCAGCATCAGTCCTTCCAGTGAACACCCGGGATTGATCTCCTTTAGGATGGACTGGTTGGATCTCTTTGCAGTCCAAGGGACTCTCAAGAGTCTTCTCCAACATCACAGTTCAAAAGCATCAATTCTTTGGCACTCAGCTTTCTTCACAGTCCAATTCTCACGTCCATACGTGACTGCTGGAAAAACCATAGTTTTGACTATACAGACATTTGTCTCCAAAGTGATGTCTCTGCTTTATTTTTTTAATCTTTTTTTTCTTTATATATATATATATTTGAAGTATAGTTGACTGACAATGTCTCAGGTATATAGCAAGGTAATTCATTTATACATATATACATATATTATTTTTGAAATTATTTTCTATTATAGGTTATTATAAGATATTGACTAGAATTCCCTGTGCTATACAGTAAACCTTTGTTGCTTGTTAAATTTTTTTAATTTAGAAATCTAGCATTCTATTCATACAAAATTAAACAAATAGAATCAAAGTGTCATTATTTTAATTAGGCAGAAATCCATAAGTCTTCTAAAATATATATATTATATATAATATTTACATATATGTATACAAAAGTTTTTCTACTATGCTTGATAAAGTCTTGGGAAAGAATATCAAAAGAAAGAGATGGATAATCTGGGAAACATAAGCTAACTTAAATGGGAGCCCAGAATATGAAACAGTCAAGTAAAAGATCATCATACAGTCCAGGTGTTGTTAAACATGGCAACTCATTAGAAACGTATCTGGAGCTCTGGAGAAAACAAAAACAACAACAACAACAATACCTGGGCATTTGTATTTTTCAAAAAAATGTGAAGATAATGCTGATATGCCTCTGGATTTTAAAAACTGATTACGCTTCTTTCTGTTAAATGGTAGTTTTGGTGATATTGAGTAATGTGCTGTCTAGGTTTGTCATTGGTTTTTTTCCAAGGCATAAGCATGTTTTAATTTCATGGCTGCAGTCAATATCTGCAATATTATTTTTTGGAGCTCAAGAAAATATAATCTGTCACTGTTTCCATATTCTCCCATCTATTTGTCATGCAGTGATCAGATTGGATGACATGACCTTAGTTTTTTGAATGTTGAATTGTAGGCCAGCTTTTTCACTCTCCTTTTTAACCCTCATCAGGAGGCTCTTTAGTTTCTCTTCACTTTATGCAGTTAGGGTAATATCTGTATATCTGAGGTTGTTGATATTTCTCTCAGGAATCTTGATTCCAGCTTGTGATTTCATTCAGCCCAGGATTTTGTGTGATGTAGTTTGTATAGAAATGAAATCCCTAGGGTGACAATATTCAGCCCTGATGTACTCCTTTCTCAAGGAATTTGGAACCAGTCTGTTGTTCCATGTCTAGTTCTAACTGTTCCTTCTTGACCTGCACACAGGTTTCTCAGGAGACAGGTAAGGTGGTCTGGTATTCCCATCTCTTTCAGAATTTTCCACAGTTTGTTGTGATCCACACAGTCAAATTATCTAGGGTAGTCAATTTGGCAGAAATAGTTGTTTTTCTGAATTTCCCTTGCTTTTTCTATGATCCAGCATATGTTGGAAATTTGATCTCTGGTTCCTCAGTCTTTTCTAAATCCAGCTTGTACATCTGGAATTTCTCAGTTTATGTACTGGGAAGCCTAGCTTGAAGGATTTTGAGCATAATCTTACCAGCATGTGAAATGAGCACAACTAACCCACTCCAGTACTCTTGCCTGGAGAATCCCATGGAGGGAGGAGCCTGGTAGGCTACAGTCCTCGGGGTTGCAAAGAGTCGGACACAACTGAGCGACTTCACTATACAGTATTGAACATTCTTTAGCACTGATTTTCTTTGAAATTGGAATGAAAACTGAGATTTTCCAATCCTGTGGCCGCTGCTGAGTTTTCCAAATTTGCTGGCAGATTGAGTGCAGTACTTTAACAGCATCATCTTTTAGGATTTGAAATAGCTCAACTGGGATTTCATCACTTCCAATAGCTTTGTTTATAGTAATGCTTCCTAAGGCCCACTTGAGGTCACACTCCAGGATGCCTGGCTATAGGTGAGTGACTATACCATTGTGGGTATCTGGGTCATTAAGATCTTTTTTGTATAGTTCTCTGCATTCTTGCCACCTCTTCTTGATCATTTCTCTTAGGTTCTTATCATTTCTGTCCTTTATTGTGCCCATTTTTGCATGAAACATTCCCTTGGTATCTTCAATTTTTTTGAAGAGAGCTCTAGTTTTTCCCATTCAATTGTTTTCCTCTATTTCTTTGCATTGTTCACTAAGAAGACATTCTTACCTTTCCTGTTATTCTCTGGGGCTCTGCATTCAGTTTGGTATATCTTTCCCTTTCTCCTTTGCCTTTATCTTCTCTTCTTTTCTCAGCTATTCATAAGGTCCCATTTTTTTAGTGAAAATCTACTAATTCTTACAGAAGTGAAGGGGACTTCCTTACTAGCATTAAATTGTACAGAAGAACACTTGAATATTAGTGTACCCATTCCTTAGCAAATACCATTTTTAATTTATACACACTGCTTCACTCACCTAGTTCTTATTTTGTGGGTGTTCTTACATGACTCAAAATTGTGTAAGTAGAAAATATTTGGGGCTACTTTGGGGCTATTTTCACTTCAGCACAATTAGCCTAATCACTTTTATTTACAATATGAAAACAGAGAGGTCATACAGTCAAAGCTATGGTTTTTCCAGTGGTCATGTATGGATGTGAGAGTTGGACTGTTAAGAAAGCTGAGCCCCAAAGAATTGATGCTTTTGAACTGTGGTGTTGGAGAAGATTCTTGAGAGTCCCTTGGACCTCAAGGAGATCAAACCAGTCAATCCTAAAGGAAATCAGTCCCAAATATTAATTGGAAGGACTGATGCTGAAGTTGAAGCTTCAATACTTTGGCTAACTAATGTCAAGCCAACTCATTGGAAAAGACCCTGATGCTGGGAAAGATTGAAGGCAGGAGGAGAAGGGGGTGACAGAGGATGAGATGGTTGGATGGCATCAGCGACTCAATGGACATGAGTTTGAGAGAACTCTGGGAGATGGTAGAGGACAGGGAAGCTTGGTGTGCTGCAGTCCGTGGGGTAGCAAAGAGTCAGACACAACTTATGAACTGAGCAATACAACAAACAAATCATACCCTTTGGGCTTATGTGAATATATCTGGAGGATCTTTTTCCCGGGTACTTTTTGAGAGCAGCAGTCTCTGATTCAGTTCAGTTCAGTCCAGTCACTCAGTCCGACTCTTTGCGACCCCATGAATTGCAGCATGCCAGGCCTTCCTGTCCATCACCATCTCCTGGAGTTCATTCAAACTCACATCCATCAAGTCGGTGATGCCATCCAGCCATCTCATCCTCTGTCATCCCCTTCTCCTCCTGCCCCCAATTCCTCCCAGCATGAGTCTCTTCCAATGAGTCAACTCTTCGCATGAGGTGGCCTAAGTATTGGAGTTTCAGCTTTAGCATCAGTCCTTCCAAAGAACACCCAGGACTGATTAAATCCCTTTAATTTCTCTTTTAGACTTGGCTTGACTGTTTGCATTTTGGTTAGGCTAGAGAGCTCAGTTTTATGCACAAGCACTAGTTAAAAGTTATTGATTAAATGCTTCATCAAAATCTGTAACAAGACAAACTATATAGGAATGTACAACATTCACATGTAGAAATCTTTAAATGCACAATATGAACAGTGAAAAAAATAGGAATATATACTATTTTCTTGGAGAAGAAGCAACATTATAAAGGTGTTAACTATCTAAAGATTAATCCTTAGATTTAATGCCATTTTCATAACACCACATTTTTTTTTCTGATCCAGACAAGATAATACTAAAATTCATTAAAAAAAATAAGCAAGAATTGCTAGGAAACTTCTGAATAAAAGTCTTGTAATAAGAAATGACTGTCCTTTGCAGATATTAAAACATTTTATAATGCATAGGTCACAGCAAGAATGACAATGGCCATGACTAGAAAAACTGATCAATGTAATAAGAAATACAAACCCATTTAAGACCACAGTTAAGATTCAGGGAACATTGCAAACCTGTCGCAAAATAATGAATTTGTTAAAGAAATAGAAAAACCTTCTAAAAAGTTAGACCAACATCTCCTATCTTTTATATACCAAAGTATCGGACTTTAAATATAAAAATAATCCATATATGTAATAGTTGAAATGAGAATTTTTTTCTGCCGTCTTAAAGTATAATCCTGAAACATAATTCAAAAAACATTGACAAATTTGATCCATAACTAGCCATACATTTCTGTTTAAGTGGAAATTTCATATACATATAGTTCTCTCAGAAGGTACAAAGTTTTTCTGGAAGAAGTCACAATAAACTGATAGTGAGTGGCTGCAGGACACTCAGTGGGTTGGCAGGGAGACTTTTTTCGATATATCCATTTATTCTTTTAATACATATCACTTTTAAAGAGTGTAGCATAAGGGAAAATGCACATATAACTCTGAAAGAGCGTGGGATGATCACACCTTTAATCTACAGTGTAACGAAGACAACCCAGATCTTAAAAAAGCTTTCTTTTGGCTTGCTGCTCTACATCACCTTCTTTCAAGTCACTCTTTGGTATCCTTACATACAATTAGAAAGGTTTCCACATCTTTAAATATATATTATAGCCCTATGATAATCTGTATTATCAGACAAAGAAGGGAAGGAGGATATTCCTACCTGTGGGCATTCTCCCAAGTATAGCAGGAGTTCATGGCACTTTCAGGCATGTGGATTGTGGGGAAGGGAGTGGTGGGAGACAAAACCAGATGGGTGGGTCAGGACAAACAGGGCCCTGAAATCTATGTCAAGGGTGTTGGATTTCATCCTGGGGGAGGTAAAGAGCCACTGAAATGGGGAGTGCAGGCATCCAATTTGCATTTTAGAAAAGCAAATCAGGCTGCAGTGGAGAAACTGATTGATTGTGTGGAGTGCGAAGGAGAGGTAGCAGTATCAGAGGGAGCACGAGACTGATAGAGGATAGACTGGACTGTCTCCCATACTACAGTAGGTTTATTGTTGTTCAGTGGCTAAGTGGTGTCCTACTTTGTGACCCCATGGACTGCAGGATGCCAGGCTCCTTTGTCTTTCATCATCTCCCAAAGTTGGCTCAAATTCATGTCCATTGAGTCCGTGATGCTATCCAACCATCTCATCCGCTGCTGCCCCCTTCTCCCTTTGCCTCGCTTTCAATCTATCGCAGCATCAGGGTCTTTTCCAATGAATCAGCTCTTCACGTCAGGTGGCCACAGTATTGGAGCTTAAACATCAGTCCTTCCAGTGAATATACAGGACTGATTTCCTTTAGGATTGACTGGTTTGATCTCCTTGCTATCCAAGGGACTCTCAAGGGTTTTCTCTAGCACCACAATTCAAAAGCAACAGTTCTTCAGCACTCAACCTTCTTTATGATCCAACTCTCACATCTGCATGTGACTACTGGAAAAACCATAGCTTTGACTATATGGATCTTTGTCAGCAGAGTGACGTGTCTGCTTTTTGATATGCCATCTAGGTTTGTCATCGCTTTCCTTCCAAGGAGCAAGTGTCTTTTAATTTTGTGGCTGTAGTCACCATCCCCAGTGATTTTGGAACCCAGGAAAATAAAATCTGTCACTGTTTCCATTTTTTTCCCCTTCTGTTTGCCATGAAGTAACGGGACTGTTTACACACTCTATTTAATTAACATCTCGGAATGTTGTTTCTTTTTTTCCCTGCCATCACAGTTAACCAGTGCTAACTTATTTACTGCACATTAATTATGCAGCAGGCGCTCTTCTAACAGTTTCATGCACTTCATTTATACCTTGCAATAAATTTATGGCATAGACAACATTTCTGTCCTCATTCAATGGATGAAAATCTGTCACTGAAGGTTCACAAACATGCCCAGGTTCACACAGGAACTGGTAGGATGAATGTGACTACAACACGTGGATCCAGAAACACTCCACTCCACCACTCAGCTGCTTTAGTTTCCCATGGGCTAGGATTTCTGTGATGACAACTTGAAGACCTTCCCTTTCTCCCGTGTCTTCCAGTTTCAAGTCGACCAGCCAGTCTCTTTCCAAAGGTATCTTGATAAAGCATTGCTTACATCACCTCACCTTTCTGCTTTGTATTGTAGAAAACAATGCTGCTAATCACTGAAGTTTTTCCTTGTTGTTTGGGGGATCTTTTCTATGTCTGTATCTTTGCATATGATGGAATTCTTAGTCTTTGAGGCACACTTAAATTCAACCTCTCTTATAAGACCCCCATTTTCATGTCATAAAATCCATTCTCACCTCACACCAATAACTGCATTCAGTATTAAACACTCCAGCATATGATTATAGGCTAGCTTATTTTGTGAACATTAGTCTTATCTCTAAGTTCTTTGTATTTACTGCAGCCCAGACATGAAGTGGGAAGTCAGTACACACACAGGTAATGGAAATGTTCTCATTCAAGAGCTACTGCTAGATTGATATTTCCCAACTGATATTTCATTCCATGAAAACAACTCTGTTAAAAAAAATTAGTTAAATATTTAAACAAATTATTCAGAAACTTTAACATGCTAATAATGAAGTGGGAGATGAACTAAATTGTATGTGATTTTGCCACAAAGCTCTCTTGCCTTTTCAAAAGCACAGTATATCAATAGCAATAAAGATGAATAACATTTATTGCACATGGACTATATTTCTGATACTGTGTTAAGTTGATGCCTTTCATCATCTCATTTAATACTCTTTGTATCTCTTGGAATACTCTTAGGAAAATAGCTTGGAAAAAGCTCATCTAGATATATTCATGAAGACATGCAGATGTCTATTAGTGAAGACACTCAGATGTCTAAATAGATGATTTCTATTTGCATACTCTTTTTCTGTCCAAGTTAAGTAGAACGTGGAGAATCATTAACGCCCGACCCAAATTTGAAAGTGGGAAATGGCAACCCACTCCAGTATTCCTGCCTGGGGAATTTCATGGACAGAGAAGCCTGGTGGACTACAGTCTATGGAGTCACAAAGAGTTGGATAGGACTGAAGTGCACGCAAACTTGAAAGCAAAGTATATTTTTAAATAAACTGCAGTGTTGGGAATTCTTAGCTTAGAAAGTCTTTCTTTCTTCCATATATATAATGCTACTTAAGTCCTTCACAGAGCTTTGGATATGATCACAAAGACTCTTAAATCTAACCAAGACCAAGGGTCCTTCCAGTTTTTTAACCTTGATCCTCTGGGATCTCAAAGCCTTGTAAAGGGGCACAAAGGTTTTCTTCTGCCTTTAGCTAAGTTGTCTACCTCTCACCTACAGAAAAAAGCTATTAGGTATAATAAGTTGATCTGTGTGTCTTAGGTGAAAGATAATATGGTCTTCATTTCAGCCAGAAAAATAAGAGGAATCAGGTAGCTGGGATAATAAAAAGGAAAAGATAATTTTAATGTCTTGCTAATTCAATAATTTGTCATACTCTTTTTTGAATTTTCTTAAGCCCAGAAAGACTAGGATATGGAGCTCTCTAAACTTGTAATTTTTGTTTTCTCTTTGCATGGGCTACAAGATCCACAATTTTCAATAAGACCTGTTTATAAGTATTAGGAATATATATATATATATACACACACACCTGGAAAAATAGAAAGCCAAAAGTTCTAAAAGCATTCAGAAATAGAGTGTCTACTGATAACTAGGGTTATAAAAATATTACATTTAAAAGGACTTGTGATATCATCTAATTCAATTTCTTTGTGAATAAATTAATGACATGGTGAGCTAGCAGACACAATAGGTGTGTCTTATTATCCTTGTAGTTTATCCAATGCCCTTTTCATAACAGTCTGCCTTGTCAGTACTTCAATGATAAAGAAATTATTTATTTATTTTTTAATTTTAAATTTAAATTTATTTATTTTAATTGGAGGCTAATTACTTTACAATACTGTATTGGTTTTGCCATACATCAACATGAATCCGCCACAGGTGTACACGTGTTCCCCATTCTGAACCCCCCTCCCACTTCCCACCCCATATCATCTCTCTGGGTCATCCCAGTGCACCAGCCCCAAGCATCCTGTATCCTGCATCAAACCTGGACTGGCAATTCGTTTCTTACATGATAGTATACATGTTTCAATGCCATTCTCCCAAATCATCCCACCCTCTTCCTCTCCCACAGAGTCCAAAAGACTGTTCTATACATCTGTGTCTCTTTTGCTGTCTCACATACNATATCATCTCTCTGGGTCATCCCAGTGCACCAGCCCCAAGCATCCTGTATCCTGCATCAAACCTGGACTGGCAATTCGTTTCTTACATGATAGTATACATGTTTCAATGCCATTCTCCCAAATCATCCCACCCTCTTCCTCTCCCACAGAGTCCAAAAGACTGTTCTATACATCTGTGTCTCTTTTGCTGTCTCGCATATGGGTTATCATTACCATCTTTCTAACTTCCATATATATGCGTTAGTATATTGTATTGGTATCTTAAAATATATATTAATTACCAAAAATGTTATAAGTACAACCTACCACATTTGAAATACCAAGCTCTCTGACAATGACTGTCACTGACATAGAGTGAAAAAAATAGTAAGAATGGATAAGATGATCTCAGACACAGGAGAATAATCTTTTCCCAAGAAGACATTCAGATTTTCTTTGATTTTTATCTTGATGAAAAATTTATGTTTTCACTATCACAGCACTAATATAACCGTGATCTATGGGTTTCACAATGTATAAATCTGGTTTCATGCACTTTTGAGAATTCTAGCATAATCCAACCAATATATTTATTCCCTCTTCTGGGTCAGTATGTTGAGATGCTATAAAAGTTCTATCATTCAAGACAACCCTATTCTTGTCCTCCTGGGAGAGAGATGTTTTTGAGAATTTATGATGTGCAACTTTGATAAAAAGTAGTATTAGACTTCCTGCTTTCTTTCTTCTTTTGCCTGTTTTTTTCTTGTTTGTTTTAGCTGGTATAATTCAGTGGTAATTTACTACAACTCATTTAAAATCGGTAATAGCTATCAGTTCTATCAGTTCATTTCAGTTCAGTCGCTCAGTCGTGTCTGACTCTTTGCGACCCCATGAATCGCAGCACACGAGGCCTCCCTGTCCATCACCAACTCCCAGAGTTCACTCAGACTAACGTCCGTTGTGTCAGTGATGCCATCCAGCCATCTCATCCTCTGTCGTCCCCTTCTCCTCCTGCCCCCAATCCCTCCCAGCATCAGAGTCTTTTCCAATGAGTCAACTCTTCGCATGAGATGGCCAAATTACTGGAGTTTCAGCTTTAACATCATTCCTTCCAAAGAAATCCCAGGGCTGATCTCCTTCAGAATGGACTGGTTGGATCTCCTTGCAGTCCAAGGGACTCTCAAGAGTCTTCTCCAACACCACAGTTCAATCAAGTGGAGTACAAAGTATATTTAACAAGGAATTTAAAATGTTTTTGTAGAACATTTTTTAAAAGCTTCAGGATGACTATTACCAATTATCAAGCTGAGAGTTGGGACAGTCAGTACATAAGAAGTGCCAGCCAGCCTAATCTTCACATGCTTAACTGGGAATAAGGCAACCGTACATAAAACGGACATAGCCGCTTCTCTGTGAAACTCGCAATCTCTGTGCAGACCAACAACAGCATGCTAAGTGCTCCCTGAGCTCTGTACCTTAGTTTTGCCAGGTTTTGCAGCATATCTGCGCTTACATCTGCCCATCTCTTCCTGCCAGGTCCTTTTCCGCAAATAAGGACATGTCTATACTCTGAAGGCTCTAGGCTGAGAATTCAACCCAGTCTGTTTGCTTGACTTCCAGACCCTTCATACATGGGCCCTGTCAGTCTTTCTACATTGTGTCTCTGCTTTACATGACCTGATACAGAGTATTGTCACCTGACACACTTGACACTGCATGAATGAATAAATGACTTTACTTCAAACCCTCTTGCCTTTCCTCCTCACTTAGGCTTTCTGAAAATGGGAAGGTATTACCCATCCTATTCAGGAGACTATTTATATATATCCTGAACAGTCTATATGGCCACTTGGTTGGGTTTCCGGGGGAAAAAATGTGGAAATATACATTTGGAGGATTTCCTATACTTAAAAATTGAGATACTCAGGCTTTCTTTACTGTGGGGAGAAACCTCTTTAGAACAGAACAGTGAGGGTTTTTAAATTTTTGTCTATTTTTCTTTTTCTAGAAACAAATCTAAAACCATAAAGTTTCATTTTTTTCATTAAAATTTCCTAAGACTTTATTCATTCAGATTTGCTTGACTTATTTAGTTTGACCTGTTTATCTTATTTTTAACTTTGAGGCTTGGTAGCAATAAGAAAAAGAAAACACCTTGAAGAAATAGTATATACTGAAACTTTTACTTTGCATACACTATCCTATCTCAGAACAATTATTTTCCTGACATCTTTTGCATTTTTTCAGATCAAACTGCTCACTCTTTTGTTACTGAATTCTGGGGAAAAAAGTGCCAGACATTAATATCTCAGCCTGAACTACCAAGACCACGTTTTACTGAGGTTTCTTATTAAAAGTGGCATTTTCATTAAAATCCCCTTCTCTGCTGTGAAAAGCCATGATGATGTATTATCTATTTTGAACAAATGTGCTGTAGAAAGTGCCTAGGAGGTAATAACACAGTTTAAGAAAAAAAATTAAATATGATGGCTAGCCAAATGCAATTTACTCATTTGTGTTTTTTGGTGGCAAGTCATATATCTTGTAAAAAGGGATACACCTGAAGCAAGAGTAGAGAAAAAAAGTTTGCAATTTTACACAAATAGAAATACATCAAAAAGAGTTGCACAAAATGCAGATATTTCAAAATGAAAAACTCCTAAAACAAAATCAAACGAGTGTTAGATGATACCCTGTATCTTTTTTTTTCTAGATAAAAACCTGTTGCCTTTTACTCTTTCATCCCTGGGGCATGAAGACTTTCTCAACTTCTCTCTGAGCCCCAGGAGTGGCTGGGGCCTTTGGGCTGCAGGTAGGGGGTAATGCCATGTCACCATCCTTGAGGGCAGGACTGTGAGCCCACATACTAGGTTCGAAGTCCAGTACGGTCAGACCTAATCTCTCAACTCACCCGCCTCCCGCCCCTTCCCTCTCTTGTGCACAGGTCCATTCTCTATTTCTGTATCTCTCTTCCTGCCCTGGAATGAGATTTATCTGTAACACTTTTCTAGATTCCACAGACATATGTTAATATCCAGTATTTAGGGGGTTCAGCTTGGTGCTCTCTGATGACTCAGGTGGGGTGGGAGGGAGGTCCAAGAGGGAGGTTACACATATTATAGCGCATTCACTTCGTCGTACAGCAGAAACTAACACAAGATTGTAAAGCAATTATACTCCCAATGGAAAAAAATACAGTACTGCCATTTGCAAGCTTTCTTACCCCATGCCAGTCCTCTCATCTCCTTGTACCTCATTGCATTCAGCTGTAAAAAAAGACTGTGAGGACTAAACCCTCATCTTTCCAATATAACCCATTCACAGTGTAGTGTCAATCTATTTTCTTCACACTTCAAATACAATAGCCATAACCATCGCAAAAATAAAAAGGAGAAAATAAAAAGAAAAAGCAGTACACGACCTGTTCCCCAAGCAGCATTCCTTGTTTCCCAGCTCCATGGTGTGTTGCCCTAGCACCTGCCCCTCCCCCACCTCTAAATTCTACTCATTTTCAAAGTCCAGCTATGAAGCGACTGTGCTAGAATGCCTCTGTCCCTCCCATATCCTGCACTGGGCTGGGAATCATCACAGGCTTCGCCAGCTTCTCCCAGTGTGTGATCTGTAACTCACGGAAGCACTTCTCCTTTTCCACCTTTCAATTCACACACGTGTTTTTCCCTCTCTGCTACCTTATAGGATCTCTGAGGGCAGTGCCAGAACAATAATCATGATATCTTCCTGGGTACCTATCATACCTGTAGTGGGAATTTAATAATTAATGTTTATTGTGTCAATGAATGTAAAAAAGGTTGTCTGTACTATCTTATTCAGTAGGAAGATAAAAGATCAGAGTTGTGAAAGCCTTGAGAAAGTAAAAGTTTTATTGACATGAAAGGGGGTGATGGCTGGAATACTATACAGGCACATTTGACAAGGGAATAAAAATCCTGAGGGTTATTCACAACTGACAGAACTCTGAAGTGTGACTTGGCTACTAAAGAAATTCCTGGGCTGTAAGTATAGCTTTACAAGAAATTGAGATAACAGGCTTGGAGAACATCGGAAGAAGTAAAAATGCCAAGAAGAACAGCTTTTTCAGAGCTGTTAAGGCATCTTAATTTGTTTTCATGCAGAGAAACTTGTCAAACTGCCACTATCTTGCCTTCTTGTCATGCAAAGTTTCTATACATTGTGTGCCAATTCCACTTTCTGGGTAGCCACAAAAGTTCACTAAAGTTTGATAAAGCCGCTACTGCAAGCCAGTATGTTACCATATCAGTGCTGAAGTGGTCTATGGTTTGGCACCATCCCCGGAGGAGAGTCAGTGGAATCAGAGATGAATCCTGAAATGCTGATGCTAAGCCTCTGCTGGAGGTCTAAGTCAGGGAGAGAAGGTCACGGTAGCCTGGCAGAGGTATCATCTCTTTGGGTCATCCAACATTTCATGAAAAGAATTCATGACTTAAGTCTGGGACTCCAAAGGATAAGCACCCCAGACCTTGGTCCTTCAAGTGTGGCCTGCAGACCCGCAGCCTTGGCATCACTCTGGGGTTACTTAGCAATGCAGACTCTCAGGCGAGCACCCACATGTAAGAAGTTGCATTTTAAGAAGATCCTAGGTGATTCATACTCATTAGATTTTGAGAGGCTCCACTCAAAGGCAGGGGATGGCCAAGAAAAAACAAAACAGTTTTAGTACTTCATTGTGATTAGAAAAAAATATAACAGTATAGATGCAAAATTGCCTATTCAATTTATTTATATGAGATATTTTTAATATAAGAATGCTTTTTGAAACTAAGGACAATAAAGCTGTATTATCAAGATGGAAACGAAGGAGAAAATATACTCTACCCTGAGATACTGCTTGTGATAATCAATGTACTTCATCTTAATACAGCATTACTGAAAATATATAAGCACTTGCTCAGAACACCCCAAATTAGTCATTAGGCATGCTGGTTGCCTAGTCCTTTCTAGTCAATTATAGTTAATAGGCATTTATTATACATCATCATAAACCACAGAATTAACCAATGAATATAGAATATAGAATATTAATTCCATTGCAATTATATAGAAATATTTAAACTCCTAAGTACAGTATTTTCCACAATATTAGTAAGAACAAAATGGGTTTAGAAAAGTATCCATAAAGATGTGTATAAGAGACAGCCTGTATCCTGCATCAAACCTGGACTGGCAATTCGTTTCTTACATGATAGTATACATGTTTCAATGCCATTCTCCCAAA
>SJYT01052197.1:145845-157533 GCA_006410635.1 Cephalophus harveyi | reverse complement strand
TTTTCTTTAGGTACATATATTCCTAAGTATTTTATTCTTTTCATTGCAATGGTGAATGTAACTGTTTCCTTAATTTCTCTATTTTCTCATTATTAGTGTATAGGAATGCAAGGGATTTCTGTGTGTTGATTTTATATCCTGCCACTTTACTATATTCATTGATTAGCTCTAGCTAATTTTCTTTAGAGTTTTCTATGTAGAGGATCATGTCATCTGCAAACAGTGAGAGTTTTACTTCTTCTTTTTCAATTTGGATTCCTTTTATTTTTTTTCTGCTCTGATTGCTGTGGCCAAAACTTCCAAAACTATGTTGAATAGTAGTGGTGAAAGTGGGCACCCTTGTCTTATTCCTGACTTTAGGGGAAATGCTTTCAATTTTTCACCATTGAGGATAATGTTTGCTGTGGGTTTGTCATATATAGCTGTTATTATGTTGAGGTATGTTCCTTCTATTCCTGCTTTCTGGAGAGTTTTATCATAAACGGATGTTGTAATCATATGGCTTTTAAAATCACTTACTCTTATTGACTTCCATAATCCCCAGGCACCATGAATTTTGCCCCTGCTTCTTGATTGTAAATTTCATCTAAGTTCTAGAGGACTTTCTCAGACAAAGTTATAAAGTAGCAGCTTTATGCAGATGCTACTCTTTTTTTCTGTTCTTTAAAGTAATATTTTAAGTTTACTGGTTGCAACCAGTCAAAATATTCAACTCGTTTTGATTTTCATATGCTGTCAGTCATCTCAGTTACAAACTTTATAACTTGCATGTTTTGGAATTAAGAATATTCTCTGCATATCAACTTATCTAGTAATTTACAAATTTTAAATTTATCGGTTTGTTTGAATATTCTATTCAAAGATGGTTACAATCTAGACATGAATCATTAACCACATCTGTGATTATTCCTTCAGGATATATTACTAGCTATGGAAGTACAGGGTAAAAT
Source organism: Cephalophus harveyi (assembly GCA_006410635.1). Classification (NCBI taxonomy): domain Eukaryota; kingdom Metazoa; phylum Chordata; class Mammalia; order Artiodactyla; family Bovidae; genus Cephalophus; species Cephalophus harveyi. The sequence continues at coordinate 156,583 of SJYT01052197.1, read as the reverse complement.
AAGTGTACAGAAACCTTTAAGGCCCTTGAGTCACATTTCCAAATTGCTCTTCAAAAGACTGTGCTCTGTGCTATACAGTAGGTCCTTATTAGTGATCTATTTTATATATAGCAGTGTGTATATTTTAACCCCAATTTAATTTATCCTGAGATTAACACAACATTATAAATCAACTTCAGTTCAGTCGCTCAGTTGTGTCCAACTCTCTGTGACCAAATGAACTGCAGCACGGCGGGCCTCCCTGTCCATCACCATTCCCGGAGTTCACCCAAACTCACATCCATTGAGTCAGTGATGCCATCCAGCCATCTCATCCTCTGCCATCCCCTTCTCCTCCTGCCTCCAATCCCTCCCAGCATCAGAGTCTTTTCCAATGAGTCAACTCTTCAAACGAGGTGGCCAAAATACTGTAGTTTCAGCTTTAGCATCATTGCTTCCAAAGAACACTGAGGGCTGATCTCCTTTAGAATGGACTGGTTGGATCTCCTTGCAGTCCAAGGGACTCTTGAGAGTCTTCTCCAACACCACAGTTCAAAAGCATCAATTCTTCTTCGGCGCTCAGCTTTCTTCACAGTCCAACTCTCACATCCATACATGACTACTGGAAAAATCATAGCCTTGACTAGACGGAACTTTGTTGGCAAAGTAATGTCTCTGCTTTTGAATATGCTATCAAGGTTGGTCATATTTTTCCTTCCAAGCAAGGAGTAAGCGTCTTTTAATTTCATGGCTGCAATCACCATCTGCAGTGAAATCAAGTTACTCCAATAAAAAAAAAATGAGTAAAAGATTGTGCCAATCTGCACTCCAAATATAGTATATAGCAGTGCCTTTCTCACTGCATTTTCAAAAACGTTCCATAGCATTTATTTTCTGAAGTGCTAAGATAGCTATCTTATCAATCAGAGAATTGAAATTCATAAAGATTAAGCTATTGCTCAATGAATAAATTAGTGGTAGATTTGAAAACAAAACATACAATTCAGGGTTTAGGTACAGCATAGTAGGATGTGAGAGTTGGACTGTGAAGAAAGCTGAGCGCAGAAGAAATTATGCTTTTAAACTGTGGTGTTGGAGAAGACTCTTGAGAGTCCCTTGGACTGCAGGAAGATCAATCAGTCCATTCTAAAGGAGATCAGCCCTGGGTGTTCTTTGGAAGGAATGATGCTAAAGCTGAAACTCCAGTACTTTGGCCACCTTGTGTGAAGAACTGACTCATTGGAAAAGACTCTGATGCTGGGAGGGATTGGGGGCAGGAGGAGAAGGGGACGACAGAGGATGAGATGGCTGGATGGCATCACCAACTCGATGGACGTGAGTTTGAGTGAACTCCGGGAGATGGTGATGGACAGGGAGGCCTGGTGTGCTGGGATTCATGGGATCTCAAAGAGTCAGACACAACTGAGCGACTGAACTGAACTGAGTACAGCATGGCTCAAGTTCTTGAGTTATACTAATGAGTTCTAATTCCTTCCCTGTGGTTCACTGGAATATGACTCTGATATCCTCATCTATAAAATGGTCAGAAAACTTTATAAATTATTTTTGAAAATGAATGGATAACACATGTGCATCATTTAACAAGTGCTTGGCTCACTAATGAAGGCTCATCATTTTCTGAAAATTGATATTTATTTTCCCTGAAGATATTAATTTGAAAAGAATTTAACAGAAATATTAGTCAGAAATTTCTAAATATGGAAAATTATGTATTGCAACTTGGCATGTACTTCATGATAATAACAGAAAACAAGTAAGTTGCTTCTGCAATAAATGAGCTCTTTCTAGAAAAGATCTTCCCTCCTAGAGCTTCAGTTAAAAATTAGATATTATCTTCAGGACTTAAAAAACATCATCAATTTAGAATAATATAGCAATTAGACAAAATGGTCTCTAGCTCTTTGCTCTTATTTACAGGAAGATAAATATAAGAACAATTTTTTTCTTAATGCTATTGCACTTCATTCTCTTTTACTAAATACTGTCAATTTCCATGAAGAGGGATTATAAAGTAGAAGATATTCTAAATGAGATTTTTACTACTTACTGTTTTACCACTGTACAAAGCAACATAATTATATTTCTATTTAAATGCAATTTTTCACATTTTGAACTATTAGCTAATAATGTGATAATAAGGAAATGGTGAACCATGAGAAAGGATATTTTAAAAAACAATCTATGATTTTATATGATTTTTTTTCCTTTGAGAGAAATTCCACAATTCCTTGCCACATGCCTGTAATTTCATTTAGAAACTACTCATTTGGCCTCACTTTCTTCATTGGTGATGATGATACATCAATTCATATTCTACTGGGAACTGACTTGTTTTCTTTCTTGTTTTGTTTTGCTTTTTTTCCAGGAAACTCCAAGAACTCTAAGAAACTGACACGTAAATACTCTGGCTAAATTTTTTCTTTTAACAACTAATACTATGCATTTGAAGTTCTACTGAACAAGGTCAAAGTGCAACAAGGACCAAGTAACAATCTAACCCTGGCCTCAGGAGTGGTATATATATAAACTAATCAAAAAGAGTCCCCCCCCCACCCCCCAGCATGCACACGCACACACATTCAATCTTTTGAGAAACACCTGTTCACCTATTTTATATTGTCAAATCTAGCTATTTTATGATTGTAACACCACATGTAGTTTTAAAAGGTAAAGTACAAAGACGATGAGGTTAAAAAGATCTAACCTGTGCTCCACTCAGTATTTCTCATAGATAAAGAGGGTGGGGAACACAGTATGGTAATAATCACAGTGATTATTCTTCTTCACCATGCTTAAAAATGTGAGTATGTTGTGAATAAATTTAGTGACTTCTCCATCCACATTTTTTTCAATACCTTGAGTGAATTAGACAAAGCAACAGCGGTGAAATCAGAAATCAACATTTGAAAGTGGTAATTTGAGGTCGTAATTTTCTTAAAGATAAAAGTGGTTGTGGAAGATACAAATGATGACTATTCAATCCCCACTACTGAGATGTTTAACTCATACAAAGAAGTTTCCTAGGAACTTGGAAGTGAAAAATAAAGTTTATAGTTTATAAACCATAATATATGGAAACAATTCCATTTCTTTCCTTAATTTTATATTCTTTCAATAATCATTTATTGAGACCCTCCCCATTTTGTACTGTGTACTATGCTAGGCACTTATATTCTTGGAATAAATTACAGTACCAATTTCAAGGAACTTATTGTATAGTGGGAAATTGGGCCTGAAAACAGTATTGATTATAATGTATGATGAGTACTATCCGATGTTACCAACAATTGAAATAATAGAGAAGAGAAAATAATCCCTTTCTGTATTTTATTAACAAGCACCTCCTTCTAACTCCAATTACCGTGCCCAAGGGAAAACAGTACATAACCCCAAAATAATCCATGAAAAATAATCCTGGCACAACACAAATTTTATGCAAACCATAATGCAGTAATCATCAGAAAAAGCTAATTTTATTATATTGCTTCCATGGTTCAGAGTTGTCTCTCAGAATCTATATCATCCCATGAAATTAAACTAGTAATCTCTCTCCATCTGCCTATAATCTTAAAATGAGATTGGAAAGAAACCAAAAGGCATTCAGATATGCTTATTTGAGGCAAACTTTTTGATTCCACATTGTGCTCTGCTTTCAAATTTAACAACCAGTTAACAAAGCTGCATTAAATGGTAACTGCTTACATCAGAGACCTGTCATGGTCATACCTAGAAAAATGGATAGATAATCCCAAGTAGTTTTATTTCCCCTTTGAAAACTTATTAGTGACATGCTTGATTGTGCTGTTTAATTTTTTTTTATTCCACTGTGGTTTCTGTTCTGAGCAGATAATATGATTACAGAGACAAAGTACAAATACCTCATATTGCCTGGATAAGGTTATGGCTTAATTTAATTATAGTAATTTACAGCCCCATTGCACAAGGTTGTTAAAAAAAAATGTGCTGCTTGCAATGGGCAGTAGGTTGACACAAACTAACAATGTACGTTTAAACTAAACTACCTCATTAAATTTTAGGATGCCATTATTCCTTGTCTTATTATTATTCTAAATACAGTATTGTGGCTTCTATGACTCATACAGAGCAGTTCATGACAGAATTAATTTTGATACACATGGCATTAGTCATACTTTTCTTTCAATTTAAGTGATGTACAGTGCCACATATATGGTTGTCAAGTTACTTAACGAAATTTCCCGGGTATTAGCTGACACTGTCATTAACACCAAGAATATAAACAAACATCACTGTGACTAACTCTTGAAAGAGAGGAAAACAAAATTCCATGAAAGGTATCACAATGAAAGGAGAGAGAACTAGACCTAGTAAGAGGTCTTATGTTGGCACATTCTGAATTTCCTCTGTGATCTTGGTCAAGTACACTTTCTAGGACAGATATTCTCTTGAGCTCTTTGTCTTAATACTTCAAGACACCATAAAGGCATAAATGTCTTATAAAAAAACATTCCTCTGTTTGCTTCTAAATATGAAGTGGAAACATAAAGGTAAGAAGAGCCTTATCTCCAATATACAAGAATACTGCAATTTCCCTTTTATCAGAAGGTATATTAAATTTCTAACAATTATGGCAAGTGTTGGCAAATAAGCAAATCCAACTGTTCAAATAGATATTCCTCATGGACTTGCCACATGGTCTGCAATTCTCATATTAGTCACTCCTTTGAAATCCCTTGTTAAAAGGTCATGCCATTTGGGAAGATTAATATATTAAAATTCTTAGTAAATTAAATAGGTGGCATTTTAAGAGTGGACATATTTTCATACTTGAGAAATTTTCTCAAAGGAGGATTTTCTTGACCCAAATATCTGAGTCTGTAATCAGATAAACGTTACTCTAATAAGGCAGGAATACCATCTTTCTTCCATTTTATTTTTTTTCCTGCAGTGAGTGGACCTTAGTAAACAAGAAGACTATCATCTTCTAGAGTAGAGACCTTGAGTGAACAGAATCTTTGGAAGCAGATCATCTAAATATATCAAGAATGTAAGTGAGAAATTTAGATACTTCTGGACACATGGGCAAATAAAACTGTTTGTTTGTGAGTGGGAAGGGATATTAATTTTCTATGATGATTTATCAAATACTTTAACATTGACATTTTAAATTCCAAAGTTATGACAAGAAACACTGCTTGAAAGGTACTTGGGGGAACCCCATAAACCCCCTCATGGTTCCTTTGATTTCAGTCTTGAGCAGACTTCATGTATAACCTACCAAAGACATCTATCATATTGGGAAAACATACACTTAAAACCACTATCTTAGCTTAAATTAAATTATCATAGAGGTCAGAAAAAAGATTTGTGAAGAAATACACATAAGATTAATAAAATGTAGTTTTGGATGGTGGGCAAAACAAGAGTTCGGCTTGAAGGTCATATCCAGTGAGGTATCCCAGTTGGTTCTCTGAGGAACTAAGAAACAGCATAAAGAGGATGGGGATATGAGGAAATAGGAAAGGTGATCAAATTAAGAATAAATTGTTGTTTTTCACATTCTATAAAGGATAGGTTCTTAAATCCCTTCAAAAATGTTTACTGATTATAATAATAAAAAGCAGCAAAAATTCCTAGAATGTTAGACAGAATTAACAATGGACCACACTTAACCTATAGATTTGTAGCTCCTAACATTGTATTGCTTGGCTTTAAAAAATGTTATTTTAGTATAAAGCAGTAGAAAGAATTGGTAAAGCCAAAATCAATATATGACTATACAGTATTCTGGCCTGGAGAATTCCATGGACTATATAGTCCATGGGGGTGAAAAGAGTCGGACACGACTGAGTGACTTTCACTTACACAGAAGAAGAGCAAATAAATGTGAAAAAGGTTCTTACTAGAAACAAACAAAACAAGATACACTGCACATATTCAAAATGAAAGAGTAATAAGAGGTTTTTTCAGTATTTCTCTCTTTGAGACATTTATCCACTTCCCATTTCTACTTCTACTTCATAAACTATCTTTTTTATTATACCAAATATTTCACAAATGAGTTCCTATGAAATCCTGCTATTGTGACATTCCAATGTTGAGGAGACAGATTTCATATTTCTTTCAGATGACTAGCAAAAGCATTTTGGGAAATATTCAGCACGCTCCCTGTGTTTCACTCTAATTCATTTTATGTTATCGAAGTCCCTACTCTCTTATTACTTTCTATTTCTTCTAACATGTAAGGGATGAGTGCAAAGAGCCCTGGGTTAAGAGCTAGCATAAAGAATGAAAATAGAAACTCAGCAATCTGTAGTGGCAGGATGTTAAAGAAGAAGGTGGGTCAGGCACAATAACTAAGACAAAACTCTTCCACTCAGCTTTATGAAGGAAATCCACATGCCTAAAACTTAAGTCAGAGTTATCATCCAAGTAACTATACCTTTTATGAGTCTTCATAGCATCAACCTAGTTGCCTGCAAAACTCGTAGGACACCAGATCATAAAGAAAGAGCCTTGACCTTGACTTGAAGATACGGTTTGCCCAAATACCTCACTCTATAGATAGGAATTTGGGTTGCCAACCTGCACACAGGCAGGGCTTTACTAGAGGAGGGCTCAGGCAGAAGCAAACTGAGATCACAGGGCTGGAAGGTCACTGGAGGGAACCCCCAAAAAGCATACTCAACCATCACTAAATGGATGTGACTACTAAACCGTCACTACTTTGATGTGGCCAGTAGGAGATGTAGCACTTAGGAGAAATAAAATGTATAATACCAGGACAAAGGAGCCTTCATTCCTTATAATACATGAAGTCCTCACTTCTCTTTGGTTGAGAAGCATAGGGAAGAGGGATGGAGTATGTTCATGCTAACTACTTATCACTTGTTGGTGAAATGGGGAATGGAATCTGGTGTAGGGCAGTGGTCCTCAAACTTTAAGGAAGCATCTGAATCACTTGCATTAAACATAGATTTCTGATTCAGGAGATCAAAAGTGCAACTTGAGAATATGTATTTCTAACAAGTTTCTAAGAGATGCTGCTGCTGGTCTCCCAATCATACCTTGAGAGTTACTGTTGTAGGGAATGGCAAGAACCAGAGTGAGAACAGCTTAATGCCTAGCAGAGCCATTTTTGATGCCCAGCTCAAGGCATGAGTAATGGTTGAAATAGATTTCCTGAGCCCTGAGGCTGATGAATGTTAACCAGGAGGCACAGGCATCTTTTGATTATGTACTTGTTCAGAAGGAGCTCCTTTTTTATGTACACAAGGTACTTTCTATGCTGCAAGAGTCTTGCTGAAAACAATATAAGCGCTCTTACTTAGGGCATTGTTATATGCTGGGCTCCCTGCTTGAAGACACACACAGAACCTATGTCAACATGTATGTATACATTCATATATACTAATGTATTCATAGACACACCTATGTATATTTATTCATGTATGTATCAGGTACATATGTATATATGTGTGTTCTTATCTCCGTACAACCCTGCCTTGGAGGATTTTTATATGTTCATGTAAGTGTGTGTACACATATGTATAGGCATGTCTCAGAGATATTGAGGATTCAATTCCTGACCATTGCAATAAAGTAAATATCACAATAAAGTTAAGTCACACATATTTTTTTGTTTCCCAGTCATTAAAAGTTATGTTTAACCATGGACAAATGAAAAGATAACTGACTGAATGTAAGAAAATATTTGCAAATGATATGGCTAATAAAGTGTTTATATCCATAATATATAAAACAGCTCATACAACTTAATATAAAAAATTGGGTAAAAGAACTGAATAGACGTATCCCGAAGAAGATATTACAGAAGGCCAATAGGCATATGAAAAGGTACTGAACATAACTAATCATCAGAGAGATGCAAATCAAAACTACAATGAGATGTCACCTCACACTTGTCAGAAAAGCAAGGATGTAAAGAAGAGGGAACCCTTGTACACTGTTGGTGGGAATGTAAATTGGTGCAGCCACTATGGAAAACAGTATGTAGGTTCTTCTGAAAACAAAAAAACAAAACAAATATATGAGCCCATAATCCCACTCCTGGTATACAAAGAAAATGAAACACTAACTTGAAAACATACATGCACTCCAGTGTTCATAGCAGCATTATTTACAATAGCCAAGATATGGAAGCAACCTAGTCCATCAACTGATGAATGGAAACAAGATGTGGTATAGATGTACAGTGGAATAGTACTCAGCCTCAAAAAGAATGAAATTCTGCAATTACCAACAATATGTATGAACCTAGAGGGTACTGTGCTCAGTAAAATAAGTCAGATAGAGAAAGCCAGTACTAAATGTTATCACTTATATTTGGATTCTAAAAAAAATTAAATGAGTATAACAAAAACAAACTCAGAGATATAGAAAACAAACTGGTGGTTACTGGTGGGAACTGGGAAGGGAGAAGGATAGGAGAATAGGAGGCACAAACTACTATATAAAAAACAAATAAGCTACAAGGATATATAGGGGCTTCCCAGGTGGTCCTTATGGTAAAGAACTCACCTGCCAATGCAGGAGACATAAGAGACATGGGTTTGATCACTGGGTTGGGAAGATCCCCTGGAGAAGGAAATGGCAACCCACTCCTGTATTCTTACCTGGAGAATCCCATAGACAGAGGAGTCTGGTGGGCTACAATCCATGGGGGTCTCAAAAGAGTCAGACAAGGATATATTGTACATCACGGGGAAATACAACCATTACTTTATAATAACTTTAAATGGAGTATAATCAACAAAATATTGCATCACGATGTTGTATACTTGAAACCAATTGAATATTGTAGATCAAATATATGTCAATAAAAATAAAAGCTATGTTTACATAGTACTGTATTAAGTATAAAATAGCATTAAGTCTAAATAAGTACATACCTTAAACAAAAAATACTTTATTACTAAAAAATGCTAACCATCATCTGACAATGCCAGGTTGTCACAGACTTCCAATCTGCTAAAGTTGAAATATCTGTGAAGCACAATACAACAAAGTATGCCTGTGACCTGTTATCTCACAAAAACCTTCCTTGGAGATTTTATACTCTCTTAAAAATAAAGGGAATGAAAGTTTGGAGTCAGAAGTTAAATCTCCATAGTTGCCCAACAAGTAGAAGAAAGCAATGGAATTCTGACCCAAGTCTTTGACTGCCACAAAACCTCTTTTCTTATTACCATCTAGTGAAAGTCGCTCAGTCGTGTCTGACTCTTTGCAACCCCATGGGTAGCCTGCCAGGCTCCTCTGTCCATGGAATGGGAGTGGGTAGCCATTCCCTTCTCCTGGGGATCTTCCCAACCCAGGGACTGAACCCAGGTCTCCTGCACTGCAGGTGGATTCTTTATCATCTGAGCCACTAGGACAGGTAGTATGACATAAGCAATTCTTAAAATGTCTTATGTTCCTAAGGAGACTGAATCTCAGAGCCATCCTGTGTGTGTGTGTGTTCAGTCACTCAATCATGTCATGCTCTTTGTGACCCCATGGGCTATAGTTCACCAGGCTCCTCTGTCCATGGGATTTTCCCATCAAGAATACTGGAATGAGTTGCCATTTCCTCCTCCAGAGCATCTTTCAGACTCAGGAATCAAACCCATGTCTCCCACGTCTCCTGTTTTGGCAGGAGGATTCTTTACCAGTGAGCCACAAGTAATTTGTCTTTTCCAACTCCACTGGGGATTGGAAGCCCAGAAATTCTGATTGAAACATAGAGACAACAATAATAAAAAATAGTAAATAATTTTTCTGATTATAGTAGATAATGACTTAGGAACAGAACTGTAATCCTGGATCACCTAAGAGTTTTAGGTTTTAACCAATTCCATATGTAAAGTGTTAAGTCACTCAGTTGTGTCCAACTCTGTGACACCAAGGACTACAGCCCACCAGGCTCCTCCGTTCATGGAATTCTCCAGGCAAGAATACTGGAGTGGGTTGCCATTACCTTCTCATGTTCCCCTTGAATTTGGTTGGTTGACTTTTCTCCTTGAGTAAGCTTGGACTTATGTGTATTCCATAAATGTATTTAAGTAAAAAGATTCCATTTGATGTCTGCTTCAAAACATAAGTTCATAGAATTCTTGGTACATAGGATAAACTTGATTTAGAAGCACAGACCATAAATATCATAGATGAAAGGAATCCTTGAAATAATCCCAATTAAAGGTTCCTGAACTGTGAGTTCATGAAACTAATGGGTTCCTGAGGGTCCCAAAGTGGTTTCTAGGATACATAGGATCTTTTTGAAAAGAAATTATTTCTAACTACATGGATTTCTCTGAGTAGCTATTCCATAGCTGCTATCACTTTCTGATATAGCCATGATCTACTGATTTTAGAAACATGTATCAGTCCAACTACCTTTACAAAAAAAAAAGGGAAGGTAACCAGAGTTGTCACTTAGGTAGCTGGAAGTGCACTTATGCTCAGTGTTTCTAGATTAGTGCTCTTGACATATCTTACGTTGACTTCCAACCTAAACTTGTAGCCTGTGCTAAGCCCTTGAGCTATTGAAGATTTCATAGCAGAGTGCTGGGAAATTGTCTGTAATCTTAACCATTATTTTGAGTTTTTTTAAACATGGCTATTGGTTATAAAATTTTAAAAAGCCACCTCATCTCATTTTAGGTGATCTATATACAGTATTATTATAATATTTAATATGATAATTTATTTGTAACATATGTTATATTTTTGCTACTAGACACAATTTTCATTTCCTTAGAGA
>SJYT01052197.1:127474-145724 GCA_006410635.1 Cephalophus harveyi | reverse complement strand
AGATATATTGTTATTCATAGTTTATCTTATTACTCATATTTATTTATTGTCCTTTTTCTATTGCATGACATTTTTTACATTTTTTTCCAATTCTGAGTATAGACTAAACAGGTTCCTTTTTTTTTTTTCTGGGTCTGAATTAGAAAGTCAAAAGTTTAAAATATATTTACCTTCATTTAAATTGGAAATACAAGTGCTAAGAAATATAAATCTTAATGCTCAGAGTTGGAAAGATAAGCTGTAATGCTATTTTCACCCTATTTTCTGACTTGATTTTCTCTGTTACCTGCACTTACTGTTTTGTGACTCAATTCCCACATTTCTTGGATGTGATTATCTCTTAGTGAAATGCATATGACATATAGATGCAAAACACATTTTCTTTCCTTTTATTCTTTCATGGCTATGGCATATAAAGTGATGTTGGTGAAAATAAAATTCACATGATCAAAACTTGACAGATTCACTGCAATAGAGGCATTTTACAATAAAGCAGTTATGATTTATGCTTTGTTAGTCTGACTGGTATTATAGTTTGCACACAGTGTGTCTTATACAGTGTAGCTGATTACCACCGTTATTAGCAGGAATATTTTAACATAAATAACATAAAGGGAAATTGACACCATACAAAACTATTTGATCATATACCACCCACACATATTTTCAATGGAGTCAAATATTATATCAAAAGCACGCATCTTCCTTAGTAACTATGAATCAGAGAAACCAGTCTTATTTTTCTTAAACAGACTCACAAAATAAAATCAGTTCTGTGATGGCAACTGTTACTTTCCCTATTCTTTGCTTAAATAAAGAATTTAAAAGATTCTCTCAAAGATTCCACCTGTCAGAATGTAAAACTCCCAGGGATTCACTAGTCCACACAAACACAAAGATGGAGGAGCATGACTCACGTGGTTTACACTTTGGTTTAATGTATGTTTGTGTTTTCAAATGCAGTTGGACATGCTCTGAGAAACTGTACATTTTAGACATCGTATTGTTATTAAATTATGAAGGAATTTTACTCACACTTTAGAAAATATATCGGACCAAAACTGTTTTGAGATCCAAAAATAAATCATTTAAACTAATGACATCTATTATGAGATGTCAACCATAATCAGTTTCAATTAGACTCCCTAAGAATGTCAGAGAGGCTCAGTCCTTGAAGGAATTGCTATGGTTCAAGATCTGTCTGCATGCTCATTATAAGTCTAATTTTTGAAAGGTTTATAACTCAGCCAGTTTAATTTGCTTTGGGAAGAGACTTAGCACTCTGCTTTCTAACCCAGATATATTTTTGAGGGTTTAATATATATATATTTAAATTGCTTTGGCTTTTCAGTGATGTGAACTTTTCTTTATTATTGTCTCCCTAACAAACATTTTTCGCTTTTCACTTTCATGCATTGGAGACAGAAATGGCAACCCACTCCAGTGTTCTCGCCTGGAGATACCCAGGGATGGGGGAGCCTAGTGGGCTGCCATCTATGAGGTTGCAGAGTTGGACACGACTGACGTGACTTAGCAGCAGCAGCAGCAGCAGTGTAACTAATATTAAGACAAATACTCTTCTTTTAAAAGCCATTCCCTTATACCTGTTAATACAGAATATACTCAACCTGTAAACACTTTAGGAAACAGCTTACTGTGCTTTATTTAAGAGGAGGGCAATCATTGTGAGATGAGCATAATATTTACTGATATAAGAAGAAACTTGCTGCTTGGGTTAGAATTGTCCTTCTCACCTTTCACCTGTGTTAGCAGATAATGGGCTTTGTGTTCATTGCCTCGAGGGAGAAACTGTGGCAGAGCAGAAACCCAAAATAACTTGCTAGTCTCCCTGGGTTTGTGTTCAAAGCACTGAAGACCTTTGTAAAAGGATAATTATTGACATTTTCAAGGCGTTTTGACCATATCATGAAAGAAAACTGTGGAATCCTCTCCCAAGCATCCAAAGAGGATCAGAGTGAGATAGAGACAAAAGACAGAGAAAAGTATTTTAGAGGATTAGGCAGAGGTAGCCCTACTGGGGAAGTGCCAGACAGGTAATTTGAGGCAGATAGGATCACATGCATCTGGCAAAAGATTCTTGGCTCTCACAGGCAGTATCAAGTAGCAGAAAACTAACAGGCCTCCAGAACTGATGAAATAGACATGTCATGGCTAACCTGCATGGGCCATTCATCAGAGCAGATGGCCCAATTTCCTCCTCTTCCTCAGTATCCTGACACTGTGGAAGACACTGGGGATACAGCAGAAACCTGGTGTGGGCCCTTAAAGGGAGGCTCAGAGTTAAAACACTAAGTTGGGCTTTGGAACACTAAGGCATATTTCTAGTTCATTTGCCTTCGTGGACTAAGACTTATACCCACAGTAGCTCTTATATTCTCCTTACTTTGATTAAGGATTAGAACAAATCTATCACCCTTTGAAAGAGATTTATAAGGGATGCTTTTTAAGTACTTGGGGTATTTGACAGAAAGAATTAGTGCAGAGTGGTACAGCTTCTCCTTTCCTTAAGATTATTTAATTTTGGCTGGAAGTCCGAGACCCAGTATTAATAAAGTGCTTCCAGCCCAAAGGGTGACACTGATTAAGAAGGTTGAGTATGTGGTTAAAAACAGATTTTGATGTTTTTGATGTTGTCAAAATAACTGCCATGAATAGAAGACTGCCTAAATTTATATCTGGGGCTCACTGTTTTCAGGAGATATTGTTTCAGGACCTCTGTTTGTCTGCATTCCAGGCAAGAGGACTGGAGTGGGGTGCCATTGCCTTCTCTGAAAGAAGGAAAACAGGGGTACAAACAGTCTCCCTTCATTGTATTAAGTGGAGTGAGTTCCTATTTGCAAACAGGTTGGAATATAGTAAGCAAGATATAAGTGATCATTGCATAAAGATAAGTTACTTGAGCTACAGTGATTTGGTGCTGTCTTCATATATACTTCCTTTGTTACCACAGTGCATGTAACATTGCTTTAAAAAAGAAAATCTCTCTGAACAATTTAAAGTTCTAACACTGACTAATACCTAACTGGTTTCTAAACTTTATATCTGAGAATTTTGATTATATTTTTGCTTTTATTTTAGCAACTAATACTATGCCTTAAACATGCCTGTCAAAAATTAGGCATGTTTTTTTCTTTTGTTCTTAAACACCATGCACACACATACACACTCGCATACAGGTGCCTGCCTGAGTTCATTAAAGAAATAGGTTTGATAGATTTAAAGCTTCCTTCAAGTCTTTTGAATGAGATTCACATGGCTCATTATTTGACCAAGAGGCAGATGCTAGTCAGAGCTTGGCTTACTTAGAAAAAACACATTTTTTTTCTTGTAAGATGTAAACACCAAAGAGATAGACATTTTTACTTTGGGGCTGAAAAGATTTCCATATCTTGCCAATTAGGATTAGCTTTGTTTTAAAGTCCAAGGATGAGAAATTCTTTTTCTGTGCATTCTTTATACACACGCATGCACATGCACCCGTACACTTCAGGCCTGGAAGCTCTGTGAACAGGCATCTTCATATTAAGGAATTAGAAAAATCTATCTTCACATAAAATTCTGCGAAGCCCTTTAAAAATCAGTGCTTTAAGTTTTTCAAAGATTTATTTATTTAGTTTTGAAAAAAAAAAAAAAAAGCAAGTACCTCATCAGTTCTCTCACAAAAAAATCTTCAAATGCTTTTGGGAAAGAAATGAATTTTAAAGTGTGTTCAGTCATACTTTATTCAAGCAAAGCAGTGGGAAAAAAGTCTTAGAATCAGAACTACAGCTCACCATAATCTGGTTAAAATTATCTCCAGCACCACCTGTCATTATTAATATGTAGGAGAAGGAAAACTACCTTCCGCCTGAGCACATGGCCCATCAGCCCGTCGGTACTCTGTCTTATCCTGATGGCAGTTACATTTTCAATTCTTCTTGAACTTTCATATATTCGTTGAAGGTAGCTCATGGTTTAATTTAAATGTGTTTTAAAGAACATTTCATTAGCATTTACATCTACTCATGGAAGAAAATCCACAGGTCTTTTACATTTTCTGTCTCTAAGTTCTGTTAAATTTGCAAGCTTAACCATTTTGCTTGGCTTAAAAAAGCTGTTAAGTTGTTTTGGAAAGTGATAATATACTAAAGCATAAGCACCAAAGTATCAATTGTGAGACTGATTCTTAGCAGAAACTAGAGATACGTGCTCTAAAACCTGGATCTGAAAATAACTCATAATTAGAAACAGATAAAGTGAGGCTATCTTGCTCAGACCCACAAAACTGAGATGCACATCAATGAAATTCATCTTTTAATTGTGGTCACTTCAGATCTTGTCAAAAGTAGCTGAATTGCATGTCTAATACCTACTTCTATGGCTTGAGAAGTTTCTCTACAAATTTGTATAAAGAACTTATTTTGGGATAGCTCTAGAACATTCTACTCTAGGTTAGTGTGTTGCCTGATGTCCATCTGGATCAAAAAACATTGGATTTAATCTTGAGCAAACTGTCTATATGTATAATAAAATATTCTTCTTCATAGGTATAGGAACCTATATAGTGCTGTGCTTAGTGGCTCATCTCATCCAGTGAGATGGCTGGATGGCATCACTGACTCGATGGACGTGAGTCTGAGTGAACTCCGGGAGATGGTAATGAACAGGGAGGCCTGGCATGCTGCGATTCATGGGGTCGCAAAGAGTCAGACACGACTGAGCGACTGAACTGAACTGAACTAGTGGCTCAGTGACGTCTGACTCTTTGCCCACTGGACTGTAGCCCACCAGGCTCTTCTGTCTATGGAATTCTCCAGGCAAGAATACTGGAGTGGGTTGCCATGGCCTCCTCCAGGGGAATCTTCCCAACCGAGGGGTCAAACCCAGGTCTCTCGCACGGCAGGTGGTTTGTTACTGTCTGAGCCACAAAGGAAGCCTTTAAGATTGACTGGATCTTTGATCTCCCTATACCCTTTTTCTAGGCAGGAAAATCACAAAAGGTCCCACTGGAATTTGAACCCAGGATCTCCTGTTTACTAGGACAGGTGCTTTAACCAGCTCAGCCAAAGAGGAGGTCTCCAAATAGTTCTATTGCTTGCAGTTTGCAAGGATAGTTACTGACACAAGTTATGGTGAAGAAAGTTACTTTGATACCTACACCATTTATTCAATATTTAACACCTAGTATGTATTAGTCATGGTGTCCTTTTTTGCCTTCTTTAAAATATGTATATTTTTCATTTTTAATTGAAAAAATTTCCCATGCTAGTAAGGTTATACTCAAAATCCATCAAGCTAGGCTTCAGCAGTACATGTACTGAGAACTTCCAGATGTACAAGCTGGGTTTAGGAAAGGCAGAGGAATTAGAGTTCCAATTGCCAACATTTGCTGGATCATAGAGAAAGCAAGGGAATTCCAAGAAAACATCTACTTCTGCTTCGTTGACTATGTAAAGCCTTTGTGTGGATCACAACAAACTGGAAAATTTTTAAGGAGATGGGAATACCAGACCACCTTACCTGTCCTCTGAGAAACTTGTATATGGTCAAGAAGCAATAGTTAGAACCTTACATGAAACAACTGACTGGTTGAGAAATGAGAAAAGAGTACAACAAGGCTGTATATCATCACCCTGCTTACTTAATTTATATGCAAAGTACATCATGCGAAATGCCAGGCTGGAAGAAGCACAAGCTGGAATCAAGATTGTCGGGAGAAATATCAACACCCTCAAGTATGGAGATGACACCACCCTTATGGCAGAAAGCAAAGAGGAACTAAAGAGCTTCTTGATGAAGGTAAAGGCTGAGTGCCAAATAATTGATACTTTCAAATTGTGGTGCTGGAGAAGACTCTTGAGAGTCCTCTGGACGGCAAGGAGGTCAAATAAGTCAATCCTAAAGGAAATCAACCCTGAATATTAACTGGAAGGACTGATGCTGAAGCTCTGATACTTTGGTCATCTGTTGCAAAGAGCTGACTCACTGGAAAAGACCCTGGTATTGTGAAGGATTGAAGGCCGGAAGAGAAGGGGACGCTGCAACAGAGGATGAGATGGTTGGATGGCATCACAGACTCAATGGACATGAATTTGAGAAAACTTCAGGAAATAGTGAAGGACAGGGAAGCCTGGTGTGCTGCAGTCCATGGGGTTGAAAAAGAGTCATACGTGACTTAGAGACTGATCAACAACAATATAAAGAACTTGTGCACCCATGCACACACATACACACTTAAACCACTAGAACACACATCCTTAGCACAAATATAACAGGCATTTTTGAATGCTGAAGAATCTCTGAAGAATCACTTTATTCCTCCCAGATGGGACAAGTGATGCATCAATCACTTGTTCATGGAAAATAGAGCAAAATCCCAGTAGAAGCAAGCAAGCTCATTATAACTGTCTGTTATAATACAGTCTGTGCTGATTTTGCCAAATTTATTTCCTTTCCCTTCTTTGTAATTAAGAACTTGAAATGGCTTATGAAAGAGAAAGGGCACCACTGAAATAATGAAACATTATAGTATCAGATATTTATTGATACTATATTTTGGTTCTCACTGATAGGCAGTAGAGATTTGTATTAGTAGATGGTAAATGCTTGCACTGCAAGGAGATCCAACCAGTCCATTCTGAAGGAGATCAGCCCTGGGATTTCTTTGGAAGGAATGATGCTAAAGCTGAAACTCCAGTACTTTGGCCACCTCATGCGAAGAGTTGACTCATTGGAAAAGACTCTGATGCTGGGAGGGATTGGGGGCAGGAGGAGAAGGGGACGACCGAGGATGAGATGGCTGGATGGCATCACTGATTCGATGATGGATGTGAATCTGAGTGAACTCCGGGAGTTGGTGAGGGAGGCCTGGCGTGCTGTGATTCATGGGGTCGCAAAGAGTCGGACACGACAGAGTGACTGAACAGAACTGAACTGAATGCTGGCTTTGATGCTTACCCATACAGGTACCTATCATTGAAAAGAGTCATTATTGGTTAGTATTTAGCTCTTGTCCTTTTATACATTTGTGGTTATAATCACTGTTTCTAAACACTATTTATACACTGTGTCTTGAGGACATTTTGCTTTGTTTTGCTTTTTTCCCCATGATGCTTACCCATACAGATACCTATCATTGAAAAGAGTCATTATTGGTTAGTATTTAGCTCTTGTCCTTTTATACATTTGTGGTTATAATCACTGTTTCTAAACACTATTTATACACTGTGTCTTGAGGACATTTTGCTTTGTTTTGCTTTTTTCCCCAGGTTTTGACACATCTTTAGGCAGAACTGATATAGTGCATTCAATGAGTTCCAAATGAAAGGTTGGATATGGGAATGACAGTGAACTGGCACATCATAGGTCCCATACTCTTAGACATAAGGTACGTTTTTTTCAGGAGACACACCTAATTCCTCAGCAGTAAGGCAAACAGAAGAACATAAAATTGTCGTAGGACATTTCCAGTAGCATTTTTTATTTAGTCTAGTGTATCTGTGAAGCATTAATATAAAAAAGTACCAATAAATACAAGAATCTACTCTCTCAGAATCTGCCCACATAGATCTCCAAACAAAAACCAAACAAGCAAAAAAACTCAAACTGCTTACTACAATGAATGACATAAACCTCAAAGCATAAATGTTCTTGGATCTAGGAACTGAAATTTGTATGCCTTATTAAATAGTGCAGTGCTTTTCAAATTCTAAAGCAAAGGAGCACTTTATTTCAAAGTCAATCTTACAAAGAACTTTACCTTACTTCTTTACCTGTGAGTATTGCACTAACTGAAATCTGACCACCGCATCCTTCTTATTCCCTGGTCACTCCCATCTCTCTCTACCTAAGTTTTGTACCTAAATTATTAAATAGAAGTTCTCATTGAGTTCCTTGGGTCGGCGGACTTATCAGAATACTCTGTATAAGAGAGTAGGATCTCAAGAGTATCAAGGCTTTGCTATAATTGTCTTTAAGATGACAACTTTTATTTATTCCTCAGTGAAGTATTTAGATTCAGCATACATTCTGGTGTATAAATATTTTCCAAATGTTTTAATAAAGCAGCTGATGCATTAATATGGAATATGTGCAATAAAAACAGAGTTATATATGTAATTGTCTTGGGAGTCTGCCTGCCTATGAATATGCCAGAGATTGACTAATGAGATATACATTAGAAGAAGAGAAAAACAACGGAAAGCATAATTTAAGAATGGGAGACCAGAAGTATATTTATCCTGGGGCTCAAAATATTATATATAAAATTATGCTTGTTCTAAAGAAATAAGAAATTCATATTAAGGCAGAACATACAGTTTTTCAAAAATATACTTTGCTATTATGTATTTAGAATCTAATGTTTTGAGGTGCTATGCACAAGGCCACATATTTTAAATGTCGTGGGCCATCTCGTTTCTGTTGCATCTATCCCACTGTGTCCTTACAGCCTATGAGAAGCCTTGTACGTGTGCTCTGTCACTCAATCGCTCAGTCATGTCCGACTCTTTACGACCCCATGGACTTTAGCCTGCCAGGCTCCTCTTGTCCATGGAATTTTTCAGTCTAGAATACTGGAGTGGCTTGCTGTTTTTCTCCTCCAGGGGATCCTTCCGATCCTGGGATTGAACCCATGTCTCTTGTGTCTCCTGCATTGGCAGACAGATTATTTATCACTAGTGCCACCTGACTGGCACCACCAAGGACTGAACCTTACATTGCAGGCAGATTCTTTACCATCTGAGCCCCAGGGAAGCCATGGGAAACCATGGATAGAGGCAAATGAATGGATGTGGCTGGGTTCCGATAAAACTTTGTTTACAAAAAGAGACTGAGGGCCAGTCTTAGTCTTAGGCCAGTCTTGACTCTTAGGCTGTATTTAATCAACTCCTATCTGAAATTAAAAAAAAAAAAAGAATGAAGAAAGGACAAAAGAACGTAATTTTAGTAAAGCTAAATGAGCTTAAATTGACTTAATCAATTGACAAAAAATTGAACTTGAATTAATCAAGGGGCTGTGTTTTATAGTAATATAATTCATGTATCTATTATACTAATATTATACTATCATTATACTAATATTATGCTGATAATTTAAAATTCTGAGAATATATAATCTGCAATGTGGAGAAACATCTTCATTCTCTTAAAATTTTGGGACTCATTGAGTTTCTATTCTCCTGAGTATAAACATGATGATGGATGGATGGCCATTCTCTAAACAGAGAAAAGATTTTCTATTTCTCTGTGTATGTGTGTTCAGTATATTAACCTGTGTCTCCTAATTACAATGACAATAAAATCTGGAAGTTACTCTTCCCACCTCCTTCACCCTTATTCTGCAGTTCAGTCTTTCTCTTGAGTTACTTCCTAAAGAGCTTTCACTATTTTTAACTCCATCATCTTTTGTCTAAACTCCTGCAAAGTCCCCTGATTGGAACACATCACCTCTTTCTTGGACCCTCCAGCTCCAGTATTACTTTTATGTTTTATTTTATTTTATTTTTTTAATTTTTAAAAGGCCGTGCCAATATGGGGTTACTGGCTTTAGGGAGATAAGAGGTGACCAGTAGCATAATATCTAATCTCATGTAATTCCAGGCCAATTCAGGTTCCACAATAAGGCAATGAGCTAGAGGCATCATTCTCCTCTCTCATCTTAAACCTACATTTTATATTCTGGTGTGGGGTGCGAGGATCCTTATTTTATAAAACAATCTCTATGAACCTGCCAAAATAAGATCTATAAGGAGACTGTGTACAGAGTTTGAATGGAGTGTGATTTTTCTATCTTTCTTTGCAACCCTACGGACTGCAGCCTGCTGGGCTCCTCTGTCCATGGAATTCTCCAGGCAAGAATATTGGAGTGGGTTGCCATTCCCTTCTCCAGGGGAGCTTCCCAACCCAGGTATAGAAACCAGATTTCCTGCACTGTGGGCAAATTCTTTATTGTTTGAGCCACCAAGGGAGCCCCATATTTCAGCAAAACACTACTCAATTTTAAACATATTTTAAAGCAGGTATGTAGCATTATATTATAGTTTACATTAAAAAAATTCTTTTAAAGGACCACAAGAGGCCTTTGTTATATGCAACGATTACTGAGGTAAGACTAAAACCTGGCATGATTTAGAAACACAGATATTATTTAGCATTTCCTGAATATGTATAGATTGAATATATTCACCCATACACACATATGCACACCGATGTATATCTTATACTCTTGTATTTTGGCAGCAAACATAAAGTTCACCATCTGGTCTTACAGTAGAGCCCAAACATGCAAGTATAAAAAATGTGTTAATTCTTTAAAATGAACTATTGGGAAGAGATTTGATTTCTTTAAAGGATCATATAATTATATTGACCATGGTCTATTAATATACCCATTTCCTCAGAAAGATTCTTGGATATCTTGAAAAAGAAAACCTTGCTGAGCAGAATTATTTTTCATAGACTAGTTGAGGTTCATGTTGTTTGAACTTTTTGTTCTAAAATTTATTGCCAAAATGTTACAACTTTATGACATCATAACTTTTGCACACTGTTCCATAAAAAAGAAAGAGAAAGAAAGATCTAGAGAAAACTGAGTAAACAACAGTTACTCTAAGAAATAACTAAGATCATGGAAAAAATGGAATCACATATCTCAAGCAGCACCTGAATGAAAAGCAATGTTGTTGAATTGAGCAATTCCAGAGATACCATTCAGAGAAGGCACTGGCACCCCACTCCAGTACTTGTGCCTGGAAAATCCCATGGAGGGAGTAGCCTGGTGGGCTACAGTCCATGGGCCATGGACTGTACCAGTTGGACACTACTGAGCAGCTTCACTTTGACTTTTCACTTTCATGCATTGAAGAAGGAAATGGCAACCCACTCCAGTGTTCTTGCCTGGAGAATCCCAGGGATGGGGGAGCCTGGTGTGCTGCCATCTCTGGGGTCACACAGAGTCGGACACGACTGAAGCGACTTAGCAGCAGCAGCAGAGACACCATTCATGTGGCATTCAGTCATCTTCCCTTATCCACTGTTTAGCTCCCTGAAGTTTCAGTTACCTGCAGTTCTACAACTGAAAACATTACATGGAAAACTCCAGAAATAAATTTCATAAGTTTTAAATTCTCGCCGTTCTAAGTAGCATGATGAAATTTTGTGCCCTCCCACTCTTTCCAGTCCAGGCTCTCAATGTAAAACATCCCTTGGGCTGGTATATCCTACCCATATGTCACTTAATAGACATCTTAACACAGACTATTGCAGAATCGCAGTACCTGTGTTCAGTCGATTCTTATTTTACTTAAATAATTCTGCAAAGTGCAAGAGTAGTGATGCTGGAAATCTGGGCATTCTCTTACTGTGCCTAATATATGAACTGAACTTGGTGGCAGGTTATATATGTGTAGGAAAAATATAGTATATATAGTTGTCCCTTGAACAATGTAGATTTGAACAGCATGGATCACACAGATGTTTTCCAATAAATACATTAGAAATATATTCTAAATTCTGGTAGATTTGAGATAATTTGAAAAATAATTTTGCAGGCACACTGTATCACTTAGAGATTTGAAAAAAATTAAGGCAAAGTTAGGTATGCCATGATGTAAAATTATATGTAGATACTAGTCTATACTTATATAGGTATAATGTGAGTATAGTCTATACTTATATAGGTATAATGTGAGTAATATTTAATAATGTATTAGATTTCTTCCAGTTTTATAATTTTGCTTTCAAAGAATAACATTACCAGACAGTATGCCTCTCTATTGTCATTGGAGAAACTGCTTATCAGCCTATCACTACAGGTAAATGTGGATTATTAAATGTAACAATGTTTCCAATATTGTACTATGAATATGACTGTAATAATATATATCATAAAAGTTTTATAATGTCATTAATTCATGTGTAGGAGAGGCTACCTTGGAGCAACTGTATCAATTATACTAGGCTACCACAAAGCATTTCATGAAAAGATGGGCACAATAAAGGACAGAAAAGGTAAGGACCTAACAGAAGCAGAAGATATTAAAAGAGGTGGAAAGAATACACAGAAAAACTTTACAAAAAATGCCTTAATGACCCAGATAGCCATGATATGATCATTCACCTAGAGCCAGACATCCTGGAGTGAAAAGTCAAGTGGGCCTTAGGAAGGATCATTACAAACCAAGCTAGTGGAGCTTATGGAATTCCAGGTGAGCTATTTCAAATCCTAAAAGATGATGCTGTGAAAGTGCTGCACTCAATATGCTAGCAAATCTGGAAAACTCAGTAGTGGCCACAGGACTAGAAAAGGTCAGTTTTCATTCCAATCCCAAAGAAAGGCAATGCCAAAGAATGTTCAAATTATTGCACAATTGCACTCATCTCATACACTAGCAAAGTAATGCTCAAAATTCTCCAAATTAGGCTTCAAAAGTCCATGAACCAAGAACTTACAAATAATTCAAACTGGATTTAGAAAAGAAAAGGTAGAGGAACCAGAGATCAAATTGCCAATATCTGTTGAATCATAAAAAAGCAAGAGAATTCCAGAAAAACATCTGCTTCATTCACTTTGCTAAAGCCTTTTACTGTGTGGATCACAACAAACTGTGGAAAATTCTTAAAGAGTTGAGAATACCAGAGATGAGAATTACCTACTACTTGAGAAACCTGTATGCAGGTCAAGAAGCAATAGTTAGAACCAGACAGGGAACAGCAGACTGGTTTTGATTTGGTTTCCCCAAATCGGGGAAAGAGTACATCAAGGGTCAAGGCTGTCTATTGTCACTGTGCTAATTTAATTTGTATGCAGAGTCAGTCATGCGAAATGCTGGGCTGGATGAAGCACAAGCTAGAATCAAGACTACTGGGAGAAATATCAATAACCTCAGATTTGCAGATGACACCACCCTTATGGGACTTAAGAGCTTCTTAATTAAAGTGAAAGGAGAGAGTGAAAAAGTTGGCTTAAAGTTCAACATTCAGAAAACAAAGATTATGGAATCCAGTTCCATCACTTCATAGAAAATAGATGGGAAGACAATGGAAACAGTGACAGGCTTTATATTCTTGGGCTCCAAAATCACTGCAGATTGTGACTGCAGCCATGAAATTAAAAGATGCTTGCTCCTTGGAAGAAAGCTATGACCAACCTAGAGAGCATATTAAAATGCAGAGACATTACTAACATAGTCCATCTAGTCAAAGCTATGGTTTTTCCAGTAGTCACTAATATATGTGAAAGTTGGATTTTAAAGAGGGTTGAGCACCGAAGGATTGATGCTTTTGAACTGTGGTATTGGAAAAGACTCTAAAGAGTCCCTTGGACAGCAAGGATATCAAACCAGTCAATCCTAAAAGAAATCAATCCTGAATATTCATTGGAAGGGCTGATTCTAAGCTGAAACTCCAATACTTTGGCCACCTGATGCAAAGAGCTGACTCATTAGAAAAGATCCTGATGTTGGGAAAGATTGAAGACAGGAGGAGAAGGGGATGATAAAGGATGAAATGGTTGGATGGCATCACAAACTCAATGGACATGAGTTTGAGCAAGCTCCAGGAGATGGTGAAGGACAGGGACGCCTGGCATGCTGCAGTCCACGGGTTCACAAAGAGTCAGACATGACTGAGCGACTGAATAACAACCAGAAAACAGTCATATTGCTGCCTCTGCACTCTCAGTGCCTGAATCGCTATACCTGCAAATAAATATGTTTCTTTTCCATATTATCTTCTCATTTTAAATGTCTAATACTAGTAATATGTATAACATTTACTGTGTTTTGTATATATTGATGTAAATCTGACAGATGATTCACTTTGTAAACTGATGATATGAACTTGCAGAATCTAAAAGTACAGTGCTGTAAATATATTTCTCCCTTCAGTTCAGTTCAGTTCAGTTGCTCAGTCGTGTCCGACTCTTTGCCACCCCATGAATCGCAGCACTCCAGGCCTCCCTGTTCATCACCATCTCCCGGAGTTCACTCAGACTCACATCCATTGAGTCAGTGATGCCATCCAGCCATCTCATCCTCGGTCTTCCCCTTCTCCTCCTGCCCCCAATCCCTCCCAGCATCAGAGTCTTTTCCAATGAGTCAACTCTTCGCATGAGGTGGCCAAAGGACTGGAGTTTCAGCTTTAGCATCATTCCTTCCAAAGAAATCTCACGGTTGATCTCCTTCTCCACTGGTTGGATCTCCTTGCAGTCCAAGGGACTCTCAAGAGTCTTCTCCAACACCACAGTTCAAAAGCATCAGTTCTTCCGTGCTCAGCCTTCTTCACAGTCCAACTCTCACATCCATAGATGACCACAGGAAAAACCATAGCTTTGACTAGACAGACCTTAGTCGGCAAAGTAATGTCTCTGCTTTTGAAAATACTATCTAGGTTGGTCATAACTTTTCTTCCAAGGAGTAAGCATCTCCTAATTTCATTTTCTTTAGCTCCCCTTGTTGCAAGAATACAGTATAGAATATGTACAACATACAAAATATGTGTTAATTGACTGCTACTGGTAAGGCTTCTGGTTGACAGCAATTTATTAGTAGTCAAAGTTATAAATGTGCATATAACTGAATCACTTTGAAGTACACCTGAAGCTAACAGAACATTGTTAATGAACTATACTTCAACATTAAAAAATGTTTTTTTAATTACAAATAGATTTTTGACTTTTTGATGGGTGGGTGCTGCTAACTCCAGTGTTATTCAAGGGTCAACTGTATAGAGTTTCAGTATTCTCCATGGTTTTAGACTATAGGGGCAGAGAGTTGCCTTAGAATTTATCCCCCTC
Source organism: Cephalophus harveyi (assembly GCA_006410635.1). NCBI lineage: Eukaryota > Metazoa > Chordata > Mammalia > Artiodactyla > Bovidae > Cephalophus > Cephalophus harveyi. Next base: position 130,930 of record SJYT01052197.1, on the reverse strand, counting down.
AGATAAGATGGGGGGGATACTGTAATCTGGGAACATTGGCCTTTGGAGTTCTGTGATGTGACTGGCCCTGAAGGGCACAACTGTTTTAAATAGGTTATATCATTATTGTGAAGACAGAACTTTATATTAACTTCTGTATAAATGAAACATAAAAATTAAATTATCAAAAAAAAAAAAACCTAGCCACTTTTCAGCTTTAATAAAATGATCTGCTCCTATGTCATAACAATTTCTAGTCTAATTAATTTGGCTCAAAATGTCGGTGTCCTTGTTTCCTACAGTACAACTGTACTCTGCTTCAAGACACAAGTTCTACACTCCAAAGGCAACTTTGCTCACACAAGTTTCATTGATCAGTGTTTCCTATATAATATTTTCTAGTGTCTGTTACAACTAAAAGCAGAATGTAAATAATAGAGCTATCATATTTTTATTTTTCTTTCAAATTATGAAGACAGTGGAGCAGAAGTCTAAATATCTGTGCATCCTGTAAAATACACAGATAAAGAGGGTTGAATAATAACAGAACTTTTATACAATTTGTGCTAAAACAATTAAAGTGATGACATTTCTATTTTCCTATCATGTTTCACCAAGAATTTGGAGAAGCAAAGAATGCATCAGAAGAGTTTGACTTGCAAACTTTAAGATAAACAGTTATGTTATGCACCTCAGTATTGACGGCTGGATAGACTGGATATTTAGTGCCACTCACTTTAATATCTAACTGGGTTTCTGAAATATATAGGCTCTCTCAATAAGTATTTGTTGAACTAGCATAAAAATTATCCTTGAGTTACTTTCATATCTTGGCTATTGTAAATGATGCTGCAATAAGCATGGGAGTGCATATATCTCTTTTATACACTGTTTTCATTGTTTTGAAGGTATATATCCATACATGAAGTTGCTGGATCATATGGTAGATTTATTTTTAATTGCTTGTTTGAGGTACCACCATACTTACTTTTCCATCAACAATATTCAAGGACTCTTTTTTCCACATCCTAGCCAACATCTCTTATCTCTTGTACGCTTGGTGATTAAATATTCTATCAGGTGTGAGGTGATAGCTCATTGTGGTTTTTACTTTCATTTTCCAATCATCAGTGATATTTAGCATATTTTCATGTACCTATTATGGGCTTCCCTTGTGCAGTAAAGACTCTGCCTGCAATGCAGGAGCCTCAGGAGACATGGGTTCGATCCCTGAGGGGGGAAGATCCTCTGGGGGAGGGCATGACACCCATTCCAGTATTCTTGCTGGGAGAAAGAGAGGGACAGATGAGCCGGACAGATTACACAGGGTCGCAGAGAGTCGGACACAAGCGACATAGCGCGCATGCATGCATTAGCCGTTTAGATACCTTCCTTGGACAAATGTCTACTTTGTTCCTCTGCCCCCCTTTTAGTTGGATTGTTTTGTTGTTGTTGTTATTTGGTTGTATGAGTTCTTTATATATTCTGTATATTAACCCTTTATTTGATACATATGTCTTATAAAATTTTCCTCCCATTCTGTACATTGCTTTTTTTAATTTTGCAAATTCTTTTTCTTTTTTTTTTTTTGCTGTGCAAAACCTTTTGTACAATAGACTATTTTCCACCAGTAAGGAAGAAGGGCATTTTGCCATTCGCAACAACATGGATGGGCGTTGAGCCCATTAGGTGAAGTGAGATAAATCAGAGAAAGACAAGTACTGCATGGTATTACTTATATGTGGAGTCTAATACAATCAGGTTTGTAAAAACAGAATAAAATGGTGGTTACCAGGGGCTGGGATAAGGCAGGATTAGGGGTAGGGGGCTAGAACAGATGCTTAAGGGTCCACACTTACAATAAAGCCTAAAAATCTAGTTCACAGTATAGTGAATACAGACAGCAATATTGTATTATAATCATCAGACTTGCTAAGAGCCTAGAACTTAATTATTCCAATCACTAAAAAGAAAGAATGGTAATGTTATGATAGAGGTGCTAATTATCACTACAGTGGCAGCTACATTATTATATTACATAAATGTATCAAATTAACATGTACACCCTAAATTTAGAGGTTATATGTCAAATATACTTCAATTAAAAATTTTTTTCCTTGAAGATAGCAATATAAATATCTAAAGTTATTTTGCTCTGAAATAAAGAGTAAGATTATTGCAAGGATTTAATAAGATAATATGTGTAAGGCACTTAGCATAATTCCTGGTGCATAGTATAAATGCTCAATAAATTTAGCTATTCACATTTTTGTTATCATTTCCTAAATTTTGGATTATCATGTTCACAATTACATTCTCTCCTTTTTCTTTACTATCAGAGTAATCTCTGCTGGATGGGAAATATTCTAAATCAAGATTTCAGAATTTTGCTATCATTCCATTTCCTTTGGTAGATATTTATAACATCTAATGGGTTTGAGAAAATCCAATGGATGGAGGAGCCTGATGGGCTGCAGTCCATGAGGTCGCTAAGAGTCGGACACAACTGAGTGACTTCACTTTCACTTTTCACTTTCATGCATTGGAGAAGGAAATGGCAACCCACTCTAGTGTTCTTGCCTGGAGAATCGCAGGGACAGGGGAGCCTGGTGGGCTGCCGTCTATGGGGTCACACAGAGTCGGACACGACTGAAGCGACTTAGCAGCAGCAGCAGCAATGGGTCTGAGCTATGGGATCGCCCAGATCTACATCAGCCTGCTCAAATTTATCTTGACAATGTCTTTGAGGCTTTAAATAGTATAAAATAGGTTCCTTCCTTTATCAATATTGGAAGATATAAAATCTATATATTGGATTCATAAGACACACATATGTTATTCAATGCAGGTTCCAAAATAAAAAATCCTGGATTATATTTATTGAGCACTTACTATGTATCTAGCACTATATTTTTTACTCTAACCAATTTAATCTTACAGCAATCTAATGATGAGTGTATTTTATTATCCCAGTTTTATCCATGAGGAAACTGAAGCTTAAAGAGATTAAATAATTTCCTTATGGCCACCAGCCAGTAAGTAGTGAAATAGGAATATGGATTCCTTCTGAGTTGACTCAGCCTGAGCTTTGGTTAATTAAATTCCTAACAGTATTCTCACAGTAAACATTACCTTTTAAAATAAATAAAATGTTTTAAGTACTACCCTTATGATGTTTTATTTGTACCACAGGTTAAGAATATACTTGTTATATTTATATACATATATATAAATATATCATAGAAAACTTATGAATTTTTGCCTACCTAAAAAATTTATGACATTTTGATTCCACTTGTTTGACTTAGTATGAATAGAATGCTAGATTTCTAATGCAAAAATAATAGATATGCAACAAGCAAATGAAGGTTTACTTTATAGCAGAGGGAGCTATAGTCCTGTCTCTTATACACATCTAGATGTGTATAAGAGACAGGTGAAGGACAGGGACGCCTGGCATGCTGCAGTCCATGGGGT